>JADRCH010000059.1:3710692-3848705 GCA_019843965.1 Rhynchomys soricoides
GTGTGTGTGTGTGTATGTGCTCTGGTGTGGTGTGTGTGTGTGTGTGTGTGTGGTGTGGTGTATATATGCACTTGCCATGGTACAAGTGTAGAGGTCAGAGGACAACTTTGTGGAGTTGGCTCATGGACTCCAAGGATTAAATTCTCTATGACGCTGGGATGACCATGAACTCCTCTCCCCTTTTTTCTGCCTCCCCAGTGCCAGGATTACAGGTGTGCATCACTGTACCTGATGAAAAACGATCCCGTGGTACTGTGGGGGTTGTTTGCCTTTTATTTCACAGTGCTTGGAATTGAACCCAGCTAAGGTGAAGAAGCTCTCTCCCAATGAGCTACATCCCCAGCATTGCTTGTCTGTTTGCTTTTGAGACATGGTCTTGCTGTGTGACTAGGTGGCCCTTAGCTAGTGATCCTAAATCAGCATATGAGAACTGGATTACTGACATGTGTCATTACGCTCAGCTCTAGGTGGGGATTTGAACTCAGGCCCCAACGTCAAAGCCTTGGCTCTTTTCAGCACTTTCTGAAGGAGCAGGCACTGAGAGATGTGTGAAGGAGTGAAGGAGGGCATGAATGAGCAGTGAGCGATCGAAGAAACGTCTGTCTGAGGTAATGGCTAGGGTTTTCAGGGGCTACGAGATCAAGTGGGTATTCACTGTCGCAGCGGTCAGATATGAGGTGGAAATGGTGCCCAGCTCTGGTCTCAGAACAGCTTTCCGGCACACCTTGCTGCTTGGGGCGAACATAGCCTCTGCTTGGGAACTGGTTTGCTTGGATGCATGCCTTGAGAAGACTGCACTCCACTGAGGGCCCAGGCAGAAGGAATGGGCTGGCCCTGCTCCTCTGCAGGCCATCAGTGGCAAGGGGCCAGCTAACTACCAAAGTTTATTATCTCCTACTGGGCAAATAGATGGCCCTATGTTAACTATGGGTCTTAGACCATCCGCTCAAAGCTTCCTAGGCCACCCTCACTGAAAGTCAGGACAGTGACATGGATAGCTTTGAAAGCACACAGCGTCTAGTTTTCTTTCTGTTTAGAGTGGGCTGACTGGGGAGAGCTGCCCCAAGTCTGCACAGTTTCTGGATTCTCCCCAGGCCTGCCAGGAATGCCCTACAATCCCCCATAATCAGATCTAAATCTGATGGAGGTGGGGTAGGGCCTGCTTCAGACCTCCTGCCAGGATCCCCAAAGGGCGGGGAAACGGGTTGGCATGGAAATTATAGTGTGCTGTTAGTCGGAGCATGAGTAAGGGAGAGATCAGTGCCAAAAGTTTCTGCTGAAAGCAACATGGGAATCTAGGAGAAAAACCCTGGGCAGGAAGCCAGGGAGACAGAGGAGTCCCTGATGTAGGGCATCTGTAGCCCGGTTGTAGGTGACAAACCCAACCCACTCCAGCTTAAGGAGAGAAGGATGTTGTTGATCCATTGGACTAAGAAGGGGATGAAGAATGGAAGGTCCCTGAGGGAGGCTCCTTGCTTGTCTTTGCTTCTCCCTAAACGCTGTCTCTCCCCTTCCTCTGTTAGTGACAGACAGTCTTTATTGTTGAGGTGGGAGCTATGTTTCCCAGCATTCCCTGCATATAGGCATGTCCATTGAAATACAAGTGCAAGTTTGGACCAGGGCTTCTAGAAAATTCTTTAAAGGTCTTGTTTATCCTTGACTCTTACCTCCTTTCTCTGTCTACAACATGGACTTGAGGATTGGTCCTAAGACAGCCATCTTGGGTCAAAGAAAATCACACTGGGCTAAAATACTCCAAAGGAATTTTGCACCAAACCAACTCTGGAAATGGCACCTCCTGGAAATCTTTGCCTCTGAAAAGTCACTGTGGTCATGTGTGTGCAAATGTGACTTGTGGGTGAAATCATTTCCCACCTTCATCACTTGGGAGTGGTATTCTCAGTGGCAGGAAACATGTTCCCAGGAGCATCAGGCTGGTTCCTTCAGAATACCAGAAAGGAAGAGGACTGACTCCCCAGCTCAAGCTGGTAGCTGCTGGGAAAGAGAAGAGCTTTGATTTGGTCTAGCCATGAAGAGAGGGACCATGTGGCCCTCTCTTCATGGCGCTGCCTGACAAACAAGACCCTCTGATTGGCTTAGCATAAGTCACATAGCCTTCTGGTGGCCTATGAAGAAGTGGGAAGTGTGGTTGGCTGTGTAAAAATAAGAGTCCAGAGAGAGAGAGCTGTGGGGTGGCTAGGTAGAGAGAGAGAGCTGTGGGGTGGCTAGGTAGAGAGAGAGAGAGCTGTGGGGTGGCTAGGTAGAGTGAGAGAGCTGATTCCCATGGGCTGTCCTCTGACCTTCACCAGTGCACTGTGGCACCTGCATACACACACACACACACAGAGACAAATACACACAAACACACACAGACACAAGCACACACAGGCATACACACAGACACACACACAAATGAAAAATGTAACAGAAAAAAATTGTTTTAGAGATGCCCAGACATGGATTCTACCCAACCATTAGCCCCCAGCTGCCCACCATAAACTTCCTTACGCTGTCCTTTAGAGGGTACAGGAAAACTTTGTTCAAGACTCTAAACAAAGCCAAGAGGTTGGGGATGTAGGTAAGTTGGTAGAACATGCCTGGCGCCAGCAAAGCCTGAGTTCAATCCCAGCACCACAAAACAGAACAAACCATCAAATTCCACAGCGTCCTCTTTGCCAGATGTGGTATCAAATAACTGCTATCCCAGCACTTGGGAGGTGGAGGCAGGAGGATCAGGAATTCAAGGTCTTGCTCTACTATACAATAAGTTTGACATCAGCCTGCCTACAGGAGACTCTGAGCCAAAACTCTTAATAAATAAAAAAAAAATAAGTACCAAAAAAAAAAAAAAATCCCTCACAAAACAAAACAAAAGCCTGGTCCAATGAGACCCATCTTGAAGAGCTGATGCTACCATTTAAGAATGGAATTACACCCGGCACATATATATAGCAGAAGACTGCCTGTTCTGGCCTCAGTGGATGAAGATGCACCTAACCTTGAGAGAGACTTGAGAACCAAGGGAAAGGGAAGGGGGGGGGCATACTCTCAGAGGCAAGGGGGAGGGGGAATGGGATGAGGAACTGTGGGAGGAGCACTGGGAGAGGGGGTGATGGCTGGAATGTAAATAAAAGAATTAATAATAATAAAAAGAATGGAATTAGATAGAGAAGCTGCCCTCCATCTTGGCATATAATAAAGTCTATGTAATAAAGTCTATTTCTCTCCTGCAGTAGGGCTGAGGTTTCTAACTTGGCTTCTGTTCCTGTGTCTCTTGTGCTCAGAGGAAAGAACCCCATCCTTACCTGAGCCCTTGAGAATTTAGACCCAGGAAGCTCCCCATGAGGAGCCTGAGGACAGCTCAACAGTTAAGAGATGGCCAGCCCATGTCTAGGCCCAGCAGGGTACCAATCACACTTCTGCATCTGTAAAGGAAGCTACACCTCAGCCAGCTGGGAGAGAGGTAAGCCAGACGCTACAGGGAGCACATGACTCCATGCCTGTAACTCCATGAGGTTTCCAGGTTTACAGTTAATACTCTGAGCCCACTGGTCTGTCAAAGGCTGACTTGGATGGAATTGTCTCTTTGCTTTGTCATTGGTGCCCTGTGTAGGTGAGTAGACATTTTTTCACAGATTCTCAGGGAAAGTTAGCATTAGAGTGGTTTTCAGAGGATGTAATAGTCTGTTCTGGCAAAAGTAGTATTTCTCAGCCAGGCGTGGTGGGTGGGGACACATCCACAATCTCAACACTCGAAAGGCTTAGGACTGAGGGTTGGAAGCTAGCCTGGGCAAAGAAGCAAATTTTAAGGGTGGGGGAAGAAAGATTCATGAGAGTGTCTGCCTTTGACCCCCAGGGTCAGGGCCTCTGCCCCAAGAGTAGGATCTCATAGCTAGTTCTACTTCAGCCTCACCTCTGCTAGAGGCCTTAACATAGCCCAGGGAGGGCTGCACAGCACTGCACAGCACTGCACTGCACTGCACTGTATTATGGTGTATTTTTAGACTGTTTTACTGTGTACCATCCTGTGCTTGAGCACTCCATCCAATTGCTTCACACCCTCCATGATTAATTGGCAGGATTTTAGATGTTCCAGACCCTCCCTGGTGGGACATGGCCATCAGCCTTGTTCTGGGAGCTGGCTCCTGCCCTGTCTCCCATGTCCTAACCCTTTGTCTCGGTTTTCCTAAAGGGACCATACTTTTTCTTTCCTCTCAAATGATTCCGAAGAGGGACAACTGCATTCTGCTTTCATTTCCTCATCTCTACCCGTTAGCTTCTTGGAATAGAGTTCCCGCTGTTGGTCTTCATCCCTGTGACTGCTCTGTGGCAGTCCCCGTGGACCATGCTGTGGCAGTGTGACGCTCTCTCTTACTCCCTCTGATCTCACTGCCTTCATGTCGTCCATCCCTCCCCATTTTGTTTATTTCAAAGCAGGGTCTTGCTATGTAACCCATCAGACACACACACACACACACACACACACACACACACACACACACACAGTGGGGCAGGGTCTCATTATAGAGTCTAGGTTGGCCTTGAACTCATAGCAAATCCTGCCTTCATCTCCCAAGTTCTGGGTTTACAGGTATGAGTTACCACTCCCAATCTTAATCTTTTTTTGTTCTTTGTTTGTTTTAAACGGGGCCCAGCCTGGCCCCAAACTCACCAAGTAGCAGATCTTCATGCCTCCACCTCCCTAGTGCTGGCTTTACAGGTATGTGCTGCCAGGTCCAGGATTACTTGATACTGAGATTGTACTCAGGACTTCACGTATGCTCGGCAAGCACTCTCCCCACTAAGTTACGTCCCCAGCCCCTCCCTTGTTCTTAAACATTTCCATCTTCTTTGTTTATTATGACTTCCTGTTAGATAGAAGTTTTGAGACTGTTTCCAAAGTCATAGTGGTTTTTAAATTACAGATTGTTTGACCTGTGAGTGAATAATTAAATCAGTTCAGTGTGTGTCAGGATTGATGTGGGTTTTTCTAAGTAGTATGACGAATTGTAGGAGTATTGCCCACGGTAAGCTCAGCACTGGTGTGCACACTTCTAGTTTTCCGTCATGAGGGAAGAGCCATTCCTTCCTGCGAGTAGCGATATTTGAGAATTGCTGTTCTACATCATGGAGGTCCCCTCAAAACTAAAAGTAGGAGGCCAGAGAGATGGCTCAGTGGGTTAAAGTATCTGCCATCAAGTCTATGGGTCTGAGTTTGATCCCCTGGATCCAGGCAATGAAGAGACAAATGATTCCTACAAGTCATATTCTGACTATCACATGCCCAACCCCCAAAACAACAACAAAATCCTAAAAACAGATATATAATCCAGCTATTCCATTTCTGGATAGATACCCAAAATGGATACCAGCACACCAGACATACAGCAGCAGGCTCATAACATGTGAAACCAACCTAGCCACCCATCAACAGACAAAGAAAATGCAGGGCATATATGCTATATGTATATATTATACACATATGTATATTATATATAACATATGTATATATAACCAAAATATATAATATATATAACCAAATATATTTTATATTTAACCAAATATACACACATACACACACACACACACTTATATATGCTATATGCATGTATATTTCTCTAGAGAACCCTTAATCACAGAATAAGCAACAAGAGAGTATATATATGTATATCCAAATATATATATAACCAAATATATAAATATATGTATGTATGTATGTATGTGTGTATATAGATAACCAAAAAGGACTATTCCACATACCGTGGAATCCTGTCATTTTCGGGAAGATGCTTAGAGCTGAGATATTACATTAAGTGAAATAAGCCAGCCAGATGTGGAAAGACAAATGGCATGTGTTATCCTCAGGTTGGGAAGCCAAGAGTTGACTTGATGAAGGCTGGAGAGATGGCTCAGTGGTTGAGAGCACTTCTTGCTCTTGTAGAGGACGAGGGTTTGCTTCCCAGCACCCACTTCGGTAGCTCACACACACCTGTAATTCTAGTTCCAAAGGATCTGATCCCCTTTTCTGTCTTTCTGGGGCACCTACATGCACATGCACATGCAGATATGAAGATACATACACATGCATAGTAAATAAAGGGATAAGTCAATCTTCTAAAACTCGAATCGGTAAAATGAACTTATACAGGTTGGGGAGGGTTAGAAGGAGCAGATACAGGCAGGTTGCATTTGATCAGTGCGCACTGGGCATGTGCAGAAGCACAGCGCGGACTCTCATCAATACACGGTTAATGCTCACTCAGCAGAAATGAAAAGACAGTCAGAAGTCGTAACACGTTTGTAACTTTAGACCTTGGGGGTGAAGACAGGAGGATTAAGAGTTCAATGTCCTATAGGCTGGGTATGGTGGTCCATGCCGCCAATTATAGTACTTAGGAGGTAGAGGCAGGTAGATCCCTCAGAGTTTCAGGCTGGCCAGTGCTACATAGTGAGACCCTGTCAAAAAGACAAAACAAATGCCAGGTGGTGGTGGCACACATCTCTAATCCCAGCACTCGGGAGGCAGAGGCAGGTGTATCTCTGTGAGTTCAAGGCCAGCCTGGTCTACAGAGAGAGTTCCAGGACATTCAGGGCCACACAGAGAAACCCTGTCTTGAAAAACTAACCAAACCAAACCAAACACCTCCGCCTCCCAATCAGAAGTAGAAAAAAGGACCGAGACTGTAGCTCTGTGACAGAGCACATGTGTAGCATGTGTGTACCCGGGTGGGAAAGCACTTGAGTAGCATACATAACACCCTGGGTTTTATCTCCAGAACCCCAGGGGGCAAAAACACAAAACAATTTCAAGCTGCAGAGCTGGCTTAGCAGGTGAACATAAGGATCTAAGTTCAACTCTCAACAACCTTATAAAAGGCCAGGTATAGCCATACACATGAGCCTGTGACCCCAGAGTTACACACCATACACACATGTATGAATACACCCACTATTCATGCACACACACACCAATTTTAGAACTTAAAAAATATTAAAATTACATCTGTGCTGGAGAGGTGCTCAGTGGTTAGGAGTACTCTGCTCTTCCAGAGGACCAGAGTTCGGTTCCCAGCACAGAACTGGGCAGCTTACAACTGCCTATAACTCCAGCTCTGGGAGATTCAAAGCCTTCTTTTGGCCTCAGAGGGCACCTGCACACACGTGGCACACACACAGAAACAAACATGTATACATAAAAATAAGTCTAAGAAGTAACAGTAACAATCACAAAAGTCTTCAAGGAACTTTGGGCTGATTTTATTGCATTCATTTTTATTTTCATTACATTTATTTATTTACTGTGGGAGGCACATGTGTAGAGGGTATAATTTGAAGGAATGAGGTTTTTCCTTCCATCATGTGGGTTCCAAGGATCAAATTAGGGTGGTCAGGCTTGGCAGCAGGTGGATTTACTGTCAGAATCACCTCATCAGCCCCTCCTTTTTTAAGACAAAGTCTCATGTTGTTCTGTCTGTCTATGAACCCTTGACCCTCCTGCCTGCCCTGCCTAAGTGCTGGGATTACAGGTGTGAGCTGCCTTGCCTAGCTATATGTAGGCAGATGTTTGCAGAAATTTACTTTAGAAAACATAGCTCTATGGTGGTTCAGCTGAGGCCTCCTAGTGGCCTGGAGGACAATATTTTCCTGTGCTTTTTTTTTTTTTTTTTTTTTTTTTTTGGATTTTTGAGACAGGGTTTCTCTGTATAGCCCTAGCTGTCCTGGAACTCACTCTGTAGACCAGGCTGGCCTCGAACTCAGAAATCCACCTGCCTCTGCCTCCTGAGTGCTGGGATTAAAGGCGTGCACCACCACTGCCCGGCTTCTCCTGTGCTTCTTAAATGTTCCCTAGATGAAATCAAGATGGTTTCCTTTGGATAGAGCCCTAATGTCAGAGCATATGCCTGCATCACTGTGACAGTCCCTCCTCACAGGTACGGGGCAACAGCAGACTGGGAAACTGTGTGGCACACTCTAATCCTCCTTTAGCCGCAAGTGACAAGCAATTAGTGTTGACAAGCCTAGATATAAGGACAGGCCATTGGCTCCTTTCCAGCCTCACCTGGGCTCCAGAAGCCAATACTAGCCCAGATGTAGTCATTCTCTATCCTGGCCAAGGGAGCCAGTTAAAAATAACACCAGTAGGGACACCAATTGGGAAGCCAGATGGGAAAGTCTAGAGCTTGGGTGGTGGAGCAGACAAGGCTGTTTCTGGTCCTGCTGCTTTCTGGTGACCTTGGGCACAGTATTCTTCCTTTCCTGGTCTCTGAGTGCCACCTGTGAAATGCAGAGCTGAGTTTCTGTGTTTCCTTCCACAGGTCTTCAGGGAGAACCGACTCAGAAGGCTGACAAGGTTAGTGATCTGCTTAAAGCCTCCCATTGCTGGGGGACTCACTACCTTGGTCTACCCACACTGCTGGACAGCTTTAGTAGTGCTACCAGCCAGCTCCACGCTGTGTTGGATGGACTTCTGTGGGTCCCTCTCATTAACCTTGTTGCTCCCTTGGGACCTCTTGAATGTGACTAACTCCTCCATTAGGATGCTCTGCAAAGACACTTCACTTGGCTCTGTGACTTCCCTGGAAGCCAGATGATCACCCTCCATGCTGAGCAAGCCTGCACATTCTTACCTTGTTTAGGGTTATTTTAGCCCCATTCTAGCCCCCAGCCTTCAGGGTCCCTCACTCCCTAGTCTGGGCATCTTCTCAGCTTCTCAGACCAGCTACAATTTGCTGCCCAGATGAGTTCTTGACTTCTGTAAGGTGCTCTCAGTACCTATTCATCCTGGGAAGCCCCTCTACCTCACTATGGCTGGTGATCCTTCTGAGATGTTCCAGCCTCTGCAGAGCATCTGATGCAATTGACAGGTAGCAGGTAGATTGACATGTACTTATCAGACTGCTGACAAGTTCAGAGTCCATCCACACCTTCAGGGACTTAGGTCTTGGAGCCGATTATAAACTTTGGCACAGTCTGGCCAGAGCAACCTGACCATATCAGTACCAGGGTAAGGGACACTCCCTGGATCCTCCTAGAAACTTGCTTCTATTATTGACCCCCCCCCCCCCGGTGTGGTATCACAAAGAGAGAATTCCCATGTGACACTATCTCCCTTGTTCTGTGCCCTGATGGTCATGAAGTCCCACCAGATGAAGTCCCCAAGATGAAATCATCCCCTCACTGTGTGACCTCACAGAACTGTCTCCTTACTCCCTAAGCATTCAGCCTTCTTCTCCTGTGCGTCAGGCTCTGTCACCTGCAGGCCTCTCTGGCTCTTCAGATAAGGTTCGATTGTTCCCACCTCCCCATCCACGAGCCTGCTGTGCAAAGGGGGCTCAGCCTAGGACCACTCTAGGACTGGCTGTCTGAAAGCAGCTACATCCTGCATGTGGTTGCTGTCAGTGAGTCACCACACCATGGCTGTTTATTAGGACCCCAAGAGCTGATTTGCCAACTCTGGAACCCTAGGAACTGGCTAAGTTTAGTGTGAGAGCATTGAGCGTGAGGACGCTGTGTTCCTTCTCCTTCTGGCAAAACATGAGACTGGAGCCTTCTTTTCATCTTCCTTCTCCCTGACAAGTCCTTGCTTCATTTACCACCAGATTGGCCTCCTCCCAGCATGCATCTGTAATTAAGGGGGAAACACCCGCAATTGTGCTAATGCTGGAGAACCTCAGATCATTGCAATGTTTTTGGGAACAGAGGCTTGGGAAATAGGGTGCTTTAAATCGTGAATGCAGAGGCATTGTCTCTGGGTGTCTGTGGATCAGCTTCATGGGGTGCAGGGACCACCCGAGTTCTTATGGGAACATGCCTTACTGTGGAAAAGGTCGTATTTTTTACATTGACTGCCATTAGAAGCAATTGCTCTCAGATTGAGAGAAAGATGGCTCTCCTTGCATTGCAAAGCCCCTTTGATCTTTGGCACTTCCAGGATTAGACACTAGAGCCTTCTCCAGGTTTGCACCAGGAAAAAAAAAGTCTCTGGGACCTGGTTCAGGCTGAGCAGGCTGACACCACACTGCTAGAGATAAAATCCAGGGACAGTAGAGGAAGTCTGAGACATTCCACTAAGGAAAATAATTTCATTGGTACAATTGGTATAGGTCACCTAGGCAGAAAGAGTAATTGCGGACTGTTGGCTGAGTGGAGGAGGTATTTCTGGCTAACTCAAACTCCTAGGGGTCCAGCCAGCCTCAGTGTTTGAAGAGCTGAGTGTGCCCCTCTGCTCACTGCGCCTGTGTTTGTTCCCACACACTGGCTTGCTCATCTTGAGAACCTCCCCGCTAGACTTGACACTGTGGTTTCTTCCGTCGGTTGTACAATGTCTCACAAAACTCAGGTTGACCCTGAACTCGTGACCCTTCCACCTCTGCTTCCAGATCTCCTGTTGATTGCCCTTAATTTTGTGAGCTCCTCCCTGCCATCTCAAGGAACTCTATCCTGAAGACACGTGTCACTTGATGGTCTAGGAAGTTCATGTGAATATATGTCAGGCCACACATAGCTGGGAGGGATGGTCAGCAGTCAGAAGAAAGCAGGGATATGTTGTTCTTTGTCAGATACCTTTGGTCTACCTAACCCCCAACCCCACCCTGTCCAAGTTAAGGAGAGTAATGTGTGTCCTGCCCTCCCCAAGGGTGTGACACTGGGGAAGGTGAGTATCCCAGTCAACCGTGATCAGCAGATCTGTCCCTGTGCTGACACCTCTGCCTTCTGTTGTCTCCTCTGGAGGTTGCACTGGTTGATAGCTGCTGTGTGGCTCCAAGGCCATTTTGGCTCCCAAGGCCTAGGTTGAAATTTGAAATCAGCCATTTGTATGAGACCCCTGGGAAGTCGCTTAAATCATTCAGAACACCATCTTCCCAATGTATAGAAATCAAGATGATAAATCTGCACTTCCTCAACCCTAGTGATGAGTTTGGGAGAGAAAAGAAATAGCCAAGTAGCTCAGGCTGACCTCTGAGCAGTGGCAGTCCTCAGCCTTACTAGTGCTGGGATTGCATGTATGTAGCATTAGGTCCAGCAACCCGTGCCTTTAAAAAATATTTTCCAATATGTTTTGGCGGGCCACTTAAGATCGAGTCTCACTCTGTAGCCTAGACTAGTTTAGAACTCACTGTGCAGCCCAGGCAATCCTCCTGTCTCAGCCTTCCAAGTGTTGACATTAGAGGTGTGAGCCACCATGGAAGGCTTTCAGCAAGAAGTTTTTCTCTCTAGAATAATCTCCTAGAGTTTGCCTTGGAATGTAACTTGATTGGTGAGCATAAGACCCTGGGATTGGTCCGCAGTGTCTGCACAAAAAAGCAGGGCATGGAGACAAACACTTGCAATGTAAGGGGAAGCAGAGACAACTCAGCTTGTTTAGTGAGCTACAAACCAACGAAAGACCCTGTCTCAAAGAAAAAAATAAAAGTCAGTATCTGAGGGACACAGTTGTACTCACACGAACACCCAAATGAACGTACCAGGGTTATCAAGAGAGTACAGTGATAAGGCACAAGTGTCTACAGAGCAGTTTGTTCTGAGCACTGAGGCCACAGTAGCAAATAAGCTCAAGTTTTTGTCCTGGAACTGACAGTTGGTATGACAGACAGATAGACAGTAAGTAAAGTACATAAAATGTCACATTAGGGGATGGATAGAGACAAGGGTAGGGAAGAAAAATAAAGATGGGGCCCTGTGGAGTGCTTGTCTAGCCATGCAGAGGCCCTGGGTTCCATCCTTATCACCGCCAAAGTGGGCGGGGACAGGGAGAGAAGCAGGAAGGCCAGGAGGGAGGGAAAGAAGACAGCACAGAGGAGAGTGTGTGCATTCTCTGATGACAGGATCTACCAGCCAACATTTGGTAGAGCTCTTGCCTGCCATGTAAGAGGCCCTGGGATCCAGCCTCAGCACTGCTAAAACCAGGCATGGTGCTACTGTGTCCACAACCTTCGCATTTGGTAGTAAAGGAGGATCAGAAACAGTTCAAGATTCTTCGCTACACAGTGTCATCCTGAGCTACATAAAGTTCAAGGCCAGCCTGGAACACATGAGACCTTGTTATGAAAATAAAACAAAAAATAAATAAGCCAAGAAAATAAAAAACACCCTCAGGGAGAAGAGAGTCTTGGGCCAAAGCACGCTTCACGCCCTGCCCTGAGATGGACACATCTTGCTTTGTGAAGAATGGTGACCAATCACTAGAACGACAGCAAAGGGACCCAGGGGTGGGGGAGTTCAGGACAAGGCAGGCACCTCAGTAGGGGCTTTGGATGCCCAGACCATGGGGTAGAAATGTCCCATAAATACTTAAGTGCTGGTTAATAGATTCAGCCCTCCACACATATGCATTTTAGACCTTGGGGCAGGGCTTTTAATAAGAACAACAACAAAAAAATCTTACTGGGCTGGTGAGATAGAACTTAGCATCTAAAGGTACTTTCTGTACAAGCCTGACAAGATGGGTTCATCCCGGGGTCCAGATGGTGAAAAGAGGCAGCCCTCTCCTACAGGTTGTTCTCTGACCTACACACAAACACACACACACACACACACACACACACACACAGAGAGAGAGAGAGAGAGACAGAGAGACAGAGAGACAGAGAGACAGAGACAGAGGCAAAAAGAAAATGAAAGTGTAATTAAAATTACACTCTTGGGGTGGGGCACACATACCATAATGTGTGCATGTGGAGGTCAGAGAATAACTTGAGGTCAGTAAATTCTTTCATTCTATGATGTGAGTCCAGAGGATCAAACTCAAGTCAAGTTTTAAAAAACAAAGGTCTCTCTCTCTCTCTCTCTCTGTGTGTGTGTGTGTGTGACTCCATAGCACAGTGTCCATGCGGCAGTCAGAAGACAGCCCGGTGGAGTCGATCCTTTCTTTTATTGTTTGTTTATTTGTTTGAGATAGGGTTTCTCTGTGTAGCTCTGGCCATCCTGGAACTCACTCTGTAGACCAGGCTGGCTTCAAATTTACAGAGCTCCACCTGCCTCACCTGCTTCTGCCTCCTGAGTGCTGGGATTAAAGATGTGGGCTTGTCTGCTAATGAGGCCGCAGTGCCCAGAACAAACTGCTTCATAGGCAAGCATGCCTAATCATTGTGTGCTCTCATGACAACCCTGGGAGTGTGCGTATGTATGTGTATGCATGCATTCGTGTGGATGCTTGTGTGAAGCCATTCCTCAGACTCTCTCCCTCTCCCTCTCTTCTCTTCAGGATCTCTCGTTGCTTTGTAGCTCACCAAATGAGCTGAGTCATTTTTGTACAATGAGTCTGCGTGAGTCTGGGTGTCATGTGCCGTGGTGTGCGTGTGAAGGTGAGAGGACATGTTACTGGAGGCAATTCTCTCTCTCTGCCATGTATGTTCTGGGAATTGATCTCAAGGTATCAGGTCGTTTGTCCATTTTTAAATGTGTATTATTAGTATTTTTTACCATCCTTTTGTAGTTTTTTATGTTTATTTTTACTTTGTTATGTCATGTGTGTGCAGGGGTCCAGGGAAGCCAAAGAGGGCCTCAGATCCCTGAAGCTGGAGTACATGTGGTACCACCCAGTGTAGGTGCTGGGAACCCACTAAGTGAAAGAGCAGCGAGCACACCTGCTGCCAAGTCGTCTCTCCAGCCTCAAGGGAAGGTTTTTTTTGTTTGTTTGTTTGTTTTATTTATTTTATTTTTTATTTTTTTATGTCCTAGATATGACTACTCTTAAGCACCAGAATTCAGGATTTAAATTTTGTCCTAAAGTCATTAAAGTAAAAATTGTCATAAAGAACTGGAGAGATGGTTTGGCAGTTAAGAGTCCTGGCTGCTCTTCCAGAGGACCTGAGTTCAATTCCTAGCAACCACATGGAGGCTCACAACCATCTGTAATGGGATCTGATGCCCTCTTCGGGTGTGTCTGAAGAGAGTGATAGTGTACTCACATACATAAAATAAATAAATCTCAAAAAAATTTGTCATAAAACATTTTTTCTTCTCTTTAAAAACCCGAGTGCATAAAACACATACACACGCCAAGAAAGAAGCCCAAGCTTCTTGTTGGAAGATGACTGTATGCCTTATTATAAATATTATAATGCTAAGGTTATCCTGGGCTAGATAGCCAACTCTAAACAATGGAGGCTAGCCTGGGCTCCATGACTCCCTGTCTCAACAACAAAACGAACAACAACAAAAAGCAAAAGAATGAATAATCCAGGGCCAGTGAGAACGCTCAGCAGGTAAAGGCATTTCCAGACTCCAGACTCCAGACTCCAGCAGGTAAAGGCGCCAGATGACTGAGGTTCCTCCCTGTAACCCACAGGGTAGAATCAGAAACCAGGCCTGCAAGGTGAAGGCCCGGACCTCCACATATTCTCCAGAATGCATGCACAGTGGACCTCTAGAGCCCCCTGCAACCCTATCTACTGAGCTGAGAATCTTTCATCTAAGGGGCAAGTCAGATTGAGTGAGCAAGGTCACATAAGTAGGCTGGGCCACAGGAGGAAGGTACAAAGGGTGCTCTGGCCTTGCAGGAAGAGGGCTTGGCTTGCAAGCCCACAGGCCTGCCTTGTACCTCTGAGAATATATTTCAGCTTCCACAGGTCTCAAGCAAGAGATAGAAAAGCTGGGCCATCAGGATTCTTGTTGAAGGGTCTATCTTAGACCTGTTACCATAACAAACTACCTGAGACTACTTATTTATCCATCTTATTTAAGTGAGACTCTGGAGATTATTATTATCATCATTATTAAATTTCATTATTTGGCCGGGCAGTGGTGGCTCACACCTTTAATCCCAGCACTTGGGAGGCAGAGGCAGGTGGATTTCTGAGTTCGAGGCCAGCCTGGTCTACAGAGTGAGTTCCAGGACAGCCAGGGCCACACAGAGAAACCCTGTCTTGAAAAACCAAAAAAACAAAACAAAACAACACCAAAAAAAATCTCATTATTTGTGTGCACATATGTGCGTGCATGTATGCATGTGCATATGCGTGTGCATGCGTGCGTGCGTGTGTGTGTGTGTGTGTGTGTGTGTGTGTGTGTGTGTGTGTTTGTACGTGTACATACATGCATTCTGGAAATGTACATGAGGAGGAGCCAGATTGGCAACTCCTCAGAGCCATTCTTGTAGGGTCAGTTGACTGACTCTGAAGTCCAGAGGATTGTCCGACCATTCTCACATTACTGAAATGGTTTATACTGAATTTTGTGTGATACAAGCGAATCTCTGCCTTGGGCCTGAAAGGCCCTTTGTTTTGTGGGAATTGTAGGTATTTTTGGAAAAGTCCTGCAGGCAGCTCTTTTTTGTTTGCTTGCACGTTCTTCTGGAGGGAACACTGTGACCACACAGTGGTCAGGCTGCTTCTGAACACATAGATTGAAAGGGGAATGAGCTGCCATGGAGTATTTGGCCAAGCTGGCTCCTCCTCCCTTACCTTTCAGACCCCATGACAGGCAGAATGCCCTCATCCGCCCCTTCATAGTCCTTTGTCCAAACTTCAGTTTCCAGCCTCTCTTGCAGCTCGTTATTTGCTCTTGTAGCCATATGGATACCCCATTAGACCGTGAATCCTCATGGTCTGACACTAGTAATCTTGCACTTCCATGTCCTGGATTTCTATCATAGCATCTGTCTAGTTTGCCCTTGGTAACTATTTAGTATTGAAAAGATGAGTCAAAGAAGGTTCAGGTGATTTAGGAGAATGCTCTAGAACAGAAGCTCATGAAACTCTCTAGGTATGGTGTTTTTGGTTCCTGTTCTATTGTCAGGAAGAGACACCATGACCAAGGCAACTTTTAAAAGAAATCATTTAATGTGGAGCTTGCTTACAGTTTTAGAGAGTTAGTCCATTATTATCATGGTGGGGGGTATGGCTCCAGGCAGGCAGGCATGGTGCTAGAGCAGTAACTAAGAGTTCACATTTTAAGACACAACCATGAGGCAGAGAGACCCTGGGAAGGGCACAGATCATGTGAAACCTCAAAGCCCACTCCCAATGACACACTTCCTCCAACAAAGCTACACCACCTCCAACGCCACACCTCCTTCAACAAGGCCACACCCCCTAATCCTTCCCAAACAGTTCTACTAACTGGGGACCAACCATTCAGACATATGAGCCTGCGGGGGCCATTCTCATTCACACTAGCACAGGTGTGTTCATAAGATGTAGGTCAGGCTTCTTGTGAGCTACTTGTTACCTCAGTTTCATCATCTAGATAAGGAAAAAACATGGTAACTGCTAGACCAGGTGTGTAGCTTGGTTGGTAGAGAGCTTGCCTAGTATGTACAAAGGTCTGGGTTCCATCCCCAATAAGGCATCATGGTGTACTCCTGGAACCCCAGCACTCAAGAAGTAGAGGCAGGAAGATCCAGAGAGCAAGGTCATCCTCAGCTAGATATCAAGTTCAAGGACAGCCTGAGATATGTGAGACCTTGTCTCAACAAAACAGAACAACAACAACCAGCCAAACAAAAAGCCTACTTTGTAAAGAGTTTGCGAGGAAGGAATGAGCTAGCTCAGGAGAAGCTCCCAGAGCTGCACCCGATACATTTCACATGCATTCAATTTTATAACCACCACAGTCATCATCTGCGATTACATGATTGGAAGGCTGTCAGGCCAGGGCATGAGGCTGCAGATGAACAGCTGACCGCAGGAGGGAGCGTGTCCTGGCACTTTGTCTTTAGCTCACTTAGGCAGGACTGGCAAAGGGGGAGAGGAACACAAAGGTGACAGCTGATGCTGAGAGAGGCCCAGTGGACCAAGTCATCTAAACTTGGTGGGGCTATGTAGAGCCCTGGAGTTAGGACAAACATAGGCCCACTGTGTGCCTGCAGCCTCTACGCTGGACACCTAACCAGCTGCAGGTCTGTCTGGATTAGACTTCTTCCATACTGTACTGTAAAAGTATCTTTTATTCTCCTGTAATAATTGTCTGGGAAGCTCACTGCCTTCGTTTGCTAACCTAGGCCTAGGCCTGGAAGCTTCCAGCTTCTATATAATCTAATCTAGGCCTATAAGTTTTTTTCTGCCTCTGAGACTTGCTTCTAATTAAGATCACCCTTTCTAATTCTTTCTGAACACTGGCTGACTGGTTCAACTCAGCTGTTCTTTCTCAAACTCCTCTCTCAGCTGACTTATTCAATCTTTTATTTTAAAAGATGTATTTGTTTAATGTATATGAGTACACTGTTGTTGTCTTCAGATACAGCAGAAGGGAGCATCAGATCCCATTACAGATGGTTGTGAGCCTCCATGTGGTTGCTGGGAATTGAACTCAGGACCTCTGGAAGAGCAGTCAGTGCTCTTAACCACTGAGCCATGTCTCCATCCCTGACTTATTCAATCTTGATTTTCTCTCAGCCTCTGAATTGCTTTGGTTGACTTCAAACTAACTCTAGAAATCTTTTCTAATCTTCTGGCTCCTTCTCATTCTCTTGCTCATTTTGTCTTTATCTGTGTCTAGCTCGTCTCTGCAACCTGTCTGTGTTCAACTGTCCTGGTAAAACTGCCTCCTTCTCCCTCTGTGCTGCTCTACTGTCCCACTCTCCACGAACTCTACTGTATTCCTGCACTGCACTCTGTCCTTCTTGCACTGTCTGTTTCTCCTGTAAGTAGTTTCCCTTTTCTTTCTCTCCTTGTGAGAGTTGGGTACATCCTATTCTATCAAACCATTCTCTGATTCATCACTTTGTCTGCCACTCAATTAGACCTCATTTTCAAACATGGTTGCTTCCTTCTACAAACTAACTTTACCCTCATTGTTTGGGATGAAAGGTGTGTACTAAGGGTGTTTCTGTATTCCAGCCCGAGGGATTAAAGGTGTGTGACAAGCCACACCTAACTAGAAACAGGTTCAAATATCCTATAACCCTGGACTGATAGATTGGCTGTCTCTGCAGTGCCCCAGACAACAGTAGACTCAACATCTTTGGGTAGACACTTCCTCTACCCTGAGTTGAGGTTGTTTTCTCACAGTAGATGACCAAGGAGTAGATGAGCAGCTGGAGAGATGAATCAGCAGTTAGGAGGACTCGCTGCTCTTCTAAAGGACCCAAGTTAGGTTCCCGACGCCTCACCACTCCAATTCCAGGGAATCCAGTAACCAATTCTTGCCCCCAAAGGCACTCAAACACACTGAAGACACACTCATACACATACAGTTTAAAAAGAGAAATGTAGAACGGTCAGTCTAATCAAGGATTAGATGAGTTTGGGCAAGCAAGAAGACTCAATAGGTAAAGGCCCTTGCTGCCAAGCCTAACCTCGGAGTTCAGTCCCTGAGACTTGCATAATGGGAAGAGAACTGAACTCCTGAAAGTTGTCCTCTGACCTCCACACGTGTGTGAGCACACACAAGCAAAAACAATAACAACAAAAAGAAATGTTAAAAATGGTTAAGAAGTCGGGCAGTGGTGGCGCATGCCTTTAATCCCAGCACTTGGGAGGCAGAGGCAGGTGGGTTTCTTAGTTCGAGGCCAGCCTGGTCTACAGAGTGAGTTCCAGGACAGCCAGGGCTACACAGAGAAACCCTGTCTCAAAAAACAAACAAACAAACAAACAGGTTAAGAAAGTTGTATTTGTGCCTCAACAGCCACATGCTTTCTATTTAACTCTTTATTATTATATATTATAGCTTTTATTTATGTAAGTCAAAGTCTACCTGCTTTTTTGTTTTTAATTAATTAGTTTATATTACACATATGAGTGTTTTGCCTATATGTACGTTTGTGCACTAGAAGTGTGCCTGATACCTGCAGATACCAGAAAAGGATGTCAGATCTTCAGGGACTGCAGTTATATATGGTTGTGAGCCATCATGTGTGTACTGGGATTTGAACCTGGGGCCTCTGGAAGAGTAGCCAGAGCCAGTTCTCTTTCCCTGAGCCATCTCTCCATCCCTTCTATCTGCTTCTTCTAGAGGCTTTCCTGGGATTTTCCTGAGGAGGTCATGCCTTTCATCTGTTCAGGACAATGATGAGGACACACAACACACATACACAAGTACTCAAGCTTGAAAGATGTGGATTGTACTGGATCTCTGCCACTTAGCAACTCTAGGGTAAGTGTAATATGGTGATTCAAATAAGTTTGACCCACATAGGCTCATATAGTTGAATACTTAGTCACCAGGGAGTCAAATTCTTTGAAAGGATTAGAAGGATTAGGATATGTAGCCTTGCTGGAACAAGTGTATCATGGGGTTTGGGTTTGAAGTTTCAAAAGCACATGCTAGCACGCCAGACCCAGGCTTGCTTGCTCGCTCGCGCTCTCTCTCTCTCTCTCTCTCTCTCTCTCTCTCTCTCTGGATCAGGATGTAAAGCTCTCAGCTGCTGCTCTAGCATCATGCCTGCCATGCCTGCCTCCATGCTCTCCACCATAATAATAGTGACCAAGATCCTGAAACTGTAAGCAAGACCCTAGCTAAATTCTTTATAGGAGTTGTCATGGTCATGGTGTCTCTTCAGAGCAATAGAACAGTGACTATGACATGGGTCTCCAGCCTCTCTGAGCACCATCTGTTTCTTCCTTTCTGATTTCTCTTAGAGGATTGATTTCCATTTTCTTTCCATTGTGAGCATTTTGGAGGGCTGGGAAGATGGTCCAGTGCTTTCTACCCAAACATGAAGACCCAGAGCCCAGCTAATGTATCATGCGCTTGTAACCCCAGCACTATGTTGGCAGAGATGGGTGTTCCTGGAACTTCCTAACCAGCAGCCTAGACATATAAGTGATCTCTAGGTTCAGTGTCTGTCTGACACTTTGAGACAGAGTTCTCAAGCAAGATAGCTCAGAAGGCAAAGTGCTGGGTGCCAATACTGATAGTTTGCATTTGATTCCTGGGACTTACATGGTGCAAGAAGAAAAATGACTCCTCTGAGGGCCACCATGGTGTACACACACAGACACACACAGAGATGCACACACACACACACACACAGATGCACATACACAGACACCCATGTACACACACAGCGACACACACATACACACACATAGACGCACACAGATTTGTACGCACACAGACACACAGATACAGATACACAGATTCACACACACAGATGCACACACAGGTGCATACACACAGATGCACATAATAGATACACACACAGGTGCATACACACAGATGCACACATACATACACACAGATGTACACACACAGATGCACACACAGGTAGACACACACAGATACACATACACATAGACACAGGAACAAAGATGCACACACACAGACACAGATACATACACATTAAAAGTAAAAATTAAAAAAAAAAATGGTACCTTTAATCCCAGCAGAGGCAGAAAGATCTATGAGTTTTACACCATCCTGGTCTACAGAGTAAGTTCCAGGTCAGCCAGGGATACACAGAGAAACCCAGTCTCCAAAAAGTGGTAAGTCACTATGACACTCAACCTGGCCTCCATAACATGCACACTCCCTCACACACATGTGGACACTTATGTGCACAGGACTAATTTTTTTTTTTAAATTGGGGTGAGTGCTTTCCATGGAGTGGTGGACATTATATCCCCATGTTCAGGTGAGTGGCTGAGAATTCAAGAGCTGAGGAGTCACTGCTATGCCTGGCACATGCCCGGGGCCTCTTCTCTTCCTAGACTGGAAAGATCTCTTTATATTTATTTTACTGGAAAGTGTCCCACTCTCTGCAGCTTCCCAGGAACAAGCAGTCTCCAGGGTGGTTTGCAAATGAGTACATCTCTCTGCAGATGGCAGCCCTGAGATCAGAGCAGTACACCATGGCAGGCTTGTGGGTGGCTGGCAAGATGGCACTTGCTTCCCCTCCCCTCCCTGTCCCCTTCAGCCCCACTTGGGTTAGTCTACCTTGGGGAGTGTTCACTATGCCACCAAGTTCTCTATCCAAGTGAGGCTGTGGCCCTCCACCTCATACTACTCAACAGAGGGAACTGAATGCCAGGCATTGTGCCACATATCTGTAATACCAGAGGAGAGGACCAGCAGTCCAAGGTATCTCCAGCTACATGTCAAACTTGAGACCAGCCTGGGCTATATGAGAACCATGTTTTAAAAAGAAATAAACAAAAAGCAGAACAAAACAAAAAACCCAAACCCATAAAGCAAGCAAACAAAGGCCAGAAGTGGCACCACTCTAGAGACAGAAGCAGGTAGATTTCTCTGAATCTGAGGCCAGCCTGGTCTACACAGTGAGTTCCAGGCCAGCCAAGGCTACACAGTGAGACTCTGCCTAAATTTTTAAAAAATAATTTATTTTTAAAATTTTATGTGCATTGGTATTTTGCCTGCATGTATGTCTGTGTCTGATCCCCTGGAACTGGAGTTGCAGACAGTTGTGAGCTGCCATGTGGGTGCTGGGAATTGAACCTGAGTCCCTTGGAAGAGCAGGTTCTTCCTAACCAATGGTTCTTCTTCTTTTACCCCTGAACCATCTGTCCAGCCTCCTGCCTAAAAAGTTTTAATTAAAACAAACAAACCAACCAACCAAACAAGAACTTACCAGTTTGTATACCTAAAAAATCCAAGAGTGGCAGAGGCATGGCTGGGTATTCAGTGTGCCCACTGCCTCATGGTTCCTGCTCCTTCCCTTTAGGGTTTGAGTCACAGTTTGTCTTCTTCTGTGATGAGAAATTCACCCAGCAGTATCCATCCTGTTTCCAATAAGTTCAGTTTAAGGCTCCAGGGAAAGGCTTCAATTGATTTGTCTGGACCCATGGTGTTCCTGAGCCAATAGATGTGGACTGCATATGCACAGTGTAGGAAATGTTTTTGGTTTTGTGTTTTTGAGATAACATTGTGCTCTCTAGCTGGGACTGGCCTATAACTCACCACATAGCCCAGGCTGTTCTTGAACCCACAGGGTTCTTCCTGCCTTGGACTTAGGAGGGCTGAAATGACAGGCGTGTGTGTGTGTGTGTGTGTGTGTGTGTGTGTGTGTGCGCGCGCGCGCGCTTGCTTGTGCATATACCACAGCACACATTCGATGGTCAGAGGACAAGGATTGGGTTCTCTCCTTTCACCACATGGGTTCCAGAGATTGAACTCAGGTTATCAGGCTTGGCCAAGAGCACCTTTATCTTTTGAGCCGCCTTGCCACCTTGGCGTAGGTGCTTCAACAGAGATGTTTATCTGCTATGGAGCTGGGGTGGGAAGTGAATAAGGTTGGTACCCTAGAACCACACACAGGCTTCCACAGGGAGATGGCTGCAGTGCTTGGAAGTGGGGCTGCATCTAGGGAGCCCAAAGCGGAAGTGGCTGGTCGTTGGGAGCGAAGCACAAAGGTTCTTGTGCCCACAGATATCCAAGAAAATCAGGAATGGAAAACACATAGGATTTTCCTCTCAAAGGACTTAAAGCCTGTTCTTTCACCCAGAAATCTGGGAATTTGAAGTGATTAATAGTCTGGTGACTCGAGTTATCTCTTGAGCCAGGCCACATCCACAAGCAGGACCAGAGATACCTAACGTTCTAAATGACCCTTATATTGTCTGTATAGCCAGAGGCTCCCCCAAGCTCCCACAACCAGGACCAGAGGTGGCTAATAGCCCAAATGACCTTTAAGCTATCAGTATGACTGAGACCAAGCCAGATCCTTTCCTAGGCCTTTGAGCTAATAAGGTAGTCTATCTCAAGAACCCATTGTCTTGGAAGCAATGACATCTACCCTGAATTGAGTGTTGTGGGAAGTATTAAAAATGAAGGAACGTATAGCATGTTCCACACTATGACCTGGTTCTCTCACTCCAGCGGGCTGGCCAGCCATGCACTGGCGGGCAATGGCCGACCTGCTTTCATCTTGTGGATCTCTGACTCAGAGCTCCACAACTTCTCCACCCAACTCGCTAGGTCCCCACTGGCAGGTCGCTACCACGCCAGCCCCAAGCTTCAATACCCCCCATGGCCTCTGTGGTGCACATCAAGCAAACCCACACTTTGCCACTGTACCGTTCTCTCTTGAACCCAGACGAGCAGCCGTGTGAAGGAAAACACAATACAAACTTAGTTCAGAAACAATAATAACTCAGTCTCTGGGCGCATCAACTAAAACCTAATCTTGTAAACCTTATCAAAGTCTGATTCCTCTTGTGGCGAATCCTTGCAGATCCACCATACCAGGAGACTCTACTAGCTACATCTTACCTATCTGCTTTCCCCATTCCAAAAGGGCTTTCACTATCCTCCTCCTGTCCCCCTCTCCCTCCAACCTGAAAGTCCACCTACGCACCCAGTGATTGGCTCTTTTATTCATTAGAGGCTTGGTTCACAAGAAGTCACAGGTGTAACTCACTCCTTCTCTGAAGCCCCTCCCAGGAGGGCAGAATTAGAATACAAAAGGCCCCGGGGCTATCCACAACAGTTGAGTTTCTATATAATTGTGCTTTCTTGTATATCAGGGATTGTATTACATCAGGAAATCACACACCCCACCCCCACCCCCCACCCCCGCCACGTCTCCCAGTTATAATATACTGGCAATAAACCTGCTGACATCTTGAAGTCTTGATCCAGGTTGACAGAGTCAATCTGGATGGAATTTTCTTTTCCACCTTCATGAGGTTTCCCTGCTGGGACCACCTGCAGGGTCCTCTACCACAGCCTGTAGTCACCAGAACTCCCAGGGTCTTATCCTTGTCTCCCCCCCCCGCCCCCCCCCCCCCCCCGGCTGTCTATGGGGTTCTGCCTCTTCTTCAGAGGGCATGGTTGCTGGAGCAAGGTGGATGAGGACTTACCCTACAGCTGTTGCTCCCTCAGCTGTGAGATGCTAATCAAAAACTTTTTTTAACCCATTCAAGTTCAATTTCCTCATCTGTTTCTACTTCACAGTCCTCCTGTGAGGATTAACGAGCCACAAGTCCCATGCCTGGCGTGTAGGATGTTACCTTTTTTTAAAAATTTAACACTTATTTATTTTATGTATATGAGTACACCGATCCCATTACAGATGGTTGTGAGCCACCACGTGGTTGCTGGGAATTGAACTCAGGACCTCTGGAAGAGCAGTCAGTGCTCTTAACCACCGAGCCATCTCTCCAGTTGGATATTACGGTTTTAATCTGAAATGCCCTTATGGACCCATGATTTGAATGCTCAATCCCCAGTTTGAAGTGCTACTTGGAAGGCTGTGGAGCTGTAAGGAGGTAGGGCGTGCCTGAGAGAAGTAGATGACAAGGGACGAGGGATTTCTGAAAGTTTACCAAAGCCGGGCTTCACAGCACAGTTTGTGCATCCTGGCCAAATATGAGGAGCCTCTGCCACAGCCTCCTACTGCCATGGACCCCACCATGCCCTCACCTCAGGATGGACTGAGCTCTTCCTGAAACAGTGAATCATCACTGCTTCTGTCTGGTCTCTGGTCACAGAGACACAAAAGCCTCCAATACCCTCAACTGTCCACATGTCACTGATCTCCTTTTCCTGACCAGCAGGTTGGGTTCTAGATCTCAGTTCTTGAACCTGTACCAGATCTGCCTATCCTTGGGTCTACCTGCCCTCCTCATGGGCCTGGATCCTTGAGGGCTTCCCGACGGAGCAGCAGCAGGTGTCTGTAGGAGGTGGTACATGAGGCTTGTTTGTTTGTTTTTTTCATCTTGAAAAATGTGCAGTTTTCACATTGTCACAGAACAAACAGAACCTTGACATATGGGAATCTATTTATGAGCCCAACTTTTTTTTTGAGACAGGGTCTTGCTATGTTTGTAGCCCTAGCTGGCTAATAATTTTGATATGTATGTGCCTGTGTGCATGCGTGCATGTGTGCTTGTGGCTGTGGAGGCCAGAGGACAACCTTAAATTTTGTCCCTCAGAAACCATCTACCTTATTTTTGGGGGGGGGAGGATAGTCAGTGCAATTTCAGTATTTTTAATTTTTTAATCTATTATTTTAAGACAGGATTTCACTATGTAGCCCTGGGTAGCCCAGAACTTAATATGTAGATTAGCATCGTCTTGAACATAGATATCTACTTGCCTTGACCTCCCAAGTGTGCCCTCAAATCAGGACATGCTCACAGGCTGTCCAGTTTTATTCTCAGTGGGAATTCTCTGGGCAGTTGCTGACAGAGGCTGTAGCTCTCCCAGGTGCTCCCATCCACACTGGAAGCAGAGGCTGGGAGCCAGCGTCTCCTGACAAGAAGCCAGGGGACAGTGCCTCCCTGCCTGTCTGTCTGGAAGTTATTTTAGTGAGCTCACCTATTGTCATTGCCATCTCAGCTGGCTTTTTGATGTCCTTCCAAGATGCAGCAGGGCAAGAGGTAGCTGCTTTGCTTCTAAAGTCAGATCCATCTTCTTCCCTCTCAGAGAGAGGCCTTGACTTCCACCAATGAAAGATGCACTACTCGACCACTCTAAGGAGCTTTGGTCCCTTCTCTGCTTCCTCAAAATCTTACATCCCAGGAAATGGAACGCAGAGGTGGCTGTTATAGGGAAGGAGTGGCCTGAGAGAAGTTAAGAAAAACCTGGCATAGAGTGTTTCTTTTTTTTCTTTTTCTTTTTTTCTTTTCTTTCTTTCTTTCTTTCTTTTTTTTTTTTTGTTGTTGTTTTTTTTTGTCTTTTGTTTTTTTTTTTTATTTTTTGAGACAGGGTTTCTGTGTAGCCCTGGCTGTCCTGGAACTCACTCTGTAGACCAGGCTGGCCTCCAACTCAGAAATCCACCTGCCTCTGCCTCCCAAGTGCTGGGATTAAAGGTGTGCGCCACCACTGCCTGGCTTATATAGGGTGTTTCTAAGAGAAGAAATTAGGGAGTGTGCCTGCAGGGTCCAGAGTGGAGACTCAGGGTCTGGGTGGCTGGCTCATCTCCCACTTGCTGGCTGTAAGTTGTAGAAGGTCCTTGTCCTTTACCCCAACATCATTTGGGCCTTTAAGTCTCTGTCCTCCCCAGTGGAGGACACTCTGCCAATGAGGAGTGATTTGGGAGAGAGGACTTGCTCTTATAGAGTGTCCTATAGGCCCTAGCTGGCCAGCAGGCCCAGTCCATTCCACTGAATACTTACTAGCAGGGAATTCACTCCCTGCCAGGCACTTGGGGCTCAAGATGACTGTGGCTGTGGCTTGGCATGTAGCGTGCTTATTGTATAGGAAGGGTCATGGTGGGGGATGGCCACACCTATGTCCAATAAGTGCAACAGAGAAAGTGAAGTTTTGGAAGGCCAGATTGGTATGGCAGGGAAGACTTCTAAAGGAGGCAGCTTCCGGTCTGAGTTCTGGAGGACCAGTAGGGGTTAAGCAGGCTGAAGTTATCAACTCAGGAAGGAGACATGGGTAGAGGCAGAGAGGACTCAGAGAGCCTGAGGAGCTCTGCGGAGTTCTTAGGAGACCCCAGGCAGCCATAGTGCCAGGCCTGGAGCCTGCCAGTGGGAGGATGCTCACAAATCAGATGCTTCCCTGAAGCTGCTCCTGACCTCCTTTCTGCCCCACCCCACTGACCTTTCCCTGAAGCTCTGAGTGCACTCTGTTCCCATCCCTCCTGATTAGAGTTTGAAGCTAGCCCAGCATCCAGCCTGGAAAGGAAGGACCAATGGCAGCTAATGATGGCTAGCCTGTCCTGGAACCCAGGATTCTTGACCCCTAGGCCAGGGCTCTCAAAAGAAATGTAATATCTCTCTCTCTCTCTCTCTCTCTCTCTCTCTCTCTCTCTCTCTCTCCTTTTCCTCCTCCTATTTTTTTTAAACACGTCTTTATGTACACAGGCTGTTCTCAATTTACAAGCTTTCTGCCTTAGCTCCCAAGACTTAGGATTACAAGGAGGTACCACTACATCCTTGTATAAATGTAAAAAGAATAAAGAACAATTATTTAAAGCAAAGCTGCAGGGCTGGAGGCAGCTCCGCAGTTAAGAGCACTTGCTGCTCTTGCAGAGTACCTGGGTTCAAGTGTCAGCCCCGGTGTCCGACAGCTCACAATTACCTGTGGCTCCAGCTCTAGGGCATCTGATTCCCTCTTTTGATCTCCACTCACTTCGTGCATCTGTACAGTCATACATGGCAGACAAAACACTCATACACATAAAATCAAAATGAATTCTAAAGAATCTTTAAAGAGTGGGTATGGTGGTGGTACATGCCTATATCCCAGCACTAGGTGGGGTGAGGGAGGAACATTGTTAGTTTGAGGCTAGCCTGGGCTACAAACCAAGATAGCATTTCTCTTCTTCCCCTCTAAAACAGTTATGGGGGATTTGAGACCTGAAGGACAAATAAGAGTCTCCTCTCTAGCCCCACACTAGCATCTTTAGAGACTAGTGAAGTGAATACGGTGGTAAGCTGCCCAGACATTCATGTCAGGACTGGCATCCTCCCTCGCCAGCTTCCAGGAGAGCCGCAGGTTGCTACTCACAGATGCCTCTCACTGTGGAAAAAAAGAGGCACTGCCAGGACAAAGTTCATCAGGCTTGGTGGAGAAAGGAAGGGGTGCTAAAGGTCCAGGTTCCTTGCCTCAATCCTGACAGACTTCCAGGTTCCTGTGGGTTGGGGTGGGACGGGGTGGGACACTGGTCATTGTGAAGTCTCTCTATACCTCCTCCTCACCCTGAAATCCCTTCTTTCACCAGTGACACCTTCTCTGACCCCCAAACCAGGATAGATTCCTTTACCATATGCTCATGTCTCCTCAACAAGCTTTTATAACCAGCATGCTGTCTGGCCAGTGTCTGCCTCCTCCATGAACTGTAGCAGTGCCACGGGTGGGAGCCGTAGCTGATCCGATTCTCTTGTGTTCTACCACTGCAGCACGTGCGTTTGAAATATTTGTCGAGTGAGCAAGCAAGCAACTTTACTATGCATCTCATCCCATCCTTTAGGCAGCCATCGACTCTACTTAGGGCTGGAGAGGGTCTCCTTTGTTCACTTAATAAATATATTTACAAAGAAGAACAAAGTCCTATCTCTCAACATCAAAATAATTCCAGATGGTTCAAAGACGTTTGTCTATGAGAAAATAAAAGCAGCGAAGCTCTAGGGGAAAGAATGAATATGTTTTAGAAATGACTTGTGAGGTAAAAGGGACTTTATAAGGGTAGTACTAAAGGACCTGGGTGTGGCGGAGCATGCCTGTGGTCCCCACCACTTGGGACGTGGAGGCAGGAGAATCAGGAGTTCCAGATCACTCTAGACTACATCAAAAACTGTCAAAAAGGGTGTGTGTGGGGAGTAAGAGCAGCTGGGGATGTAGCCGGGCTGATTGTGTACTTACTTGTGTTTAGCCCCACCTAACCCAGCCTTCGAGACGCACGGGAATCCCAGCACTCGAGAGGCAGAGGCAGGTGGAAGAAGCTCAAAGTCATCCTGGGACACAAATCAAAAACAGAGCATGCCAGGCTATGTGAGACCTTGTCTTTTTTCTTTTTAGATCTGTTTTATTTTTAATTATACGTACATGTCTCTGTGTGGGTAAGTACATATGAATGGAGGTGCCTGTGGAAGGCTGGAGGCAGCAGATCACCCCCAGAACTGTCATTACAGGCAGTTATGAGCCGCCCGGTGTGGGTATGAGCCTCCTGGTATAGATTCTGGGAGCGGAGCTCAAGAGCCATGGTCCTCTGCAGAAGCAGTATGGGTGTACAGGTGTCAAATGCCTTCAGTTCCAGCACTCTGAGGCAAGTGGCAGGGGAACTCTGTGAATTTGGGGACAGTCTTGTCTACATAATGGGTTCCAGGCCAGTCAGGGCTGCATGGTGAGACCCTGTCTCAACAACAACAGCAACCACTATCACAAGTATATGCTCTTAACCACAGGGTCTCCAGCCCCATGAGACCTCATCACCAAAAGCTAAATAAAGTATTTGTAACAGTTATATGATAGGAAGCAAATGAATTTACTTTAACAATTAATACTTGCAAATAAGAAAGTTAAAATAAATCTGGGGGCTGGTTCAGTGGCCGAGAGCACTTGCAGCTCTTGTGGAGAACCCAGGTTCAATTCCCAGCACCCACACCAGCTGGCTCACTATTCTCTGTGACTCCAGTTCCAGGGGGATCTGATGCCCTTTTCTGATCTCCCTGGGCATCAGTCTCACACATGGTGCACAGGCATATATGCAGGCAAAACACTCATATGCATAAAATAGAAACACATAAATATTTTAAAAATTTATTTTAAAAAAGAAAGAAAAAAATAATTTAAAATGGACAAATGTGACAAACTCCAGGGAAACTGCTTTGTGTTCTGTACTGTCCCAGATGAGACAATAATGCAGTGCCATATTTTTTTTCCCACTAGAAGTGTGACTGGGTGAAAATCATCGATAATAACCACCAGTTCTTGGCAAGGGTACCGGAAGGAAGCAAAGGATTCATTCACACTCATTGGCAAAACTTTTGACTTGTACTCTTTAGAGAACTTCTTGGCAATATCTGTTAAATTAAAAACAGCAGTCACCTCCTTTGGCCTCAAAATTAGACTTCTAGGGATGTGCCCAAAGGCGTGCCTTAGCACAGAATGTGCAAAACAGGGTGTTTCTATGTAAGACCGCAGGGAGTGCTTTGTCAGTGGGGATTGGTTACACAAGAGGCTGTCAATCCACAAACTAAGATTCTGTTTTGTAGCTATGATGAAGCACCTGAGGCTGGGTAGTTGATACAGAAAAGAGGTTTATTTGGCTCATGTTTCTCAAGCTGGCATGTGTGGTTCTATCCCCTGCGTGGTATGTGCTACATAAAGAGTACCATCCCCAGTTTCTCTTCCTCTTCCTATAAAGTCACTAAAAAAAGTCATGGGGTTCCATCCCTATGACCTCTTCTGATCCTAACTTCCTCCCAACGCCCCACTTCCAAAACCCATCAATGTGGAGCTTAAGTTTCCAGCGGTCAAATCATAGCTGAGACCTGAGATAGCTTAGTACTGCCTGGGCATAGTGGCCCCCACCTGTGATTCTAGCCCTTAGGAAGCTGAATCAGGAGGATAGTAAGGTTTAGCCAGTGCTGCACGCTAACAGCACCCTACTTCCAGCTTCTGACTGTGACCCACTGGACAGTCCTCTTGTACCACATTCCTGTTAGCCGGTGGGGCCAGCTGCTTAGTATGGCTCGGGTCTCTTCTGCTCTCCACTTTCCTTCCCTGCAGCCCCCCTTTCCCTACTTTTCCATTAGCAAAGTTGTTATGCCTTATTTTAAAAAAGATCTGACCTGGCAAGGTGGTGCTCGTCTTTGGTCCCAACACTTAGAAGGTAGAGGCAGGCAGGTCCTTGATTTCGAGGCCAACCTGGTCTACATAATGAGTTCCAGGCCAACCTGGTCTATGTAGTGAGTTCCAGGCAGTCAGGGCTACATAGTGAGACCCTCCCCCCAAAGACCCGCTGCCTTGGGGAAGACACCCAACCCACATGCTACTTGCCATTATGATGTGCAAGTATGTGACGGAGAGACAGGAGAGAAAGAGAAGCGGATGGCTTGAGCACTATGAGGAGAGGCGGAACTGGAGACTCACTGGTGGAGAGGAGCAGCCTGATCTGAGCAGCCTGCCCTGCCGCCTGAGGCCATGGTGAAGTCTTAGTCTGTGCTGCTGCTGAGAGCTGTGTCTGAGCAGCAGGGTTCTGTGTTGGTGTCTGTGTCTCATATACCACCAAGGGCCAAGGGGACGTCTCTGGTCTGAGCTGCTGCCTGGGACCATGTTCATGTTCAAGAGCTGTGCAGAGCTGTCCTTGCCTCTCACTGGCTTCGGGCCCTGCACCATGCCTGGGTAGCACAGTAGAGCTGACCCTGGTAGTGGTGGCATAGGTGAGCTAGCTCTAGAGCATGAGAGCAGGAGAGCTGGGCCTGCCCCATGCCAGATTTGGCATTGGGTGAGCTATGGGGCAGTGCTGGATAGGAGTGAGCTCCTAGTCGTGTGGATATGGGAGAACTGGCTGGCTAACCAACTCAGTTACCACACAGGCCCAGATCCAGGGTTTTGAGATAGCCTACCCCAACATATACCCTATCTCTGAACTGCTGGAGCTCATGAAGGGGCCAGTCCTATAGATCCAAAACCTGCAGGATCTCCACGACACAGGGCAGCAACAGGATATCAGAAAGGAGTCCCAGTGAGGATCCAGTATTGATAGTGTATCAAAAGTCAGAGGCCTCAAACCAGACCAATGACTCATTGCAACGAACATTTGCAAGTAAAGATGTGTGGACATACTATAGCTTCCACAAGATTTGGTTTTGTTTGTTTATTTTATATTTTCTTGGGGGGGGGAGGTTGCAAGGGCAGAGGGCAGATACAAAGGGATTTCGAGATCAGTGGGATTGGGGTCCATCATGTGAAATTCACAAAGAATCAATGAGAAGTTAAAAAAGAAAATAACTTTAAAAATAGATCCTATTAATTCCACTACTTTTGCCACCTTTAATTCAAACAGTGGGAACAGACAATGACCATCCAGGAGAGGAGTTCGTCGTTAGTGCCCATGTTTGCAGTTTCCAGGGCAGCCTGGGAAAGTTTGATTATAGGTGAAAGGAAAAGCTTCAGGTGAGTCCTAATTGGAAATTATTGATGCAGAGACTCTGGAGGTGGGCCACGTAGAAGTGGGTACCCCATAGATACTATTTGTTCATTTCTCATTAATGTGATGATGGAGGCTGCGAATCTTACAAAGAAAAGAGGTTTAGTTTGCTCACAGTATGAGGTTAAGATGCTGGCCCCAGGTAGGGCTTTGGTGAGGACTCCCTGAGTCAGGCATATCATAATGCGTCTACATGCGAGAGAGAGAGAGAGAGACAGAGAGACAGAGAGAGACACAGAGAGAGACAGAGAGAGACACAGAGAGACACAGAGAGAGACACAGAGAGACAGAGAGACAGAGAGAGAGACAGAGAGAGACAGAGAGAGAGACAGAGAGAGACAAAGAAGAGAGAGGGAGAGAATATGAAGCAGAAAGGCAGAGGATGATTTGGGAATCTGACTTACTGTTTTATAACAAGCATTTCACCAGTAATTAGGGTGCCGTGAGAGCTACATTCTATATTGCTTTCTCCTGAACACACTACCCTCAATAACCTGACTTTTTCTCACTAGACCCCACTTAAGGTTCTGTATGTACCATCTCTTAATGTCAGCATAGTGGATGCCAGCACCCACTATGTGAACCCTGGGGAGATGTGCTTGGAATGTAGCATGGGATTATAAGCCATGTAGTAGGACTGGTTTGGGAATTATATTTGGCTCTCTCTGGTTGGTCTTTTATTGGAGTTGGGGTGGGGGCACTGGAACCGTGGTTTAATAGATAAGAGTGCATACAGCTCACACATAGACTGGCTTAGAATTATGGTAACTCCAGCGCCAGTGGTTCTGACACCATCTTCTGACCTCAGAGAACCCTGCACTTATGTATACAAGTCTACACATACACATAATAAAAATAAATAAAATAAAATACAAACTCCTGTGTGCGTTAGCAGTGGTTCTAGTTGTGTGGTCTGGGTGATGCCCAATAATCTGCATTTCTTACAGTTTGAAAAGTGCTATGGGCTAGTGACATGGTTCAGCTGGCAACGGTGCTTGTGCACAATTGATAGCGTGCTTATCAGCACGCACAGAACCCTGGGATTGAGACCCAACTCTGCACACACTGGACACAGCGGCACATACTTAATATCCTAGTAGTTGGGAGGGACAGACAGGAGAATAGCAATTCAAGGACATCTTTGGCTATCTAGCCCATTCCAAGGGACCCTGTCTTAAAAACAAACAACAATAAAAACCAAAATCGTGTGTGTTTGTGTGTGTGTGTGAGTGTGTGTGTGTGTGTGTGTGTGTGTGTGTGTAAAGGGGTTGGGGGAATCAGTCAGCCAGCCAGCCAGCCTCATGGATTCCATTCTGAGAGGCAGATGGCATCAGAGTTTGGAAGCCAGCTTACAGACCAGATGGCTGGGTAAACCTCCACAGGGCCAAGCCTGGTCCACCCTGGGGTCTCTGCAGTGGGCAGCTGAACAATAGAGAAGTTCAGAAGGATCCAGCAGTGAGATGCAGTTAATCTTCTGAAATTTTAACTTCCTTGTAGTAACTAGGGAGTGGAGTTAATAGTACTTCAGGTGCTGGAGCAGACCTGGATGCACATTAACAGACCTAGCCAGTGCTTTGCTAAGAGCTTACAGCTATAAATAACAATTGAGCCTCTGAACCTTGGACAGAACTATTAAACCTACAGAAAGGGCTTAACTTTTAGAGCATGGGGCTGGGGTGGGGTGGTGGTGGTGGAGTCCGAGGCCACCAGGTGTCCCAAATAGTGCAGGATCCAGTGGGCTGGGGTGGAGAACTGGGTGTCCACACCAAGCCTGCGATTCATAACCTGACCACCCTGTCAGGGCTGTGCCACAGACTCAGATACAGGGAGGCCCAGATATCATCAAAGACAGGTTATCTTGAATCCTGCTGTTATGGACGGTGTGGTGCTCTGTGGTGGTGTATGCTTGTAATTACAGCATTTAAGTGGAGGCCAGCTTTGGCTAGCCACGAAGTTTGAGGTTAGCCTGGACTACATGAGACTCTAACCAACAACAAAACAAAAAAGGAGAGTTACAAGTCATTATTATTATTATTATTATTATTATCATTATTGCTATTACTATTGTTGTTATTGTTGTTAAGTAGTGATGTGGCTGTGTATGGTCTATGCCTCCTGTATTCTCTGCACTCAGGAGGAAGGACTGGAAAGCCCGGGGTCAGGCCTGGGCTATGTAGTAATCTCTAAATTTAAAAAGGGAAGGGGTGGCCTCCTGGAGAGATGACTCAATGGTTAAGAGCATTCAGTGCTCTTCCAGAGGACCTGGGGTTTGATTCCCAGCAGTTCACAACCACCTGTAACTCCAGCTCCAGAGGCTCCAAAGCTCTTCATAGGCATCCACAGACTTGTGGCACACACACTCAGACACACACCCACAGATTCATTAAAAACAAAACAATCTGATTTTTACCTTCCTGAGCCGTGAAGCCTGGATACAAGGATTAATCCTCAGAGGGCTGACCACTGCTGCTAACCACACGGTTTGCGAAACATGATGTAAATAAAATGTAAACATAAGAAGATTCTGCTGGGAAGTGGTAGCTCCCACCTTTAATCCTAGCACTTGGGAGGCAGAGTCATGGTCAGGTGGATCTCTGTGAGTTTGAGGCCAGTCTGGTCTACAGAGAGAGTTCCAGGTTAGCCAGGGTGACACAATGAGGCCCTGTCTTAAAACAAAGCAAAACAAAACAAAACCCACAAACAAATTCTTGCTTTACTTTGTTGTCTGTGTGTGTGTGTGTGTGTGTGTGTGTGTGTGTGTGTGATGCATGATATGCATGCATGTGCAAGCCACTGCTCATGGTCAGAGAGCAGCTATATGGAATTGGTTTGGGGTTTGAACTCAGGTCATCAGGGTTACAGGGTGTACTGGCTGGTTTTGTGTCAACTTGACACAAGTTCGAATCATCAGAGAAGAAGGAGCCTCAGTTGAGAAGATGCCTCCATGAGATCCAGCTGTAGGAAGATTCTCAATTAGTGACCAATGGAGGAGGGCCCAGCCCCTTGTGGGTGGTGCCATCCCTAGGCTGATGGTCCCAGGTTCTATAGTAAAGCAGGCTGAGCAAGCCATGGCAAGCAAGCCCGGAAGCGGCACCCCTCCATGGTTTCTGCATCAGCTCCTGCCTCCAGGTTCCTGTCCTGACTTCCTTTTGGTGATAAACAGCAATGTACAAGTGTAAGCGGAATAAACCCTTTCCTCCCTAACTTGCTTTTTGGTCATGGTGTTTCATTGCAGCAATAGGAACCCTGACCAAGACATGGCCAGTACCTTTACCAGACAAATGTGAGTTCTTTCATGGCATTCTGTGGTAGGAGGGGACAATCCTCAGTTGGATGGGGGCTGAGAACAGATTCTCTTTGTTGACAATGTCTGGATATGGAGTCCCTTTGAGGCACCATTGGTATCCCTCAGGAACTGTGGACTGGGGCATCCTGCTGAGTCATTTCACACCCAGATCTCACTATCTCACCAGCAATCCTGGCACACAATATCAGTGACATTCAAAGACAGAAAAAGAACAATATAACCCAAAAAAAACCCACCTCTACCATAATGAGGGCCACATAACTGCCAGATACGGTGGCACATGCATGCCGTTTCAACAATGGAGAGTCTGAGGTTTAAGGCCAGGAAATGTGTAGACTAAATTTGTCTCTAATTAATTAATTAAAAATAAATATATCTAAGAGATGGGGTGAGGAGATAAGAAGAAAATATAATGATATGTGTGTATGAAATGCTGTAATGAAATCCATTACATAGCACACTAAGTTAAAAAAATATTTTTTTCTTTGTTTTTTTTGAGACATGGTTTCTCTGTGTAGCCCTGGCTGTCCTGGAACTCACTCTGTAGACTAGGCTGGCCTCGACCTCAGAAATCTGCCTGCCTCTGCCTCCCAAGTGCTGGGATTAAAGGTGTGTGGCACCACTGCCCTGCTAAAAAAATAAATTTAAAGAAGCTGGGACCATAGCTTGTGAGTAGAGTGCTTGTCTAACATGCACAGAGCCCAGGTGATGGTGTGCACACCTGTAACCCAGCGTGTTGGAAGTGGAGGCAGGAAGAGCAGAGTCTTAAGGTCATTCTCTGGCACATAGGGACTTAGAAGTCAGCCTGGATTATATAAGAACTTGTGTAGGCTTAGATTTTTCAAAACCTACTTTATTAAGGGTTCTTAAATGCTTCAACCTCCCCTCTACCCCACCTACCAGAGGTAAGGGGAAAGAAAGGTTAATAGGAGACAGAGGACTGTGTACCTGTTTAGAAGTAGGTCTTTGGAGCGATTCCAACCTTCATTGTCAGGATATCAGCAGTCCAAAACACCAAACATGAATCAGTAGCAGTAGCTAGATCCAGAAGGAACTGTGAGGCTCTACCAAATTGGCACAAGTCTGCAGAAGTGGCAAGAAGCAGCCAGAATGCCACGAAAAGTTCTCTGGCAAGTTTCCTTCTACAGAGTCATGATAAGATCAGTGAAGACCAGCAGAGTGCTGCAGGGCATACCAATGCAAGACTGTCATCAGCAAAAGCTAGCAAAGTGTTGCAAGGGAAACCAATGCAAGAGTGTCCACTCACTCTCTGTGGGGTTATATTTATATTCTTTCTAAACATCACACGCCCTCTCACAAGACAGCTCCCAGAAAAACATCACATGATACGCCTGAGTCTCCAAAGAAACCAGAAATTCCCACTTCAACCTTGTCTTTAAAAAGTTAAGCAATGGGGAGTTGCCCATGCCACCACCATTTGGTGTAAGCAACCTGGGTGCAGGGCACAGGGAATAGGGCAGGCTTGCTGCGGGTGCATGTTTCGGTCGGGATGCTAGCTGCAAGTTCGTAATAACCACAGGGTGTTTTAGAACACCTTCCCCACTCCAGCGCTCCAGCTGCATCAGCCCCTGGGAAGAAGCATGTGACAGGAAAGACAGTGGACACCTGTGAACTGTGGGATTCCAAGCTCAGGCTGTGGTGGTGAGGGCGTAGAGGGTGCGCTGTTCCCATCATCCTTTGCCTTCTTTCTGGACTGAGGTTAGTTCTGCCTCCCCTTGCAGTAAAACAAACCCTCCAGGCATAGTAAACACAGTCAGGGAAGGAGTTTTTAGCTTAAATTGGCCCACTAACTTCAACAAGGATCAGCAAGCCTTTTGGAGCACTGTGGTTCCTGTGAAGGTCCTTTCCGTCAGAGGCCCACAGTCCACAGCAAGAGATGCAAAGGGAAAGAAGGAGTTTGAGGCTGCACTGACTGAGTTGGTGAAAGTTCCTGCCCAGGAGACAGAGCATAGGATCCGGAGGCAGGCATGTCCCATTGTATTGGTGCTGAGCACTGGGAATGTTGGAGACTTGGAAGAAGTGATGTGGGCAAGCCTGGTGGTGAAGGAGGACATCCAGAAGGAGGTGATTCGGGTTCCTCAGTGGTTCCCAAAATGCAGGAGTCAAAGTGAGTGGTGGTCTCCACACCAAGGTAATAGGAAGAGCAGTTGGCCTGAGACTCTGTAGGTAACCTATGATACTTTTCTGGTTGTTTCCCAAATAAAACCCAGAATATTATAGAATTGGAAAACTGAGGCACTTTCACTACAGCATACACACAGATTTGATATTTTGTGGGGTTGAGTGTGGACTGGTATTGCCACAGCTTGCTTACATGGTTGGTTTCTGTCAAATCTGCAGGACCAGATTTTCAGGTGCTTTCCTCTATACTAATGGGTAGAATGCATAATGTAATATATATATATATATATATATATATATATATATATATACATTATGAATTAATATTATATATGGAATACATATATATGCATAAATTTAATGGGTAATGAATTGTTGGTGCAGATTTGTGATTCCTGGGAGGCTGAAGCAGGAGAATGCAGTTTGAGGTCAGTTTGGGTTACATAGCATGATTCCATCCCCCAAATAAAAACCAAACAAAAGTGTAATAGAAGGGGCTAGAGACATGGCTCCGCAGTTAAGAGCACTTGCTGCTTTTGTAGAGGACCCGGGGTCTGTTCCTAGCACCCACATGGCGGCTAACAATTGCATGTAACTCCAGTTCTAGATGATGCCCTCTTCTGGGCTCCACAGGCATCCACCATGCATGCTCATGATGTGCATGCATTCAGGCAAAACACCTAAATGTATAAAATAAAATCTTAATTTAAAAAAATATTCAGTATAACCTATACCTATGTATCTGGAGTCATTCTTCTAAAAGCATAACAAAGTTCTTGAAATTATTTATTTAATCTTCCAGTATTGAGTTTGCAAACCGTGTGTGTGTATGTGTGTGTGTGTGTGTGTGTGTGTGTGTGAGAGAGAGAGAGAGAGAGAGAGAGAGAGAGATTGATTTGGCTTTGGCTTATCCTGGTGACAGCCTGAAACACGTGTGGTGGCATACTCCTGTAATACTAGCCTTAGGGAGACTGAGGCAGGAATTTTGTGAGATTGGCTAACGCTCCATAGGGATACTCTGTTTAGGGGGAGGGGCATGCTGGAGGGGTTAGCAAGATGGCTGAGTGAGCAAAGGTGCCAAACCTGATGATCTGAGTTTAATCCCCCAGTCCATTCCATGGGTTGTCCTCTGGACCTCCACTTTTTTGCGCGCGCGCACATGACTAAAGACATGTTAAAAAATGACAGCTTAAGCATCATGGTCTGAAAGCTCACCATGCTCCATACCCCATCCTGAGATAATTGAGTAAGGGTAGTGAGGACCAATGGTCACACAGGATTCCTAACCTTGTCTTTAGTTCTGAGGTTCATAACCTTCAGAGACCCAAATCCTTCTTGCTCATATCTTATCACAACTGAGGGTGTCTGTGTATTGTTTTTTCTTGAGAGACGCTTCTATTTCTATCAGATTCTTAAGTCAAGGTCTTGACTTGAAACAGCCTTGGGTAGTGATAAGTTGGCTGGCTGGACCCTGGTGTGGAAGGACCTTGCAGGCTTTCATCAGGAACCATGGTTCACTCTGCAGCCCTCAGGCAGCCTATGTAGCTTTCCAGCTGGAAAGCAACGAGGAACAGCTTGGGAAGATAGCACAGGCTCACTGTGAGCTCCACAGTCCGGCCTTCATATTCTAATACTAGAATTCGAGCACTACTAGATTCGGTGGCTGACACCTGTAATCTTAGTGCATCAGAGACTGAGAAAGAGGAGGATATGGAGCTAGAGGCCAGCAGGGTACATACAGCAGGCACCAAGCTGGGGGTACCGAGTGAAACCTTGTTTCCGAAAATGTTTCAAAAGTAGATTGCTTCTGGAATGATGTAAGGCTATACAACACTCCTGTGCTGATCCAGTTGGGACCCAGGGCTATGCACATGTTAGACCAGAGGTATTCCATAGCCCTTACCTCTTAGACTTTTTTCTTGTTACCAATCCCTGTGTAACACACTAGAAAAGCCCTGTACACAGCATTGGCACTGTATGAGGTGTTCTAGATAATCAGGAGATATTGAAAGTGTAACAGGGTGACGGAGGTTAAAATAGGATAGAGGCAATTGCTGGTTTGCATTTTGTTGTTTTTAATCAAACAGAGTTGGAGCTTACTAAAAAAACAGGTTTGTGGGCCAGTGAGAGGCTTAGCCAGCAAGAGTACTTGCTATGCAAAATGACAACCTGAATCCTCCAGATTCCATATAAAAGGTAAGAGAATAGATTCCACAAAGCTGCCCTGACCTCCACTTGCACGCTCACAGGCTAACAATAATAAATGCAATTAAAAAGAGAAAGAAATTGGTCTTGTGTTTTTTTGTTGTTGTTGGTTTGTTTTTGTTTAGGGTTTTACATATCCCTGTGCTTGCCTTGAACATTTTGTAGCTGACGAGGATCTTGAACTTCTGGTCTTCTCCCCTCTACCTCTTGAGTGCTGGGTTTCCAGGCATGTGCCACCAGGCCCAGTTCATGTGGTCCTGGGTATTGAATCTAGAGTTTTGCACATACTCCCCAAACACTGAGCTGAGCTCCAGCCTCAGCTCAAGAAACCGTTTTAATACAGATTTAAGCATAGGCATGAGGGAAGAGGAGGGTGCTTAGGAAAAAGACAGCGCATGTTCCAAGACACCGGTGAGCTCCTCAAGACAGAGTCACCTATTTTCAAACAAGGAAGCTGGGAAGATGACTCAGAAAGTAAAGGCAGTTACTACCAAGCCTGATGACCCAGTTCAGTCCCTGGTCCAGAGTTGTTGTCCTCTGACCTGTTCTCTCTCCTTTCTCTCTCTCTCTCTCTCTCTCTCTCTCTCACACACACACACACACACACACACACACACTGTCACACACACAATATTAATTATCTCTATAAAATATATATTATGTAACATATATATTGGCTGTCATTTTGTGTGCATAGAGAGCTGTGCTGGTTTGTTTGAGACAGGGTCTCATGGAGTCCAGGCTGGTTACAGCACTCTGAAACTGACTGTGAACAGATTCTCCTACCTATCTAGTGCCTGGGCCACTACACCTTACTTCTTGGTGGCATGGTTTTCCTTCATACCTCCTCCCCCACGTTTTTAAATTGTGTGTGTATAAATACATCATGGCATACATCTGGAGGTCAGAGGACAACTTTTGGGCGTATGTTCTCTCCTTCCACCATGTGAGTCTCAGGGATTGACCTCAAATCTTCTGGCTTGGCAGCCCACTGGGCCATCTTGCCCGCCCCATGGCATTTCTAAGAGGCTCCCAGGTGATGTAGTTATCCTGGCTCTTGTGCCATATTAGGAGTGATACAGGCTTAGAGACAATTCCCAGCTTCCTTCCTATGCTTTATCTAACCCTGTCCAGTTTCTCTGTACCATCTCCACCTGCTCTTTCTCATCACAATGTGCTGATGTGAGCCTTCCTTCCCTTCCCGCAGTGTGTTAAGTTCCTGCCTCTGGGCTTTCGCAAGTAGCCCCTGCTTGGAGTGGCCTTTTCCTGAGGAACTTTGTGCATAGGAATCTTCATTTCCTTATTCAGATCTCTGCTCAGCCCAGTGTGGTGAACACACCTGTCATCCTATCACTTGGAAGGCAGAGGAGGGAGGATCAGGAGATCAAGGTCACACCCTAGGCTACATAGTGTTTCAAAAGCAAAATAAAACAGACCAACCTCAGTTCTGTGATTGGAGACCTTCTTTGGACACTTCTTTTTCTTCCTTTACAGCACCTAATACTCTCTGAATTTATTGTTGATGTGCGTGTTTGTTCAGTTTAGATTTATTTTTATGTATGTTTATGTGTGTCTGTGTGAATGTGTACCTATGATACATGTTGTCAGCTGCCCAAGGATAGCAGCCAAGAGGTCGACATTTGTTTAGTCTCCAGCCCTGTTGCTGTCACTGTGGTGGCATGGATAGGCATGAGTACACAGGCCACAGGACAACAAGGGGTCTATGCCAGGGTTCCGGGGCAGAATATGGTCCCAAGAGCTAGAGAGGTGTCTCAGTTGCCATGCAACTGCCATGCAAGTCTAAGGACCCGAGTTTGATGCTCTAACACTCATGTAAAAGGTGGGCCAGCAAGACATGCCTATGATTCCTGAGGTTTGTTAGCCAACTAGTCTAGCAGAACTGGCAACCTCCAGGTTCAGTGAGAGACCCTTCCTTGAAACAAGAGGAAAGAGATTGAGAAATCCGTTGACCTTCTGCACGGTGACTTATCAAAGCATGTTGTCTACAGTTGCAGCATCAGTACCACCTAAGGACTTGCTAGAAATGCAAATTCTCAAGGCCCAGACTTGGATCTATGGATCAGGAAACTACAGGCTCTGGGTCTATCATCCTAGGATGAAGGAGTCCTCTCCTTGCTTGTGACACTTGTTCAAGCTTGAAAGACTATCATTGCAGCTTTATTTCTGGGTAGTTGTTTCTCTAATGCAGGGTCTGGAGTGGGGCTATGGTGATAGTCAGGGCTGGGGGATGTGTAAGTCCGGCCAAGGGGTCTTGTTCACAAAGTGAGGATTGTTGTTTCTTCATAACCCTTGAGACAGGGTCCCACTAGACAGGTTAGGTTGGTCTCAAGTAAAGAATCCTCCTGCCTCAGCCTGTAAGGTGCTGGGATTAGAGATGTGAGCTCCCTCACCTAGCTGTACCAGTAATCCTTTTTGTTTGGCTCTATTCGATTAATTTTATTGTATGGATATGAGTATTTTGCCTGCATGAATGTATGTGTAACCATGGGAATACTTGGTGCCCACAGAGGTTAGAAGGCATCCGAACCCCCAGAACTGGAGTTATCGATGGTTGCAAGCCATCACATGGATGCCGGGAACAGAGCTCCTCACCCTCTGAAGGAGCAAGTGCTCTTAACTCCTGAGCTCTCTCTCTACCCCAACCCTGTTTTAAGGCAAGACCTCACTATATTATGTAGCCCAAGATGGTCTTTAATTCACTTTTTGACCCGATTGGTCTTGAACTTACAGAGATCCTCCTGCCTCTGCCTCTGGAGTGCGGAGGTTAAAGGTGTGCACTACACTTGGCTTCAATTTCACTCTTTTTTGTTTTGTTTTTGTTTTTCGAGACAGGGTTTCTCTGTGTAACCCTGGCTGTTACTGGAACTGGCTCTGTAGACCAGACTGGCCTCGAACCCACAGAGATCCTCCTGCCTCTGTCTGTCTCCGAGTGCCACTGCCACCAGGCTTGTTTTCACTTCCTTTTTATTGCTAGAACGTGTGAGATGGACTGATAGGAGAGTGAGCAGGTGTGGCAAAGCTTAAATATTGGATTAAGGCGGACTGGTAAATACTGCAGCTAAGACCACCAGCTGCTTAGGCTCAGGGTCTTATCTGGACAGTGTGAGGTTAGAAAAGAGCTAACATGTATACATGATCACACATGCCAGTAGTTAATCTGGGTACTGTGCAAACAACCTTCTTTTTAGAACCCTCTGGGCTATGACATCCCCGTTTGATGTGATGGGAAAACTTGTGTACTCAGAAGAAAAGCCATTTGTCCAAGTTCACATACTGGGTAGTGAAGTGATAGGAATCATCTCTCTGCCTCGAAACTCCTAGTAGTGTTCCCATGTGGCATCTGCAGGACACTAAACTTATTTTGTTGAACAAATAAAACACAGAAGAAAAGTCCTTTCTCCTTGCCTGCCCATTAACTTTGGTGTGACAGTTCAGGGTCAAGCTCTATGTGAACCCATACACAATTCAGAGTCAAGAGTTGTGAGATTTAGATGAGGGTGGGGGCTTCTTTTTCTTTTCTTTCGATAGTGTTGGGGAATCAAATCTAGGGCTTTGTGTTTGCTGGTCAAACGTTCTGCCCCTAAGCTTCACCCTTAGCACATTCCCATACATGATTAGCTCACACAAAAAATTTTGGGACCCTCGATAAGATAAGGGTTGTCTGGGTCTGAGCCATCAGCCCCTGCCCCACCCCATTCGCCCGTCTTGTGAAGCTACTAATGTGTGTGCGCTTGCGTGTGTGAGAAGGGCGTAGTAGTGGGAGATAGGGGTAAAGAAACAGAAGATGATTGGGAATCAAACTCTCAAGACCACAACGCACACGAATTAGAGCAGGCGCAAAGCAGACCCTTCTAGGCGTCAGGCGGGGCCAGAGTGCGGGCGGGGCCCCGAGGGCGCGGGCCAGAAGGCCGATGCGAGGCGCGGACTACAAGTTCCAGAATGCGCCGCGGCCCCGATCCGGCCCCCGCGATCGCTTAAAGGCTGCAGCAACCACAGCCGTCGGATCGCCGAGGCTTTCGCTTTGCCGCCGTGTCTGGGCGGTAGGAGGAGCGGACTGGGCAGCGGGCTTTCGGGACTGCAGGCTTTGGCGGCGCCGAGGGGTGCTCCTAGTGCAGCCTTCCCGGCTTGGGGCTTTCCTGCTGAGGCGCCCGTGTCCCCGGGCTCCTCGCCTCGGCCCCCAGCGGCCCCGATGCCGAGGCATGGATAGAGCGGCGTTGCGCGCGGCAGCAATGGGCGAGAAGAAGGAGGGCGGCGGTGGGGGCGCCGCGGCGGCCGCGGACGGGGGCGCAGGGGCAGCCGCCAGCCGGGCGCTGCAGCAGTGCGGCCAGCTGCAGAAGCTCATCGATATCTCCATCGGCAGTCTGCGCGGGCTGCGCACCAAGTGCTCAGTGTCCAACGACCTCACGCAGCAGGAGATCCGAACCCTAGAGGTAAGGGGCCGCTGCGCCCCATGTCCGGACCCGACTGTGGTCCGGGAGCCGCCCCACTGCTTTCCTTCCCGAGTTGCATCCTGCAGCCGGGTCTGCTGGTTGGAGTCTTCCTCTCTTGCAGGAGCTCGCTGATGCAGCAGCTTGAGGACCTACGACCAGCGCTCACTTTGGAAGAATTTGGGGGAGGGGAGTGTTAGTGTGGGACTGGATCGAATCTCGAAGACCAGCGTGCTGGGTAGGATGCACACGGGCATCCCACTGCAACCCCCTTTCCGTCCTCACCCCATTTCCAGTGCCCACAGTAGTCATTACCCCACTGAATCACGCGCCGGACTTTTCTCCGTGTGCTTTAAGTCCAGTAGCTTGGGCTGGGGTGATGGAGGGGACGTCTCCTGAAGTGTGAGCGTAGGTCGGTGGCACTGACTTTCCCCTCACTCCCCGCTCTCCTTGTTGTCCGTTTCTTTCCTTTCCACCAGGTCTCTGCCGCTTTTCAAAAAGTGTTTGCTGAAACAGCATTTTTGCTGTTCGGGCGTTGGGGTGCTTTTCATTGGCGATATCACAGCGGTTCACTGCTTAAAATGAAATTACCCATTGACTTCCCTACTCCACCCCAAACATTGAGCTTTGGCCTAGGAAGGATTATACTGGGGAAGGGAATCATTAGTAAGAACAGGCTACTTAAGGGGGTTGCTGACAGAGATGACCTGGAGTGCAATGAACAAACAAGATGTGTGAGCTCTCTTCTCTCAAATTATAGTTGGGAAGTGCAGCATTAAAAGGATTTGGAAGAACCAGCCAGAAAGGTGGTTGGGATTTCAGAAGGGGAAGCTTCCCCACCCCCTTACACACTGGAGGAAAACTGATGCCTTCCCAACTTGCTTTTGCCCAGAGACTGGAAGGCCTTTGAAAGTGAAGGGGTCAGTTAATAACTCTGGCTGGAAGAAGGGCCTTTCCCGACCCATCGCCACATTTGGTGTCTGTAGGTCTGATAGGTCTGAGGGTGTCTTATTAGATACATAATTTCTCTCTCTCTCTCTCTCTCTCTCTCACACACACACACACACACACACACACTATTGCTAATTGCATCTGCCAGCTGTCATAGAGCCAGCCGGTGATTGCTGTAGTTATTACAAGACCAGTCCTCCCTGCTCTCACACCACAAGCCTGAGTCCTTGTTTGATCCAAGATGCTCAGGGTGACTCTCCCTTAGTTGTATTTTCGTAAAAACCGCGAAGCCAGGGACATTGGGAGACTCCAAACAGTGCTGGCTATTATTACTGTTTTTGTTACAGTTGCTATAGCAGGGCTGGCCAGGGCTTTGCTTTAAAAACAAACCAACAAAGCCCTGCTCTGGGCTTTTCTGCATGTGGACTTCTTGAACACAGCTGAGTGTGTGTCCAGCTCAGTTCACTTTTTAAGCTGATACAATAGGAAGCCTGTCTGTCATGGTTCTGGGGTCGTTGTCCTGAAGTGCGGATCTGTTGGGCTGAGGGTTGGGCTGTTTGAAGGTTCTGTGTCAGCCTTTGTGGCTCCTCCCTAGGTCCCTGTGAGGTGCTCCTGGACCCCGGGGTGTTATGTAGAATGGCTTACTCTTTATTCTCTGCAAATTCTCTTTGTCTTCTAAAGTTGTCCATTTTGACAAAGCTGTGGCATCAGATACCCCAGAGTCTCCAGCTGTTCAGGCCTCTGAGCTGGTTAGGGAGCAGCTGCCCTACTGGGTGCATTGTGAGGTCATCCCTGGTGACTTCTGAAGGCTCAAGGGCCATTTGCAGTGTTAACAAGACACATGCTCTGTTATTTGTAGTGTATTTGAAGGGTCCTTCTGGTCCCTGAAAAGACAGGACTTTGGATGCTATTTCGAATGAGAATTTTGACCTTGGAGCTGGTTCCTTAGGATTATTACCAGCTAGTTTGGTTGAATCATTTCATCTGGGGCCTTAGCTTCTTCATCTGCTCTGCAAGAGGTTGGAGTGGTTCTCTTCACTCTGTTTCTGAAAAGCTCTGCATTCTGTTGTTAAGTGATGGGGCAGGGGCTGGGCAGGTGGGACTGGATGATGACTGTTGGGTTAAGTTAATGTGTATACTATTCTGTGTAGATGGCCTTATTTAAGAATAGCACTAAAAACCAGATGTACTGGACAGGTTATGAGGGAGATGCCTTTATTACTGTGAGCATCTTGACCATAGAAGTGCGAGGGAATGGAAAGCCCCCACAGCTTTGTAACGGTCCTGTTTTCTGTCTAGACGACCTGGGGGCAAGCCTGATAATTTCCACTCAGAAACTTCCCCACCTGCCTGTAAAGTGTGAGCTGAGTGCTTTTACCTATAGTGTTTTGTGGAGTCTGTGTCTGCCTATAAACGTTTCCTGGATGGGGCCTGGTGACATTCATGCACAGGGCACCTTGAGAAGAAGAAGTGCATAGAACTGATTTCCTACAGGTGATGATACAAGACAGGAAGCAATCCCAGAAGGCTGCATCAGGACAGCCCACTGTAGCGGTCTGTAGAAAGGTAACTAACTCAGGCCAGTCTGAGGAGGCCAGAAGAGGGAGTAAGAAGCCCTGAACAGGTTACAGGTTGTTACCTGCCATGTGGGCACTGAGAAATGAACTTGAGTCCTTTGCAGGAGCAGCAGATTCTCTTAACTGCTGGCTGTGCCATCTGTCCAGCCCCAGATTTCTGATATGCATATTTGAAATCTCACTCTCTATATATGCATGTATATATATGTATATGCATAATTATCTATATGACCTTGAGACAGGTCTCATTATGTAGCCCCAGCTGAACTCAGCATATAGATTTGATTGGTTTTGAACTCATGGCTATTATTTTCCTGTCTCTGTCTCTTGGGTGCTAGGATTACAGGCATCTGGCTGGAGAGTTTGGCTTATACAAGCATATCAGACTTCTGGCAGAATCTCAAGAGACACAGGACACTTTGGCCCTTCTTAGCTAAACTCTCAGCGGGAGCGGTAGCTCCTGGGATGTCCCGTGTAGGACCCTGCCCAGGGGCAGGCTGCTTGTGAAGATCCCAGGTCATGATGGTCCGCTGTCTGCTGATGGCTTTGCCCTGTGGAGCAGTTCCACTGGGTTGAAAAGGGAGTTAAAGCAGGTGAGAAGGATAGCTTGCTGGTGGAATAGTTGCCTTGTATACTTAAGGCTCTGTGTTCAAATCTTCAATACCCCATTTAAAAGGGGAAAGGAGCCAAGGTTTAATGTTCACTTCCTACCTGCCCAGCAGTATGCTAGTGTCTTCTCAATCTCTTAGGAATTCTTGGAGCTCCACCAACTTCATCACACCCTTTCCCTGTTTAAATGGAAAGCACAGAAGGCACAACCAGAACTCAGTGTGTCGGAATGAAGTTGCAGGGTTGTGTGATTCGGTAGGACCTGGTGCCCTGTCTCTGGCAGTCTCTCTAGAACTCTGGCTACTACATGAGGCAAGCAGGGATGTTGTTATTCTCCAGCTGTGCTCATAGAGGGACATCTGGCCTGCTATACAGCTGGACCTGCTGGTCTCATCTGTGGGTTCACTGTGGGTCCCATCTGTGCACTGGGGAGACAGGTGGTGTGCAAAGCAGGTGCCCATATCACCTCATGTTCATTCACTTCCTTGGCACTCTGTAATCTGTTCTTTCTTGCCAGCGTGTTAGCACCGCCCAGAAACAGGTTCCATCTTGGCTTGGTGTCTTGTATGGGTAGCCTTTCTGGGGAAAGTCTAACAGAAACAGTTGTGGGTACAGTCTCTGCATTTGCCCACTTCCTTGAGCAGAGCTGAGCTACCCTGGAGGCTTTGCCTGGGAAGGCAGAGAGGACTAATGCTCATCTAGTGGGCTGGATAGAGTTCAGTGTCTTCTGTGTCAGGACCTGGCTTCCTCATGGCCCTTGGAAGTGTCCAGTGGAACTGCTAAAAGTGAGGGGATGTACTTACCGGCCAGGCCTTCCATCACTACCAATGTGTTTACAGCAACCCTAGCTGGTGGCTACATTGGCTCTGGTAGGTGAAGTACCCTCCTGGTCTTTGGGTGTGAGGTGCGTGTTCAGTCTAAAGAGGTCATCAGGTAGTGAACAGCAGAGCCTCTACTACATGGCTGGCAGAGAGCCCTTCCACGTGGGCCCCAAGTTAGGTATCCCGTAGAATCAGTCTGACCTACTGATTCCATAGGAAACATTGCCAGAGTCTTGGTGACTGTTCCCAAGTCAGAATTTCCTGGAAAGATCTGACTGGAACCTGGTTCTCTTTTCCTACCTCAGGTAGTGTCTGGAGAGTGACATTTCTCTGCCTCAGTTTTAACCTTTTGCCTGAGAGACTCTAGTTATCACCAAAGGAACATGGAGCTGAGGGCCTGTCTCCTTTGGTGTCCACTTTCACCTTGGTGACTTTTACCCTGGACATACCCACTCCCCAACTGTCCTTCAGAGGAGGCCTAAGGAGGACGTGCTGTGTGAAGGCTGTGAGCGAGGCAGGCCTGGATGCTGCAGGCCTTATCACATCTGCACCCAGGACCTGCAGGCTGGGGATGCTGCCTGGGTAGAGAAGGAACGCCTCCTAGCTGCAGGGCTATTCCTTCTCTCAGACACCTGGTTTGGCTCATAATCCTGGGAAGCAGCATTCCATTCCAGATGCTTCCCTGTCTGCCTGCTGGCTGTGGTCCAGAGAGGGATCATGCACAAAGGTGCCTGTGGTGACACTGACAGCATCTGCTGACATGAGGAAAGGTAACAAAGCCTTGACTGAGTCCTTATGCTGAGCCTTAAATTTTGTCATTACATTTATTTATGGCGTGTGTGTAGAGATCAGAGCACAGCTTTGTTGAATCAGTTCTCTCTTACCATGTAGAAGGTTAATCAGGGAATTAAACTCAAGTTTTGGGGCTTGGCTGGAAGCCCTTTTACTCCTCTGAGCCCTCTTACCAGCCCCCCTAACCTGTGCTTTGTTTTTTGTTTGTTTGTTTTGTTTTTAATCCTTACAGAGCAGGCTCTCTAGTGTCATTTTTACATTTAGTTCAAAGGGTGGCTTTTACCTGGACAGACTCACTTCCCAACTGTCCTTCAGAGAGGCCTAAAGAGGATGTGCTGTTTGTGTAAGGAGGGCCCAGATGCTTAGGGCGCTCCTTAATGTAGGGAGGCCTTGTCGCATTTGCACCCAGGACCTGCAGGCTGGGAGTGCTGCCTGGTAGGACTGCCTCCTAGCTGCAGACACACCAAGGTTCACGGAGCAACTTCTGCAAAGAGAGGGTCTACATACACGAGGAACATTCTTGAACATGCTCCATGTGAAGTTCTCCTGAAGGCCCTTAACATATGCTTCATTACACTGGCCATTTACTGCAAACTGGGAGATTTCATCCCAGTGTGAAGATTCGGTAACTGAGCTAGGAGAGCCAGAGAGCCTGAGTTTAGTAAATAGTTGAATGTGAGTTGGCTGGCATTGAATTTGCAGCCATCCTTCTGCCTCAGCATCCCCAGTGCTGGAATTATAGATATGTGCCACCACTCCCCGTCTCACCTTGTAATCTTTCCAGCTGCCTCTAGAAGAAACTTTGATGGGGGAGCGCTGGGGGGAGGGGCCTTAATCGGTCATGACTATGGACACTGAGGAAATGGATGGTCAGTAAGAGAAAGGACTGGCCCAGGATTGGTTCACTTCTAGCCCACTGGATCCACGAGTGACTGCCCTGTACAGCCTTTGAGTCTGAGCATTGAGTGGCTTCCCTCCCATTCAGCTCTGCACATCCTCAAAGCAGGTGGTGAGGCAACCAGCCGGGCTGGTTTCATTCTGAGAAAGGAGAAGCTGCTTTGAGACAGACTTACTCATAGTTTGTTGTTGTTGTTTGAGACAGGGTCTGACTATGTAGCTCTGGCTGGAACTAGCCATGTAGACCAGGCTGGCCACGAACTCACAGAGATCCTCCTGCCTTTGCCTCCCAAGTGCTGGGACTGAAGGCGTGCGCCACCATGCCCAGCCCACTCAGTTTTTTTTTTTTTTTTTAATTAAAAATAGCTACCTGCTTTATTCTTTCTGAGCTACTCTGAGAGGAGTGTATCTTCTAACCTGCTACCTTTAATTGCAGAGCTTAAGATATACATTGCTATCTCCCACTGCACTAGAGAAGCACAAAGCTAGATAACAAAGAAATCACCTGCCAGAGCCAAGCCCTAGGACCGACTGTTTTTTTTTTCTGACTCCTCCTCTCTCTTCATTGCATTTGCATGGGAAGGTGCATACTGTGCACTATACGCAGGGACCTAGCAATTCTTGCCTTGTAAATGTCTCTAGATCATGTGCACTTTTCGGTGACACTGTCAGTGAGCTTACCATGCATTCACACCACACATTCCTTTAACAAGATCCCAGTGTTCTTGGTCTTTTGAGACAGGGTTTCTCTGTGTAACCCTGGCTATCCTGGAACTCGCTCTGTAGACCAGGCTGGCCTTGAACTCAGAGATCCGCCTGCTTCTGCCTCCTGAGTGCTGGGATTAAAAGCACGAACTAGCACTGTAAGGCATGTCCCAATTTTTGATGCTTGCTTATTTGGACTTATATTTTTGTTTTGGCAAGCTGATATATCTTCCTACAGGTAAGATTTTGCTGAATTAAAATGTATAAATACATTTAGTATCTGTCCACTTAAAATTAAAAAGTTATTTATTTTTATGTGTATGAGTATTTTACCTACATTCATGTATATGTGCCTTGTGCCCACAGAGGCCAGAAGAGAGTATCAAATCCCCTCAAACTGGAGTTAACAGATGTATGAGCCACCACATAGGTGCTGGGGATCAAACCTAGGTCCTCTGGAAGAGCAACCAGTCCTTGCAACCACTGATCCATATCTCTGGCCGTCTAGTGTTTATTTAAAAAAAGTTTTTTTTCAATACATTGATATTTAAATTACAACACACACACACACACACACACACACACACACACACAGTATGTATGGATATGGGTATGTATGCCCTGGGGGGGGGGGGGGGGGGGGGAAAGTGAAGGTCAGGGGACAATACTGTAGGTTCCAGGGTCTGGCTCCGGTTGCCGACTTGGCAGTAAGTGCCTTTGCCCAAGCAGAGTACCTGTTAGGGAGAATGAGCAAAGGGGTTGGCAGTGTTGAGCAGAGGCTCTTCCCTGAGTGATACATGATAGTGCCTTGAACTTGCCTGGCTGACAGGGAAGATGTATGCCTTGTCCTAAGGAGAAATAACTTGGCCCTCTCTCCTCCATCTAGTCCGAGGGACCCTGTGGGTTGGATGGGAGTTTAGAAAGCTGAATGAAGTATCTTGTGTGGGCCTGGCTTGCCCGGAATGGATGATCTTTTTTTGCACCCCCACACCCAGGCTGAATGGACTGCCTTTGTCCCTGACTATGTTCGACCATTCAAGGCTTGCTCCCTGACAGCTCTCCTGAAAATCTTCCCTCCTGTAGAGCCTGGAGATGGAAAACTTCATGAAGAAGTTGAGGATTCCCCTCCCTCGCACCCCCATTGCTGGTGCAAGGCCAACCCGGCTCTAGGCTATAGAGTGAGTTCCAGGCCAGCCTGTGGGCTGTATGGTGAGGTGTCTGCTGTGTGGCCTGATCACTTTCCAGTTACTCAGAAAAGCATAACTTTTCTTTTTATCTCTTTTTCTGGACACTGGCCAAAAGCCTAAACCTACTTTCCTGCACATCCGGGCCTTCTCACTTGCTCCCAGAAGCACCCGCTCCAGTCCCTCCATGCTGAACCGGATCACTTTGTCTCTTCCTCATCTCCCTCCTCCTCTTCTCAGCTACTCCGCGATTTACATTTTGCCTTGTTTCTCCTTCACAGTCTTGTAAAACTGTTCTCCAGCTTAAAAAAAAAAGGAAAAGAAAAGAATGAAAGAGAGAAAGAGAGAAACAGACTTTTTCCCAGTTGTTTCCAGATACAGTGAAGACCCTGCTGCCCCCTAGGCAGCTCACCTCACATCTCTGGAAAGCAAAACCCTCCCCAACACGCTGTTGCCATTGCACAGCCAGCAGTTGGTACTGTGCAGATACCTGGTTCTGACATCCTCTTTTGGCTTCCTTTCCTATTTTTTTTTAAACAACAAACTATTAGTACCATTTTTAAATTCACTTTGCCTCCCCTACCCCCTTCTGTACTCCCTCCCCGCTCTCCTTCTTTTCCTTTTCTAAAACCCAGGTTGGACTTATGCATTGAAAAGAGTCTCAATCTAGAGCATCCCCCAACCCCACCACGTGCAGTCGTCACACCGTGCTCTGGGGTGTCTGCATTCTCTGTTCCTGTGCTGCTGGGTAGCAGGGCATCTTTACTGGGGCAATGGCATCTTTACTGGGCAGATTGCCCCATTGAAGCCATCCTGCTTGCACGCAGCTCCCTCCCCCTTCCTTCATTTTTCTGCCCTGGGAATAATGACAAGAACGAGCTAACATTTGCATTCACAATTTGGGGGGGGGGGTGGAGAATAAAATATGCAGTACAGGAGCCAGCCAGCTCTGATTAGGAAAAATAAATTTCCGAATGGCACCAACCACAGGCTTGTATCAGCAGAGTATTGATCGGAAGGGTTTTGCTTTCCATGGCTTTGAACTGCTGATGGTGTGGGGGTCTTTACCATATCTGGAGGCTTTGAAACTAACTTAACTGATTAATTTGGGTTTTGAGATTCTATCTAAATGGTCTCCCTATTTAGCTCCCAGTTCCTGGAACTTGCTATCTAGACCAGGTAGTTCTCTAAATTCCAGTGATTCTTCTGGAACCTTAGCCTCCTGTGTGCTGAGATTTCAGGTCTACATCACCATGCTCAATGCACACAGTTTTATTGAAAATAAAATAAAATTCAGAGATTATCTTTTTTCACAGTTTATTATTTTATGTGTATGTCTTAGTCACTGTTCTGTTGCTGTGAAGAGACATCATGACCATGGCAATTCTTAGAAAGCATTTAATTTGAGGGCTTGCTTCCAGTTTCAGAGGGTTAGTCCATTATCATGGAGAAGAACATGGAAGGCCTGGTGCTAGAAAAGTACCCGAGAGCACTTCCTACAACAAAGCCACACCTCCTAATCCTTCTCAAGTAGTGCCACTTCCTCATAGTGATTCAAATAATATGAGTAGGTCATTCTTTCTCCAACCACCGTAAAGTATTAATGTTTTGCTTGGATGTATGCTTGTGTGCTGTGTGCATGCCTGGTATCTAAAGAGGCAGGATTCCCTGGAACTGGAGTTACAGGTGGTTGTGAGCTGATATGTAGGTGCTGGGAACTGAACTGGGGTCCTCCAGAAGAGCAGCCAGTGCTCTTAAACGCAGAGTCATGATCCAGCCCCAGTTACAGGTCATTTTAAAAAAGCGGTCTGCGTGTAGGCTTCTCTCTCCCTGAACAGAGCCTTAGACTCCTATCCCACTAAGCCTGGGGTCCTAAAAGACTTCATTTGGCCTTTCCCATGTTGTAAGATACTCCTATGAAAGAGGGTTTTAAGTAGAGAATATATTACATTAGTGTGTTGTCTCCCCTCCCCTTCTCCCCAACCTCAGAGGCTAAGGCCCCCAACTCCTGCAATAGTGTGTCCCAAAGACTCATCCAGGGGTTCTTTTTCCCTTACAGTTGAGGGAACACCTTAGCCTTGCTCCTTAGCCTTGAGCAAGAAAAGAGACTGTAGGCTTAGGTTGAACCAGTGTCCTTGTATTGTTGGTGTTTTATAACCTGGGGGTCCCTTTTGAGGTGGAAGGCAAGGTTTGGTGATGGCAGGGAGCCCAAGCCCCAGTGGACTCAGTCATAGGGAAAAGTGTCCTTTTGTTGGGGGAGGTGGTTTAGATGTGGTGGCACGGGTCTCTTGGCACTTCATCTTTCCACCTTTGATGCTTGGAGAGTTCTGCCTGCCTGGGCAACCCTCTCCCTCTCTATTGTCCTCCCCTCCCATTCCTGGCTGGACAGAAAACAAAGCAGGAGACATACAGATGGCTGTGGGTGCAGTTGAGCCTGGAGCTGGAGGGGAGGGGAAGGGCTGGGCTGCAGATAAGGAATGCTTTTTAAAACAAAAAAGGAAATGCTGGCTCGGAAGGAGAGGAAAGGAAGCCGCTTCCTCTTGCTGGTGGTAGCTTTTTTTGTGAGAGAGAGGCGGAGTTCTTTCTGTCCCCTAGGCCTGAAGAAGCTGGCTGGGGCAGCCATAGGGACTCTCCAGCCTTCACCCCCTCTCTGTTGCCTGAGGTTTCAGAATTACAACGTTGATGCCACCCCACTTCATCCCCCCCCCCCCCCCCATTGCCGGGTCAAATGGCATGCGGTTTCCAAACTGCTCCTCAATACCTGCTACAAAATGGATGTGTCATCGTAGCTGACATTTTACTGCCTGCTTACCCGGGCAGCCTCCTAGCAAGGAGTGCTCTCTGGCATGTAGTCCTTACACCAAGAGCTTGCAGGTCCTCTCATCATTCTCATTTGCAGAAAAGGAACCGAGAGGTGCAAAGAGCTAGAGCAAGAATTTGCACAGCAAAGGAGGAGGTGTAGAGCAGTCACTTGAACCTGGATGCTCTTTCTTTTCTTTCTTTCTTTCTTTTTTTTTTTTTTTTTTTTTTTGAGATAGCCCAGGTTAGTTTCAAAACTCACTTTGTAGCTTAGGGATGACCTTGGACTTTTGAGGTTCCTTCCTCCACCTCCCAAGTGCAGGGATTATAGGCTTGTCTATGCACTTGTGTGTGTGTGTGTACATGCATACACACTTGAATGAGTCAGTTTTCTCCACTTTCACATTTCCTGGGATCAAACTCCAGTCCTCAAGTATGCACAGCAAATGCTTGCTTTACCTGCTGAGCTATCTTGTTAGGCCTGGGCTTTTTAGTTTTTGTTTTAAATTTATTTATTTTGGTTTTTTGAGACAGGGTTTCTCTGTGTAGTCCTGGCTGTCCTGGAACTCACTCTGTAGTTCAGGCTGGCCTCAAACTCAGAAATCCACCTGCCTCTGCCTCCCTAGTGCTGGGATTAAAGGCATTCACCACCACGGCCCGGCTTTTAATTTTGTTTTTAATTACATGTCTGTGTCTCTGTGTGGTATGTACAAGTGAGTGCAGATGTCTGTGGAGGCATCAGGTCTGCCTGGAGCTAGAGTTGCCAGCAGCTATGGGTCACCTGACATGGATGCTGGGACCTGAACTTGTGTTCTTTGAAAGACCATCTAAAAGATGGCTCTCAACCACAGAGCCATCTGTCCACCCCTTGTTTGTTAGAGACACGATCAATGCACTGTAGCTCAGGTTGGCCTCTGAACTCAGGATAATCTTTCCATCTCATTCACCTGTGTTCTGGGATTACAGGAGTATACCACTGTGTTTTTAAACTTTATTATGAAAATATGGAAATATCCAAACATATAAAGGTAGAAAGTATGTTGGAAGATTCCCCTCCCCCAACACACACACACACACTCACACACACTCACACACACAGACACACTCACACAGACACACTCACACACACAGACACACTCACACACAGACACACTCACACACACAGACACACTCACACACACACTCACACACATACACACACTCACACTCACACACTCACACTCACACACTCACACTCACACACTCACTCACACACACTCTCACACACACTCTCACACACACACTCACACACACCCACCCACACACACACACACACACACACACACACATACACACACTCTTACTTGGTAGTGATTCCCCACCAGAGGAAGCTTCCATTGAAAGCAGCTTGGCTAGTCTTGACCATCTTCCTTGTTCACTCTGAGGAAGCCCACTTGTGAAGTGGTGAGCCTAGGTAGTTGGTCTCTGGGAAAGCGAGACCTAGGGAGGTTTTGTAGCCCAGCTCTCTGCCATCAGGCAGAGCTATGCATATGTCCCTAGACTTGGAGGGCTCTCCATCTGGTGATTCCCCAAGCTTACTCTACTCTGGTCTGTCAGTACTGCAGGTATCTCCTGCTCTGGCCTGGTCCTCTCAGTTATTGGAGGACTTTCTTATTCTCATGGCATTCCCTCTCCCTAAGACCTAGCTAGGAGTTTGAAATCATGCTGAGTGTGGCGTGTGACATGCCTGGATGGCCTGTCCACTCTTCTCCATGGCTCAGGCATATTTTCTGCTTTTCCTCTATCTGTGTCATAGGTGTGCTTTAACATACATAAATTAAGCGCCTCAAAGTGGCAGGCAGATGCTGAGCCCTACACGTCTCTACACAGACTGGGTGAGTTTCAATACCCAAAAGGTGCTTCCTTGGCCTCTGCTGCTCCAGGAGCCTGGTTTTGCTGACTCTTCTCAGTGCTTTTCTCTGGGGTCTCTGGACAACAGCAGTGGCCTATAGGTTTCTGCTGAATTCTGTGGTTTTCAGGTGCTGTGTCACCTTTGTTGGCTATTGGATGTTTCTGGGTTTGGCTTCTCAGGCACAGGTACGATGGCCTTATGTGAAGAGCCACTCCGAGGACACAGGGTATGCATGGGCTGTGAAGCCAGTGTGACATAGTCATTTTCTGACTCCTTGCTAGCTCTGATCTTAGGCAAGTTGCTCAGCTCTCTGTAATTTTTTTTCTCAGTAGATAAGGGAACACAGATGCTGTTTTGGACCCTGTGAGAACTTATCCAGATACAGAGGGTGTGTGGACTAGAACCCAGTGTTTAAGAAGACATTCAACGCACATACACATTTTCTTGGGTAGCATTAATGAACCCTTTTGCAGGCTTGGGGATTGAACCTAGGGCCTCACACATGACAGACAAGTGCCCTGCCACTGAGTTGCATTGGGCATGTTGTTATCTTTTCACTTTTTATGTTTTGAGATCAGGTCAGCTACCCAGACTGACCCTTCAACTTACTCTGTAGCCCAGGCAGGCCTTGAACTTGTGAGCTGAGGTCTCTGGGTGTAGCTGAGATTTCAGGACTAAGCCCCCAGACCTGCTTAGCATTATTTTAAAGCACGTCACAGTTCTCTGTTACCTTTGGTTCTGTCACTTTAATCGCATGCGTTTAATAATCGTGTGATACCGTGTGCAATCATTGTGCTGTCGCCTGCCAGGTGTTTTCCTTGGCTTTGGACACTTCAGTTGTTTCCAGAATTCTGCTGTTTAAATAGCATGACTAGAATCATCCTTACACAGGCACCTCATTTGTTCCTGTTCTGAATTCATATCCTTCGGATAATTCCTGTGAATGGAATTCTTAGGTTAAAAAGAGTCTGGAGTGTCTGTCTGTCTGCCTCTGTCTGTCTCTGCCGTGTACTCCCCACTACCCGCCTTTACATGTAAGTTTCACGCCATCCAGGATGGTCTTAAACTGTTAATCCTTCTGCCTCCATCTCCTAAGTTCTGGGAGTTTAGGGTGTGTACCCACTCCCAGTTTTCCCATCTATTTATCTGTGCGTTTCTTCCTAACCTCTTTATTAACTTTTTTTTTTTTGGCCTCATCTTGCATTTGCTCTTTATTTCTCCTCTGTGCGTTCATTCGATGTTGATTGAGCACCTGCTCTGTGTGGAACACTGCCTTAGACGCTGGGGAAAGACAGGCAGGGAAGACAGAGGGCTCCCATAGGGAAGGAGACAAATAAGAAGCCAAGGACAGAAAGAAGTAGTTTGAGCCAAGGAGAATGGAAGTGGGGAGAGAGAGAAGGGAGGTTTGGGCCTTAGTTTGGGTTTGGAGTGGTGGAAAGGGGGTGTTTCCAGCAAACAGGATGTGTGTCCATGAATAGATGGAGTCTGGAACATGAATTCCTGCAGCAGAGAAGAGGGTCTAGGTAGAGGGACTATCCTGTGTGATAGCTGTGAGGCAGGAATGGCACTTGGACAAAATGGTGACAGAAAGGGTGTTCCCCCCACACTGTCTTCTGGACACTGCTCTGTGGCATGGTACAAACCTGTCTGAGAGGCGTATTGACTCTAGCAAGGTGGCTGGCTGGTCCGGGGCCTATGAGACTGAGTAACAGGAGGGAGATGTGAAGGAGGTTGAGCGTCACCCTCACCCCGGGCTGACTCATCTCTGCACGGAGGTGTGTAAGATCTTGGGAAATGCACCTTGTGTTGCCAGCCTTCACTGCGGGTACAGGAGTACTGTCCCAGCCCTGCTGGGGGTGCCTTGGGCCTCTGCCAAGGGAGGAGCTGGGAACTGAGGTGGCCAGCTCTGATGCAGGGCTGCTGAGACCAGGTGTGGTTATCTGGCAGCCATTTATGGGAAACAGTGTCTGAGAAGTAGACTCGGGAAACCCCCTTCCTCCTCAGCTGTCCCATCTTCACCAACGAGTTGGCTTTAGCTTCTGTCAGGAACGTAGTCCTGGGGGTGCTGTGCTCTGCTGTTCTGTTCTGTGTTCTGCTGTGCTATGCTGTGCTCTGCTGTTCTGTTCTGTGTTCTGCTGTGCTGTGCTCTGCTCTGCTCTGCTCTGTTCTGCTGCTCTGTTGTGCTCCTTCTCTTCCTCCCCTACTCCCGTTTGGGATTTGTGCATGCTAGGCAAGTATTCTGCCGTTGAACTGTATCTTCCCCAGTTGGTTTTCTAGGATAGGAGCTTGATATGTGGATCAGGCTGGCCTTGAACATGCATGCCTGTGTGCCTCCTCCCCATACACAACATTTACTACATGGAAAAGAGTTTGCTGGTGCTTGGTATTTGGAAAGAAGTCATGCTGGGACACACACACACACACACATACACTTTTTTTTTTTTTTTTTTTTTTTTTTTTTTGCCATTTTGAAGACTCTGAAGTTGTCAACAGGACCAGACCAAACCAAACCAAACCACCACCACCACCACCACCACCACCACCAAAAACCAAACAAAACCAAATACCCAAAAGTGTTGGAACCTGAATTGACAGACAAGAGTCAGGGCCAGAGATGGCTGGCTCCTGGTGGAGAGGAAGCTGGGGAGAGGCCTCCTGTGAGGAACAGTCTCTGGTAGGATGGACTCTGGATTGTACAGAGCCAAGCACAGGTTCGAATCCCACAGTGTTCTGTATGGAAACAAGGCAGTATGGTTGGTGGCCCATGGCACAGCTGCATTTTAAATGTTGGTGGCTGATCTTACTAAAAAGAAGGTGATAAGTACTCAGGGAGATTCCCCTTGTTGGCCCTGACTCATCCTGGCCAAGGGGACAGAACGGAGCAAAGACGACTCCATTGGCAAATGGAAACTTGTCTTTGAGGGGACAAGAAACCTTCTGTGTGGTTGGCTGTTTTTTTTTTTTTTTTTTAAGGAGAGAGAGAGGGTGGGAAGGGGGAGGGGGAGACTGATCAAATAACTTGTGATACCTGTGCACAGAAAGCCACATGTGTTACAGCCTGCCATGTGACTAATGGAAACTTGATTGTTTGCCCTTAGCCCTCCCTCTTCACCCCGCACGGCTTCTGATTCTTCTTAGAAAGACTTGGTGGCCACAAACATCCAGACTTTGTCTTGTGCATTTTTTGTCTTAGACTCAACTTCCTCTCTGGCCCTAGCTTTCTTCATCAGTTCCCTGACTGGCAGGAAAAAGCACCTGGCTTGTCAAAATCTCCAGTCCCACTCACTGTAGCCGACTGGCCAGGTTCTGCTTGGGTTTGAAAGTCACACTGACTGCACCCCTGGGGACGAAGGGGTGGGGGGCAGATTACACTCCAGAGGCCAGTTGCCCGGCCTCACTGCCCCTGCCTCCTCCCCTCCTCTCTTGACCACAGGATGTCAAGACTTTGTCTTGTTCTGAGAAGCTCTGATGCTCACTGGCCTTGTCTGTCTTTGGTTGCTGAACCAGGAGGGTGAGCAGCAGCACCACAGTAGGTGAGACCACAGCTTGTGCTGTTGGAGGAGCTCAGCCTCTGCCTCCTCCCTGTGTTTTTGGACAAGTCGCTTAGCCTGCCGGGGCAATCATTTCTTTATCTCAATGAGGATTACAATAGGATTGTTGTTCGTAGCTAGTGAGATGAAGCCAGTGCCTGACCTAGAAGAAGAATATTTTCACATGAGAATTTGCTATTTATTTCTTATTTTCTCTCTCCCCTTTTCCTTCCTTTCCTTTCTCATGTAGTCCAGGCTAGCCTTGAACTGGCTCTTTGGCCAAGAACGACTTTGAATTCTGACACTCCTACCTCATATTCGAAGTGCTGGGATTTCAGGCAGGCACCACCATGCTGGCTTACTCAGCGGTGGGGTCAGACCCAGGGTTTTCTGTGTGCTAGAATCCCAGTCTGATTTTTATGTTCTCTTTGGGTATTTGATTAGCACCCACTTGGGTTGGGCACTATTGTGAGTCTGGGGGATAACTGTGAAGACAAAGGGTACAAGCTTTGTGTGACTAACACTTCAGTGCTGGGAGGAGACACAGAGTAAACGAAAGAGCAAACTATGCTGTCTGTTCAGTGGCTGGAGGAGCCCTGAATGCAGAAGCCCAAGGGAGTGGACTTGAGCTCCCTGAAGGAGGCCAGGGTGGCCTGTATGGAGCTTGTCACATGCCTACCTTTGCTCCCAGGACCCAGAGTCTAGGAAAGGAGGAAGGAGGAGCTGTGGAAATCTAAGAATAAGGAGAAAGGAGGTTTGGAGTTTCATGTGAGTGCTTCAGTGAGCCCTGCCTCTGTCCTATAAAAACTGTTCCTTTCTTTTCTTTAGATAGGAGCTAACTGTGCAGATTAGGCTAGTCTTGAACTCACAGAGATCTGCCTGCCTCAGCCTCCTGAGAGCTGGGGTTAAAGGTGTGTACCACAATGCCCATCACTTTACTTCCTACTTTAAAAATTCTTTTTACTATACTTTTTTGTTGTTGTTTTGAGACATGGTCTTCTGTGGCCCTGGCTAGCCTCTCACTTGCTAAACATGACCTTGAACTGTTGACCCTTCCTGACTACTACATTTCTGACTCCGGGCAGGTGGTGGAACCCTGGTCTGAGCAGGCTGTGAATCTGTCACCTGCTAGGAGGCCATGTGAGCGAGTCCCCCACCCTTACTCGAAGATCTGTGAGTGTTTATTGACCATCAGCTCAGCAGCTCTTCCCTGGTCTCTCCTGGTACCTCCTTTCTCATGCTTTTGTAGAACACAGTGCCCAGTATCTGGTCCAGTCCTTTCTCCCTACAGGAGCTTCTCCTAACAGGAACGACTCAGCAACAAAGCAGAATTTGTGAGAACACATTTAAACTCTTTGTAACACAGGAGGGAGAAAAGAGAGCAAGGTAGCTGTCCAGCAGCAAGGCCATGGTTAATTACACATGCCACAGCCCAGCCTGCAGTGCATGGGCTATTATGTGCCCAGATGCTACTTAAGAAGGCTGGGAAAGAGCAAGGTCATGTTTACGACATTACATTAAGAGAAAATAAATATCCAGATGGCAAAGTTGTATGCCTGCAGCATTTACAGTTATGTAAATCGGTAGAAATATGCGTGTAGATGGGAAAACCAGAAGTGACATGAGTTGGGTGGGGGCTGCTTTTCGTTTGGAAAAATCCCTTCCTCACCCTATAATGTCACACTTAGGCTTATTACTGTGTAGCCTGGAGAGAAGGCACAGTGGTTAAACACACCGGCTGCTTTTCCAAAGGGCATGGGTTTGATTCCCAGCAACCACATGGTGGGCAACCATCTGTAACTCTAGTTCCAGGGGATCTAAGCATGCACATGGGACATAGACACATGTTTAGGCAAAACGGTTATACACATCGACATTTTTTAAATGAAGTGATGAGTGTGTGAATGCCTACCACTCTCTAGGCCCTGAGCAGATGGCCAGATATGGTGTGTCCCAGACTAGAGTCCCCCTGCCCTTGCTGGGAGTACACTGCCACAGGCTGGACAGCTTCCCTCCTTGATGCTCAGAGACCATAAAAAAAATCAAGCCTTTCTGGAACAAAAAGGAGGCTCATCCTGTAGTTTCTCCTCTAAGCACTTAGGCCTGTGTTGAGGCAGGCTATTAGGTAGCCCAAGCTGGTCTTAACTTCTGTTCCTTCTACCTCCTGACTGCTGGAATGACAGGCCTGAGCCACATCTGGCCACTCAGACCTTTCCTCAGCTAGTCCTGGATTCTGTAGTGGAGTTTAGAAGTTTCCAGAGTCACTCTCTTCTGAGCTATTTCTAGCAACTAGTCCTGTGGGAAAAGAACTGGCCTGGTGCAGAAAAAGAGCTTCCCAAGTGTTGTTGCCTTGGTTTGAGCAGTGATGGCTGCTATCTGTGAGTCTAAATCCCCACTAACAAGGGGAATCCTGCCCTTTTGAGTGCAGGTCCCCCTGCATCAGCCATCTTGGGAGGAGGACTGTGGTCTTAGCTTCATTTCCAAGGTGCCCATGCTGTGGTCCTGAAGCCCATGCTTGTTTGTTCTCTTAGAAGGACCCTGGGAGTTGGGTACCAGTGGTGATGCGGATGCTTGTAACTGTAGCATACACAGGAACTGTACTCTGTTCAGGGTTCTGTGCTCACTGAGAACACTGTCCTCCCCTGTCCTCAGCTGTCCCAGGAGGCCCAAGCAGCTGCTGAAGGGCCATCCACTGGTAGAGTGATAGCCTGGGATTGAACTTGCAGTCTGACTGGTCTATGTCACTGGACACATGATGGTACAAGTGTGAAATCCAGTCAAACAGGGAAAACGGCAACCCAGTGACCATGACCCCTCCCTGCTGCCTGTTTCAGCCCTCCCAAGATACCTCAATGCTTTACCAGCCACCTCAGTGATGGCTGTTCATTCTCCACAGAAGGTGACTTTACCTATAGGAGAGATTTCCTTTCCCTTTAAGGATGAAGATGGACATGTCTGGGGGTTTTGTTGTTGTTGTTTTTGAAACAAGGTCTTTGCCTTGTGGTCGAGACTATTGAGACTGGCCTGGGAATATGCAGTCCTCCAGAGTCAGTTTTCTGAGTACTGAGATTACAGACGCATGTGTCATAACTAGTCAGTCAGTCAATCAGTGTGTGTGTGTGTGTGTGTGTGTGTTGTTTGTGTGCACAAGTGTAGGTTCCATGAGCATCTGTGTACATGTGGAAGCAAGAGGGCAATATTAGTTGTCTTCCTTGGTTGTTCTCAACTTTTAAAAAGTTTAAAATTTATATGTATAAGTGTCTCACCTGCATGTATACACTACACCATCTGCACACAGCATCTGTGGGAAGCAGAAGAGGACTTCAGAACCACCTGGAACTGGTTACTGATGATCATGGGCCGCCATGTTGATGCTGGACATCAAACCCAGGTCCTCTGCAGGGATAGCATGCGCTCCTAACAGCTGAGCTATTCTCCAGCTCATCCACTGTGTTTTTGTGTGATCAGGAACCTCTGTAAGACACGATGACAGCTCAGGCAAGATGGCTCCGTGGGTAAACCTGGTTGCTGCCAAGCCTGCTGATCTATGTTCAGTCCCCTGAAGCCATGTGGTGGAGAGAGAATCAGCTTGAGTGGATTGCCCTCTGACCTCCACACACCGGCCCTGGCATATGTGCTGCCTCTACCCACTCTTATAAATACAAGCAGAATAACCAAGGGATGGCGCTATCCTTTGGAGTTGCTGAGGTGGGATCCTGTGTGCTTCCCCCTTTCTGCTGCCTTAGGCTTGAGGTCCAACCCTTAGATTGTTGGGGGAATCGTTTTGCTTTTGAGACAGAACCTTGCTATGGAACCCAAGCTGGCCTTGAACGGGAGCATAGTATAGTAGCCTCTTTCCTGCTGGGGTTTGTAAACGTGTTACCATGCCCAGCCTGACGCAAGCTCTCGTCATTTGAGTGGAGGCACCAGGAGTTTGTGTTAAGGGCCAGCGAGAACTCAGAGAATGTGACCACCGATCCCCAAGGATGGTTTACACCCATGAGGAATTGCAACAATCCAAATATCTAACCCTAAACATACAACCCCGAGATATTGTGCCGGCAAAACCAAGCACATTTGGATGACAGCCTTTAAAACACCCCCCTTGCTGTAAAGAATTAAAAAGTGATTCTAGTATACTGCTAACCGGGGAAAAAACCCAAACCAATCAACTAAGCAAAAAGATGTCACCAAAGAGCGGGAATTCATTAATTATTAAAAAAAAGGAAACAAGCCAGGTGGTGGAGGTACACACCTTTGATTCCAGGACTTGGAAGGCAGAGTCAGGCGGATCTCTAAATTCAAGGCTAACCTGGTCTACAGAGTGAGTTCCAAGATAGCCAGGGCTGCACAGAAAAACCCTGCCTCAAAACAAAGACGAAAACAAAAGCAGACAAATGCATGCAAAGGCTGTGTGGAGATGGCTTTGAAGGATGGCCTTCTAGCTGGCTTGTCTTCTTGGCACCTTCCTGTCCATGGTTTTTGTTCTAGAATTCAGCCCAGGGGCCTTGATTGCTGTATTCTCCTCCACCTGATATTTTTTTTTTAAATTTTGAGACAGGTGTCACTAAGTTTCCAGGGCAGGCCCTGTACTTTCAATCTTCTGCCTTAGGTAGCTGGGCTCTTGGGCCTGTGCCATCACACTTAGGTGGTAGGCTTCCTTCCTTCCTCAGGTTTTCTTTGGTAAAACCTGCATTTCTTCTGTCATGGAAAAATCATGCCATATTTATGTAAAAATGTTTTGGGTGGATTTTCATAGAGTTTAATGTGGCAAACATTTCTCAGGTTTAATTTTGTCCCCACTGTGAAGGTTTAACCATTTTGTTGCCAAGACCTGGCCCCAAGCTCAGTGGGTATATCTGCTCATGTGACATGGCTTGAGTGTACAGATCAAAAAAATAGATTTTTTTCTAGGTGTTTGAAGTAGGAGCTTGAACACAATGAGGAAGAAAATGGAAATTTCAGAGAGCAACTTGTCGACAGGTTTCTCTCTCTCTCCCTCTCTGTCTTTTTTTGAAGTGAAATTATGTATTCTTAAAAAGAATCTAAACCCAGGACTGAGAACATTAGATCCTGTCAGATCCATTGTGCGTGACAGTGTTCTTCCTTAGTGACTTCATTTGAGCTGTCTTTCTGAGATCCTTGGACTGATGGTCTGCTGTAGCCAATAGCTGTTTAGACCTTAGAGAACTCTCTGCAGAGAGTCAAGACTTGCTGCAGGGGCCAGGATGGGCTGCAGACCCCTTGGAGCCTACTTCCTGTCTGCTGCTTTGTAAGCTCTGGCTGCTGATGGCTTCTAGCCGGGTCAGTCCTGGAATTGCCTTCAGGCAAAGGGAATGTCTTCTCCAAGGGATTGCCACCTTATCCAGAAACTAGGGTACAAATCATAGCCTTTCATCTCTATCAGAGAGCAGTCCAGACAGTTCCCACAGGATTATCTGTGACCTGGGTTACACCCAGGCTCCCCTGTCCAGGCTTCTTTCCTGAACCCCACTCTGAAAGTCCTGCTGGCAAACCTCTCTCTCAGAGCCTGCTATCAGGGGAAATGACCCAGGTGAGTTCTTGAAAAGTGATAGCTTTTCTGCCACTTTGTATATGTGTAAGCTTGTGTGCAAATGTATACAGAGAATGGGCATCATAGTCACACTCTGCACCCTTGAGTCAGGGTCTGTCGCAGACCCTGAAGCTCACTCTTCTGGCTGGTCTGGCTGCCAGCATCCTAGGCAAACCTGTTTCTGCCTCTCAAGACCTTCACATCTCAAAGTCCTGTTTGTTCATGGGTGTTGGGGATTCAAACTCTGGTCTTCATGGTTGTGCACCAAGTGCTCTTCCCACTCAACACATCTCCCAGTTCTCGATTCTGATGTTTTTAAGAACGAAGATTGTAGTCTGGGATGTCTGCACGCTCAGCCTATTCAGAACATGTGGGGTAGACTCTTGAGATCTGCAGACATGGATGGGGTCCTAGCATATCTCAGCCCTCCACTGTGCTTGCTACCTCATCCACCCTCTTTGTCTACTTACTGTGGCTGTCTTCAGAAAGTGGCGTCTGACTGCTGGGAAGGACTACCCAGCTATAAGCTTTCCTCCAAGAATCTGGGAGTCTCAGTCTGAGGGCCTCCTTGTACCTAGAGCACCAACATGTACTTCAACGGGGGTGGGGGGGTTGGAAGGGTGAGGGGGAGTGCTTTTGTTAGCTTTGGGTGGGGCTTTTCAGGCACTGGGCTACTTCTAACTTCTGTTCCTTGTTGTAGCACTAAAGGAGGTGGCCTTTGGTGGGTGCTGCTCCTGATGCTCTCAGGAGAGGGTCACACCCCTCCATTGTGTCACTGGGCCTGCTTCTCAAGCTTTTCTTTAGGCCTCCTAGTGCCTCCCCTAGAGTTTTGTCCACAACACATTGGGCTGCTTTTTGCCATTTCAGGTCTGAGGTTGCCTCTCCTCATCGTGCTCAGAGCTCTTTCAGTCTCCGGGGCTAGCTTCTCTCCTCTGTTTCCTTTTTCTTTCCTGTCCTGTCTTCCCTAGTGGGGAAGATGCTAGGCCTGGGGTACTGGATAGCTTTGTTTTGAGAGTTGCTCTGTCTGCTCTCGTGTGGCTCCTGCTGTGTCAGTGCCAGCAACTCTGCTCCCATAGACCCCTCTGTAAGATGGTTGCATCCTGTGTTGCGGTGCAGGCAGTCTCACAAAGCACACTCACACACTGCTGTACCACTGTGCAATGTCCATAGGATCGTGTGCTTACAGAAACAGGCCTTCAAGAGATAAACCAGTGAAAGGACTGTTTTCGTCACACAGCCCTTCGTGGCTTCCTGACAGAACCTCCAACATCAAGGACTCCCTTGGCATGTAGGGAGCTGGACATTGTCTTCTGACCATGTGCGTTCTTTCTGTAGATGAGGCCAACTTGGCTTCATGGTGAGGAGTTGGCCTTTTGGGGAGAGATACATTCTCTGGGAAGCAGACTGTGAAGAGGTTCCCATTGTCTTGGTCTGGTCCACCCCAGCATTGGGATCCTGCAATGTGTCACCTCCAAGGAGAGTTCTGTCCTTCATACCTTTCAGAGGGTCATGATACTACTTAGCAGACATTTACTGAACACCTAATGTGTGCCAGAATTTGGACATGTAAGTGCACAGAAGGCTGTTACTTCAGGGAGTCCTGACCCCAAAGAGAGTTGAACACATTATGCAAGGTACCTGCTTTGGGGGCTAGGGATGTACCTGTGGGTTTTCCCCTTCTAGGCGGTGACTCTGGCATAGTATCTGTGTGTTCAGAGATTCCCCAGGGTCCCTGGTCTGAGCCTAGTGCCCAGGTTGCCACATGGGCAGATGTTTGGAGCTCCTGGGAACTGCTGTGTCCCTCACCCTGCAGTTCCTACCTCTGCCTGCTTGGCATGTACCCGGTGGATCCCACTTCTGGGGCTCAGGTGGATGAACTTTGGAGTCTGGAAGGGGTAAGTCACAGGTTCCAATGCCTGGCTTCAAATGGTGGGTTTAGAAGAAGTGCGATACTCTGCTGAGGAAGAACCTCCTTCAATGAGGGTCATGTCATGGGAAGTGGGTAAAATGGGTAGAGGAGGCTTTGGAGCTAGACTGGCCTGTTTGCTTTAGTTCTGAAATCTGAGATGGGTTATTTCATCCCAGAGCCTTGGCTTCTTCCTCTGTAAAATGTGATCATATAAGATGCTCTCCATGGGCTCCTGGGAAGACGAACGAGGTCCTGTGTAAGAGGTCCTTAATGGTACATGTCTGGTGCAGATTAATCTGTGTGGTCTGTGTCTTCTAAATGGCAATCATTCTAGTTATCCTTGGAACTCCTACTGTTCCTGGCCCTCAGTGGGATAGAGTTTGTTGAAAAGACTATTTGGACTTAGGTTTGGTAGCATTTGCTAACTTGGTATTAAGTATTAAGACTTGGGTTGAGTTTTTTTCTGGCCTCCAATAAATGAAGTGGGCATGGTGGATTTTTACTGCAGAGGAAAACCATCATGTTTTCTTAGCTCCTCCTGACCCTGGGTTTTATGGTATTCTGCACAGCTCTTTAAGGTTTTTCTTCAATGTAAGCATACTGACAGGATTGGTATTTAACAAGGGTGGTTTGGCTCTGGGTCATCACCACAGGCTTGGGTCTGGCATCTCAGGCTGTTTAGTTGCCTGGTTGTTGGCACAAAGGCATCAGGATGATTTTTTTCCTTCCAAAATGTGGTTATGCAGAGTGGTCAGTTCGTGCACCCCATTCCCCACTGAGTTTGCTAGGCTGTGGTTTATTGGCAGGATCCCTGCTGAGGACCCAGGAATGGCTGTGCTGGCTCATGGTGCCCTGAGTGTCAGGATTAGAGGTAGCAGCGCACTCCCCTGGCCCCATCTCACTGTCCTTAAGCTTACTTCTAGAGGCAACAGCCCGGCCTCTCAGCTTGGTGCTCTAACCATGACTGTGTCCTAACTTCCCTCAGGGACTTGTAGGGCCCTTCCCTCTTCAGCCTGCTCCATGTGCATCTGCAGCCTGGGAAGGGATGTGGCTACAGAAGGATTTGACCAAGTTATATCAGTGGCTATCGGCAGCTGAGGCTTTGGTGGAAAGAAGTAGAGAAGACAGACCTATACACTGGAGATGTGGTCTCTCTTCCCTGTGCTGCTTACACTGTGCCTGCCCTTTTTATTGTCCTTACTGTTTAGGTCCAGGTAGCCCGGAACTCAGACACCTCCCTGCCTCTGCTTCCTAAGTGCTAGGATTAAATTAAAGGTATGTGCCTCACTCCCATCTCCCCACTGCCTCTCCTCTTCTTCTTTGGCAGGCTCTCAATATGTAGCCCTTGCTGGCATGAAGTTCACTCTGTAGATCAGGCTGGACTTGAACTTGCAGCGATTCTTGTGCCTCTATGGCACCATGGCACTCAGTCCCTGGGCTGCAGCGTTAGCTGTAAATGGGGAAATTCATAGTCTGGTACTTTCCTGTTCTGTGATGTTGAAACGCTCCTGGAAAATTGCCAGTTACTGTGCTGTTTTGTGATATATATTTTCTTGTTTTGTGACACACACACGCACACACACATAGAGTATATAGTATATATATATATATATATATATGTGGGTATATATATTCTAGCGAAGACAATTTATGCATGTAGTACAATATTCTGGGAAGTTGTAGAAGGCTGTAGAATAAAAGGAAGCCTCCTTCACATATTTACTGCAACGCCGCCTCTGCGCTCCTCCCCGCCCCGCCTACCTTCCCTTTTCAGAAGCATTCACGCTTTAAACATTCTAAATGAATTTTATTACATTTATTTATTTATTGTGTATGTTCACACATGCCATGCCATGTGGGTGGGGTGGGGTGCTTGTATGCATCTGAGAATAACTTAAGGGAATTGATTCTCCTTTCACTGTGTGAATGCTGGAGATCGGTTTGGTGAGGCACCTTTACCACCTTGGGCTATCTTACTGCCCTCAATCTTTTGTGTTTAATTTTCTTTTTTTGAGACTGTGTCTTACTCTGTAGTACAGCTAACTTGGAACTCCCTGCGTAGACCTAGCTGGTCTTGAACTCACAAAGATTTGACTGTCTCTGCCTCCCAAGTGCTGGGATAAAAGGCGTATGCCACCAAGCCTGTCATTTTGCTCTTTTTAAAATAGCTGGATTCTCTTTTGTGCCCATGTCATTGTTAGTATCGGGGATTTTTTATATTGGGGCAGAGTCTTGCTGTGTAGTCCTGGCTGGCCTGGACCTCACTGTGTACTAAACATGATCCTCTTGTTTCAGTCTTACCGACTCGGGGTCTGTAGGTACCACCCTATGGAGCTTTTTTTAAAAAGCCAGTCTCCTCCTGATGGATGTTTGGGTGTTTTCAGTTTTGCTATTACCATCAATGCTGCAGTAACTTTCCTAGCTTCCAGGAACTGGCATTAATCAAAAGGTGCTGTAAGAGGTCCTGTTGCATCAGTCTCTCATCTGTCAGGCAGCTCCAGAACGTGTAGCCACTCAAGGCAAGAGAGCCCTCGTGGCTCTGGTCTACATGTGATGTCCCCTGATATTCTCTGCCATGTGTTGGTACTGCTCTATCCTGTCTGACAGCTTGTACCTTCCCCAAGGCCTGAGGAACCAGGGATAATCTCCGGACCCCCTAGCTGGACCATGCTCACTTGAAGAGAGAGCGTGGAGAGGCACACATGTGGGAGCTCAGCTGCACACTACACTCTAAGAAGAAAGTTCCTGTTCTCGTGTTGTGCAACATTCCTGGGGTCTGGGCCGGCTCTTCTGCTTTTCTCCGCCTTTCTGCAGAGGGGTGTGAATGGGAGGGCTGGTGAAGGGTACACCTAGGGCAGCATCACCTCACCTGCCTTCTCTCCTCTGTGCTTTCTCATCTGTCTTCCTTTTGTTCTTCTCTTTCATTGGCTCTGTAGATGAATGTCCCTGGCAGCCTGGTTACTCCTGCCACCCCCCATCCCTTCCTTTCTGTTCTGTGTGTAGATGATGCCCATTGTGAAACTGTAGCTGCTGAGCTCAGGTGAGGGGCCAACAAGTCTGTGTGATGACAGGAACCACTCTGTTTCTCCCTCTGTAAGAGGGCTGATTGTTCACCATGTGATACACCAGGCACACAGTAATACTGCCTAAATGTGAGCAATTCTTAATGTCTTTTAAGTGACTTGGGTGATAGTCTCTATGATAGACTGTGACAGACTAGCTCATATATGATGGGAAATAAAGTTTGATTTTGAAATGTAAAAACGTTTTGCCCTCATCATTAAAGACACGGGTGAGGGCTGTTGAGATGGCTCGTCCGGTTAAGGCACCAGCCACCATGTCTGCCGATGCTACCATGCCTGCCAACCGAACTTCAGTCCTTGGGGCTTACATGGTGGAAGCAGAGAATTGACTCCTTTAAGTTGTCCTCTAGAATTTCTGTATGCACTGTCACACACACACACACACACACACTTTACAAAACAGGTAATGACAAAACTCAAAAACTAAAAACACAGGTGACAATAGCCAGAGTTCATTGAGGGCTCCCCCAAAGCCACCTCTCTCCTAAGTGAATGCTGATCTCAGGCTGGCCTCGAACTCACTATATAGTAGAAGATAGCCTTGAACTTCCAACCCTTGCGCCTCCACCTCCCGTGTGCCAGAATTACAGCTATACATCACCATGACTGGGTTTTGCAGTGCTTGGGATGGAACTCGGGACTCTGGCTGCTATACAAGCACTCTAGCAACTGAGCTTGGTCTCCAGCCTTTTGTTTGTTTATTTCTGAAACAAGTTCTCTCCACATAGCCCTGGCTGTCTGGAATGCTCCATGTAGAATAGGCTGGCCTCGAACTCAGAGATTTTCCTGCCTCAACTACCCAACTGCTGGCATTATGGTATATACACCCGGGTACCCACGACCCTGGCTCAGATTTTCAGTGTAACCAAGGATGTTCTTGAATTTTTTATCTTCTTGAGTCTATCTCCAAATATTAGAATTAGAAGCATGAGCCACCATACCTGGTCCCAGCAGCTTTTAACTCTTTTGGTGGTTAGGGGTTCTGGGCTTGAACCTAGAGCCTCATAAGTCCTACTAAACAAGCATATTGCTGTTGAGATGGGATCTGTCATCTGTTCATACTTTCTGAGCATCCATAACCCCTCTGCTATCACCTCCCCAGCACTGCGATTACAGGTCTGTGCTACCAGCTTAGTTTCTGTATTCTTATTGTTTTTTTTTTTTAGATTTTGAGCCAGGATCAGTTTAGCTGGAAATATAGGCGTGTGCCATGGTGCCTGGCCCAGTCCTGTCTCCCAAAGCATCTGTGTAGTTGTGCTCCTATGTGGGCCTGCATATACACTGTACACAGATCGCTATCATGTGCCTCTCTTTGGTGGGAAGATGACATGGAAGTTGACTTTTTCTTTTTCTCCCTCACTCGGCCATGAAAGGCTGGCACTTTGGGAAATCTTACTTGCTGTTTGGTGTTTTCCTCCCAGTAAAAGAGAAAGAGAAATCAAAGGTTGTGTGTCATTTTAGTCCCGAGAGGGTGGTAGGTTTGCTGGGATGGTATGGATCTTTGCTGAAGAGCCATCACAGAGTGTGTTCAGGGAAAGAGAGTAGAGTCTCTCTCATGTTGTTAAGATGGTCCTGCCTGCTGAACCTGGGCTCCTTGCCCTTGTCCTGCCCTACCTTGCCTCTGGCAGGCTGCTCTGTGGGCTGCTCTGTGCTCACCATCTGTTGAGGAAGCAGTTGTTAAACTGTTAACGTGCCTCCCTGCTATGTCTAATTTAGCAGGGCTCCCTCCTCTCAATAGGTCTCCACTGGGGCTGTGGGATCACCCTTTAATTATTTACTGGGGTCAGCCACCTGATGGGACTCCTTTGCCCACAGACAGACTGTGCTGACAAGCAGTTAAGTTGCACATGGGGAGGAGGGAAGCGCCTGGGAGGGTGTGAGCCACAGCTAGGAGTGGGTGGCTTCAAAATAGAAATGCATGAAGCATCTAAGAAGGTAATTTTACACTCGGATCTTCTAGAGGCTGTGGTTTCTGGTGAGCCATGCTGCAGGCAGCAGGCGGCAGCCAGCACAGGTCAGGTCCTGGCCTTCCCTGCATCCCTGTTCAGCTCATCTTCACCTTGCTCTGCAGCTGGTGTCTGCCCACCATACCCAGTACCATCTTCCTCTGATGGCAAGGTTTTTCTCCAGAGTCATAGGCCTGAGACCATCTTTGCCCATGACCTGCCATGTCATCTTGGACAAGTCACTTCTCTTTCTCTAGGCTCAGTTCTTGACACTTTTGAATCAGGGGATTTTGGGGGTTCTTCACAGTTTTAGAAAATTTGAATGATAGACATGTTTACTGTTACAGCAAGAGAGCCATGAGCTAGATAAAGTCCAGAACACAAGACCAGTACAGTAGGCAGGCCTGACTGTGAATCATTTTAACCTGCATTGAGATTTTGGCTTGGTATGATCAGTAGGGGGTGGGACAGGTTTCAAGACATGGTATCTCTACATGGAAGGACTAAGGATTTGGGAAATATGTTTAAATTCCTGATAGGTGCTCAGTAAGTGGTATTGGCCGAAGGACTTGACTTTTGAAGCTGCCTTTGTCTTTGTAGGATAGAGTACTTTGTGCGGGGAGAGAAGTGGGAGTTGACCTTGCTTTAGGGTTACCGCTCAGGTGAAAGCGTCAGTGTGGGATTTGCCAACCTTGCCTGACCCCTATCATTTCAGTTCCAGTTAGCACTCGTCAGTCGACTGTGTGTGATGTACCCAACACCCTGATCTTTGAGCCTCAGGAAACACTGTGAACAGATAGGCACCATTGTCTGTTACCCTTTAAAAATGACAAAGTTGAGTCTTCATGAACTGTCCAGTTGTGTCTAAGGCCACGGGGTCACAGCTGGTGGTCAAGCTAGGACTGGCACCTCAGCTGCTAACTCTTACTCTCTTATTACATCCTTTTAAAGACAGGTTCTGAGTTGGGGATCCAGGTCTGTGGCTATGGGTGGGAATATTTGGTCCCCACAGGAGATCACGCTGTGGAACTATTTAGTCCAGTAGGTTTCCTCAGCCACCCTGACAGTCGGCTCCACATGGTGCCTATTCTTGCCTGCCCTGCCAGGCCCCATACGTACTGTATAATTCAGTCAATCTGTCTCTCTGTCTCTGTCTCTCTCTGTCTCTGTCTCTCTCTCTCTGTCTCTCCTCCTCTTCCTTCCTTGTCTCTCCTTTCTAAAAAAAAAAATCAAACTAAAAGAGCTGACTTCATTTTATGTTTATAGCTCATAGTACAAATGAAATTGCATTTGGTTTGTTTTGTTGAGCCAGGGTCTCACTATGTAGCTCTGGCTGTCCTAGTACTTACTAGTTAGATAGTTAGACAACTCAAAGAGTCTGGGGATTAAAGGCAAGGGCTACCACACCTGGACAAAACTACACTTAACATTTTGAAAACTTCATGTGTATGAGTGTTTTTTTTTTCTCTGCATGTATTTATGTACATGCTAGGCACCAGTGGGGATCAGAAGAGGGCATTGGATTCCCTGGAACTGGATTACAGATGGTTGCGGACCACCATGTGGGTGTTGGAACTCTGGAACTCCAAGAGCAGCCAGTGCTTTTAACTGCTAAGCTCTCTCCAGCCTGCCAAGTTGTACTTTTAAATTCAATTTCTCTCCATGAAGCTATTCTCTTTGCTAGGACGCAAGGGTGTGGGAGGGGATTCTTCCTTGTGACACCTGCAAACATTCAGGTGTGGGTCCTTGATCTAGTGAAATATGACACATGATACAACACTGATATAGAGCGCCCTGTGGCTTATCCATCTGGTCAAGTCATGCCAGGCTGGGTGGGCACCATCTTAGAACAAGTGGGAGATGCGGATGCCTGGTTTTCATAGGTGTGTGGTCTCCCATGGGTGACCTCATTTCTGGAGCAGTTCTCAAGGCATCATCCCAGGAAGAGGGGAACCTATCATTGGCATCATGGGGGCGCCTCCCCTGTGGGGTACAGACTTATACCAGGGTGAGGAGGACCAGAGAGACTGGCAGGAAGTGGGACCAGGGTCACTGCAGGAGGAGGAGGAAGGGCAGGCTGGGGGGTGTCTTTTGAAATGCAGCTGATGTCTTGTCCACTGTGGGCCTGCTCTTCATCCAAGCCTTTCAGGTTACCTTTTGACTTTCCCATCGTCGGAATGCGGCTCAGTCACAGATGAGCAAGCGAGCGAGCACCATACGTAAGTTAGGTATGGAAGGAGTCACAGTAAAACCCAGCATGTTGCTCTGCAGGCCATTGCTCCCTGGTTCCAGGATCTCATCTTTTTTCTGTTTTGTCCCTCAAAAGTGACCTTGAATTACCTGAAACCCAGAGAAATGTGCTCTTGCTTTGCACTTTTAATGATGCCTGTTTTCCCTTGCAAGTTGGATTTAAATAACTCTTCCTTCTGTGTTGTCATGTACTTAAAGAGCAGCATCATAAAAAAAAAAAAAAAAATCCCAACCCTAAACTTTAATTATGGGGTATGTCAAGGAGGGAGGGGAACTTGGGGAGGAAATAATGGGCCCCGCATGAGTGGAGTAGCACTGGTGATACTTGCTAGCAGAGAGATTTGCCTGCTGCTTGGAAGTTAAAAAGCAAGATAGGCCAGAGCTCAGCTCAGCTGGCTTCTGCCGTCCAGTTTATTCCCTTTAAGAGAGACCCATGGTTGTGTGGTCCGCAGGCCGTTCACTTTTTCTTCCTGTGTGCCTGGAGAGAACCTTAAGGGTCCTGAGGCCCTTTGGTTGTGTCCCATCTTCCAGGAAGAAGTTGGCATCCACACGGACTTTGTGCTCTCCCTCTCTCTCTCTCTCTCTCTCTCTCTCTCTCTCTCTCTCTCTCTGTGTGTGTGTGTGTGTGCATTGTGGTGGTGGGGTACGGGTGTGTGTGAGAGAACCTGTATGCCACAGAACAGGTGTGGAGGATAACTTGTGAGTTGGCTTTCACCTCTCACTGTGTGACTTCCCAGGATCAAATTCAGGTTTTCAGGCTTAGCAGCAAGTTCCTTTCCCCACTGAGCCACTTTGCCAGCCCCGACATGGACTCAGATGGCTTCTGTGGTTTGGAGCAGAGCACATGCTAGAGATCTAGGACCCTTCTCCCCCTCTGTCTGACAGCAAGGGGAAAAAAAGTAGAGGAGGAATATGGAGGAGATAGCACAACTGGTAAGTTGGTTGATGTGTGGGCATGAAGACCCAACCAAGTTCCATCCCCTGTACCCACATAGAGAAAAGCTGGGTGTGGTGGATAGCTGATCCCAGTATCGGTGAGGCAGAGACAGGAGGATCCATCCCACTCACAGGCCAGCAAACTTAGCTTACTTGGCAAGCTCCAGGCCAGTGAGAAACTTGTTTCATAAACATGGTGGATGCCCCGCCCCCAGCAAGGAGACCTAAGGTTGACTATCTGGCCCCTACATGTACCCACATGAATGCACACTCAGAGACAAACACACAAGTCCAGAGAGCTTGAGGAACTGTGAGGGAGACCAGCTAAGGAGTTTAAACAAAGACTTGAACTTGAGGGCAAAGCTGCCGCCCAGATTTTGTGTAAGGACTGTGTAGAAGTTCCTGCAGTAGGGGTGTGGCCACATGCCCTGGGGTCCTAGAGGTGTGCACAGCCTGCCAGTTGAAGCCAGTGGCTCTCTGGGCATGGGAAGGAACAGCAGGTGGCAGTAACTGGGAAGCTTGAAGTCTATCCTAGTCATAAAAAGTGAAAGGGACAACTTACCCACAGTCACATGCCTGGCCGATGTCCTTAAATGGACCAGGGGGCTGAGCTCCGACGTTTCTGACTCCAGCAGAGCTAATGTTTTCCTGGAGACAGCTGAGGAACTGATATCGGCATTCCAGAGACATGAACGAACAGGTCTTTTAATTTACATTCAAAAGTAATAACAAGAGGAAGAGGTTTCTGGCACTTGTACAGCTTATAAAAAAAAAAATCTTGATGGAGCCGTTTTCTGAGCCAGGTTGGCAGCCCTGTCTGAGCCCTGACAGCCATGTCGGAACCATTGGGTGGTGTCACAGGCCCTCCAGGAAACTGATTTTGGACCCTGGCCTCTGACTCAGTGTGGTCTGCTGGGTGTCTCCCTGTGCCTGGTAGGCGGCTGTGTCCTTGCCCAGTCCATAAGCAGGTGTCCCAGGTGATCCCATTCCTGCTCAGCAGCCCCAGTGAGAGGCTGCAAAGGTGTCTTGGTGGGCACAGCTGGGTAAGTGGAGCAGCTGGGGTGGGGGCGGGGGTGGGGGCGGGGGCAGGGGCGGGGGCGGGGCAGATGGGTAGACATTGGGCGGAGGCCCAGGAGTTCCGAATGGGTGTGATTTGTGAACAAAGCTGAGGCTTTTACCTGCGGAGCCGGGGAAAGGAATTTGAGAAGTTGGGCTGACTGTTAGAAACCTTGTCTGCCGGAAGCATGTGTTTCAGTCACAGAGGGGACATGGCAGACCAGGGAGTGCCATGCACAGTAATTGTATCATTTCCTTGTCCCCCTTTCCACTCCATGTCCTTTTTGCCAGGATGTATGTCTTTGTGTGACACTCTGCCTGTGTCTGAGGATTTCTGTAACTTGAGAATACTGCAGGAATAAAGGTAGTGGGTAGGCTGGCCCAGGAGTCCAGGGTTATCAGAGTACCTGCTCCCATGATGCCTTAGACTAGTTCCTGGTCTCCTGTGACACAGTCGTCTCACAAGCCTTCATAAGTGCATATAGGCCACCAGAGGGAGGCCTGCTGATCTTTTCCAGTGTTCCTTCTAGCTTCAAAATCCTGAGAAGAGTGTCATCTGATGAACTGTCCCCACTCAGTAACACATGACTGCCCACTGGGTATTTCAGTCACTGAGTCCAAGAGGCACAGGATGAAGCCTCAGAGGGCCATCTCTTCATTCTCGTGCTGGCCTTATGGAACCAGAGTTCACGTTGGTCCACAGTTGTGTGGCTCCGACCAGGCACAGATATTTGCTTCAAAGCGGGGGGCCAAGAGGGAGTTGCTTGTGAGGGTTGTGGGAACGCAGACGCACATGTGTGCGTGAGTGTTCAGAAGTCTTCCACAGATGTTGTTGCTCAGGAGCCAGCCACCTTTTCTGTTAATGTAGGTCTCTAATGGGACCTGGTGCATGCTGATCTGGCTAGACTGGCTGGCCAGCAAGCACCAAGGATTCTCCTGGCTAACTTTCTAGTGCCGGGGTTACAAGTGTTTGCCACCAATGCACCTGGCTTTTCACCTGGGTACTATGGATTGGACTTGGGTCCAAATGCTCGAATGGGCACTTTACAGACTGAGCTATCCCTCTAGCCTCTAGAATTTTATTTATTTCTATTTTTTTTTTTCCTTTGAGGCAGAGTTTCTCTGTGTAGCCTTGATTGTCCTGGAACTCACTCTGTAGACCAGGCTGGCCTTGAACTCAGAGATCCTCCTGCCTCAGCCTCCTGAGTGCTGGGATTAAAGGTGTGGGCCACCACTGCCCAGTAACTCTAGGATGTTTTTTATAGGCAGGGTTGTATTTTCCCATTACGGTTAGTAAAACTTATTTCCTGGCATGGCCCCAGAAGCCAGAGAGAACAGTAGTGAAAGTGCTTCCTTTTCTGGAGACCATGTAATTGTTCCCAAGACTTGTTTTGTAGTAAGTGCTTCTAGAACCTTCTGAGCTCTGTGCTTAGCCCCATGAGGAAGCACCAGGTTCTGGCTTATAGGACTCTCATGGGCCAATGGCCAAGCTCCGTTCGCATCTTATGTCTTTTCGGCTCCCAGGATGCCTTTTGTTTAACAACCACATCATGGACTGGGCTCTCCCTGGGTCAGAGACAGGCCTGGAGTAGGGTGCAGGGCTTCAGGTTTGCCTGCAGTGGAGGTCTGTCTGAGTTTAAATCTTTGAGTTAGCAGTGGCATTTGCCTCCTTAACCCAGGACGGCGATCTGATGGCATTTCTCAGTGCTGCCGCCTATTCAGTCAGAGTCAGCTAAAGATATAGCCTGTAGGATGGGAGGTACCTGGGTAGTTTTAGATGATGCTTGGATGTGGCTTTGATTGCCTTAAGTCCTGTTATGAAGGAGCCACTCCCTCCAGCCCTGCTGCTGCTGCTGTTCCTCCCCCCATTCCTTTCCCTTCTCTTCCCAACCACCTTCTTTTTGCCTAGCACTAGGGCTTGAACCTATGAGCTTGTGTTTGCAGACTTGAATGGTGTCTTTTTTCTTAAATTATTTTATGTGTTATGAGTGTTTTGCTTGCATGCGCGTATGTGCACCACATGCATGCCTAATGCCAGCTAAGATCAGAAGAGGGTGTTGGATGCTCTGGAACTAGAGTTACAAAGAATTGTGAGCTACCGTATGGATGCTGGGAAACCAACCCAGGTCTTCTGCAAAAGCAGCATATGCTCTTAGCCACTGAGCCTCTCTCTAGCCCCCTTGAATGGCTTCTAACATAAAGTCTGAGTATGATGTCCATCTTCAGAAACCACCAATGAGGCTTGGAGAGTGCAGGCCTTGGAATCCCAGCCTTCAGCAAGCAGGGCACAAGAGATTCAGTAACATTTTAATGGTGGCCAGTATATTTGATTTTCTGTCGTTCTTCCTCTTCCTCCCATTCTTTCCTGTTTTTTTTTTTTTTTTTTTTTTTTTTGGTGACACTGGAGTTCAAACCTAGGGCCTTGGGCATGCCAGGAATGCCAGGAAAGTATTCTAAAACCGAGAAACACCTCTAGCCCTTGGTTTCTTGAAACAAGGTCTCTCTCTGTAGCTCAGGCTGGTCTGGAACTCATGACCTTCCTGTTTCAGGCTCCCAAGTACCAGGTTATAGGTGTGTGACCACACCCAGACAGTTATTCTCGATTTTATGGAAATCTCTGCATGACATGAGTTTTCTATCCCTTTTATGGTAAAGATGTAAAGCATATTTTTAAAGTGAGTAAATCTGGGCCAGCAAGAGGGCTCAGTGTGGTCAAGGCCTCCAGCCCGGCGACCTGGATTCTATCCCCGGGGAGAAGAGAACCAACTCCATAAAGCTGTCCTCTGACCCCTCCCCTCAACATTTTTTAAAATGAATAAATTTAAGGGAAGAAGAGAAGATACATAAATATTAGTATTGGTGGTCTGGGCCCGAAGTGATGAGCCACCAGTGTTGGGGAAGCCTGCTTGGAAATGACACATGCTTGCAGTGAGGAGGCCAGGAGGATTGGCAAGAGGAGTCTCACTGCTTGCCTGAGGGTTTCCCTTTCCAGGAAGTACTCAGGGCACGGACACGAAAGAAGCAGGGTGATAGCCTGCTTCTGGGTTGCATGGACTGGCTTGTGCAAATTTTACTGTGAGGATGGGGTCTTGGGGGGGGGTTGTGCATGTGTGTGTGTGTGCGCACATGTGTATGTAAGAGTGTATGTGTGTGTGTGTGTGTGTAAGAGAGAGAGAGAGCGTGCATGTGTGTGTAAATTGTGTGTGTGTGTGTGTGTGTGTACACATGCTCCTGTGTGTTTCTTTCGGTTGTTGTCACGCTTGGCCTTCTTCACACTCTGTACTTACCCATGGCTTGCTTAACGATTCTATTTAGGGAAACATCTGGATGTCCCCAAAGAGAAAGCCCCAGTGGATCTTTTTCAGACTGACTGATTCTCAAGATCGTCTAATGGTTCTCCATCCTTGGTCAATATCAAGGCTACATGGTGGATCTAATACATATCAAGAGGCCAGGCCTGCCCCGTTGTTCCCTGCTAGTCTCTTGTGTGCTTGCTTTCTGGGTGGCTCCTACACACACCCACAACCTTGGGGGTGGGAACTTGTGCACGCTAACTCTACCACTAAGGTACATAGCCCAAGATTTTCTCTTTAGTATCAGTGTGAGGAGTGGCCTGGTAAGCTTAGACCCGATGGGAGTGATATCTCAAGGCCATGAGGGTGGCTGCTGTACAAGCAATGATGGACAGTGTAGGTTGGATGCTGTGAAGATGTGGTTCTCAGCAGCTGTTATATCCCAGGTGACCATGTGCTGCTGGGTCTGGCCCATCAAGGACATCATGAGCTGTACTAGCACATGACTGTTGTTCATAGTTGACAGAGGCAGGGGAGAGCATTGCCACACCTGCCCATTCTTTATTTTGAACTTAATGTGGGAAGGAATGTCTTAGGGTTCTAAACATATCATTCTAACGACTAGAAATCTAGGGAAAGCTTGTGGGAGAAGGGCTACACTTTGAGAGAGATGGATGAATGGGGTGCAGAAGTGTGAGCATAGAAAGGACCAATGACCACCACCTTCAGGAGTCAGGTAGCCCTCTAGGAAGGAGAACAGAGGGGATTGTGGGTCCTGGCTCTGGCTGCTAGGCCTGGCCCTCATGTTTACACATGTGGACCCCAAATTCTCTATAGGTACAGAATCACCAGGAACAGATCAGACATAGGTGATACCCAGGATGTGAGATTCCCACCAAAGGGCTTGCAAGTTACATGTGAATAATAATGGCTGACATTTCTCGAGCCCTTCCTCAGTGCCCAACATTGTACTAAGATTCTACTGCAAGCTGCAGAATGGATTCAGGCCAAGCCCTGTTAAGTCTGTAGGAATAATCACTGAAGTTTGTCGGGTCCTTCCCACTGTGCTAAACTCCCTTTGTACTTGTTCATTTAATACTTGTAGAGTTCCAGGAGACAGGTTTAAGGCTTCTTTTGGCTGCTTTGGAGGCAGGGCATCATCCAAAGCTCTGAATTAAGTCATTGTCACCATAGAGAGCCAGCCTCAGCCAGTGATTGCTGGGGGAGGCAGCGATGAACACTTGGTACACATGGACATTGTCGTAGTTTGCTTTCTGTTATGACAGACAGCATGATGAAGACCAGCTTGGAGAGGAAAGAGTTCATTTCAGCTTACAGACTAGAGGCCATCTTTCAGGGAAGCCAGGACGGGAGCTCAAGCAGGGACCAGGAGGTAGGAACTGATGCAGAGGCCATGGAGGAACGCTGCTTACTGGCTTACTTCCCCTGACTTGCTCAGCTTGCCAACTTGCCTGGGAAAGGCACTATTCAGAGTAGACTGGGTCCTTCCACATCAATCAGCAATCAAGAAAATACCTCATAGGCTAGTCTGACAGAATTCCTCAATTGAAATTTTCTCTTCCCTGGCATGTCTGGGGTTTTTCAGTCAACAAAAACTCTGACTTTCATAATTCCTTTGATGGTTTTAGATACAGGGATTGAGGATCAGGTGAGTCAGCATTGTGCCAGCAACTAAAATATGTCTCTGAGCGGGAGCCATGTGGGATACCAGTTTGATGAAACTTGTGTGAATTAAGTTCTTGCTTTCATGCCAGCATGCTGGGCATAAACTGGATGAGTGCAGGGGACAGCATTGAAGTTGCGTGCTTGGCCAAAGCCACATAGGTAGAACATGGCAGAGATGGGATTTGAAAGCAGGTCTGCTGATTCTAGATTAGCCCAGAGAGGTATTATCATATGCCAGGTATCAGAATGTGCTGTCAGGAGAGGGTCATAGAATGAGGTGCTTGGGGAGGAGGGTGCCTTCTGGTCAAATGTCACCTCTCAACGATCACTGCAGGATTGTGGGTGGCTGAGCGTCTTGTGTGAGCCCTTCTCTGGGCAGATACTTGTTTGTCTTTCCATGCTTGCCCACATGGGAGCATCAGCACATTCCTGGACCTGCATCCTCTGGTTGGCAGAATCACTGCCCAGATGTTGATTCCACTTTAATCATTGGAACACATGGTAACTCCACTAGCATTCCAGCCTTGGATTCCCACCCAGCAGAAAGGATGGCCTTGGGCCCAGCTGGTTTCCCCAAGAGCAGAAATCTCCATCTCTTCTCACTCTGTACTAAGGACCAGCAGCAGAATTCCAATACAACCGTCCTGTTGAGGATTTGCCCATGGTATACCAGCCCTGTGCTGAACAGTTTGCCACATTTCCTGATCTCAGGGTCATTGGTAAAGACAAATCTGAGGAAGAATCTTGTGGGAAAAAGGATGATATTGTCATTTTCTGTCTTCTTCGAAAGATTCTGCTTCTGACCATCTAATGCAGAAGTTGTCTCATGCTTCCTCCAGGGACATTGGGCAGTGCATTTTTTGGTTATTATAATTTGGAGGGGGTGGCTGCTGGTTACATGCCAGGGATGTTGCTTAGTACCCTGCAGGGTCAGTAAAGACTTCCCATTGCAAGGAATGATCAGTTTCCAAATGTTAATAGGTAAGAAACTCAAACTAGGTATCATGGCTCTCACCTATAATTCCAACATTTGGGGTGCTGAGACAGGAGGATTGCATCATCCTCACTGGGATTGCAAGTTCAAAGCTAACCTAGGCACGCATACCCTGTCTCAACAAAGCAAGAGCTACAAGAATAGGCAAGTGTCATCAGCCTTTCACCTGGTGCTGTATCCTGAACATTTGTCCAGATGTTCTTTCTATCACCATTCTGCTTCTGGTTCTTTCTGCTGAGTGAGCTTATGGTGGGATCATGTTTTTCTGCCTTCCACACTTTAGGTGTAGACATGTGGCTTTTTTTGGCCAATGAGCTATTAGCAGAAAGAAACATGGTCCTCAGGGGGAGTCCTCTAAGAGCTCCTGTAATTTGTCACAGTCCTTCCCTTGGTGGATTCCATCAGCCCAGACTGGGAAGATCTGAGTAGAGCCTCGGGTCACGGTGGGCACGGGCAAGATGATAGGTATGCCTTTGTCTAGATACTGAGAACTGGGGTTGCCTGTCTCACTGCAGAGCCTCTCTGGTCCTGACTGACATCTCCCACTGGAACAGAAATGTGAAGGTGAGGTTTGGATGGAGCAGCTGGCTCTGTGCCAGCTGTGGGTGACAGTGCCAGCCCATAGTATTTCTCTATTGTGTTCTGTAGTGAAGATGCCGTCTGTGCCAGTCCCCAAGGGAAGTCCATGGATGCTGGCAGGTTGTTTTATAAAAGACTAGTTTACTCAGCCACCAGGGGCTTTTCTGTTGGGATCCATCAGCTGTGCCAAGTGTACTCCTGTGTGAGTTTGGGCCACACTTACTCCGCTCAGTAGGTCACTTTAAGTCAGTTGCCACACATGAATGTTTTGAAGGCAAAGTCTATCTTTGCCTCCAAGGGTCTCTTGCACTGTGTCCTGGTTGTGTGTGCTGAGCGCAGACTGTGAGTGGACCCACAGTCTGGTGTAGCTGGGGGGAGAGAGGCCCTAGGAGTAGCCACTGAATAGGATGGCCCTGAGCAGGGAGAAGAGTGGAGGGCTGGGCGTCTTTTACTTTTCTCTGATTTGCAGCAAGCACCCCAGTCCTCAGGGACTCAGAGAGCACTGTGGGTATGGTATACCCCAACCACAGGTCTGGTTTCTCTCTTGGCCTGAACAACCATGCCCATCACTGAGCAGCACGCATCTTGGGAGAGGTGTTGCTGTGCAGGCAGTGTGCTGAGGGCTATTGATTCTGCTCATTTCCCACAGAGGCTCAGGTATGATGGCTGGGTGCCAGGAACAGGCTTACCCTGGCTCTGAGCCAGCCTAGTTCTCAGCACTGAAGAACAAAGTCAGCCTGACTCACACTCCTGTGAGCCTCAGTGTTCCCATCTATAAAAAGGGCACAATCAGGGAACAGTCTTCACTTGCCTTCTGCTGAAGTCAGCATGCATGGTAGGGCTAAGGTCATTGTCCTGTAAAGTCAGGGACCAGATACCCTAACATGTCAGAAGGAAAGAGTGACATTCATTTTAGCTACCCAATTTGGGTCCTTAAAGAACTCTTGCTTGGGGGGGGGGGAGATTGGGACAAGAGCTTGGGGACAGCACTTTCCTGAGGGTACCTGCTAGCTGTGTGCAAGGCTGTGCCAAGAGCACAGTGCCGTGGGGTTGACTCTTTGTACAGGAGCTGGTGGGGCGCTGATGTTCTCCGACCTTGTTACCTCAGGGGTTAGTGTGAGTTGGTCACATGCTCTACAGTGGCCCACCTGCCCAGCCTGGTGCCTTTCGCCGGCACCTGTGGGCCTGCCTCTGCCTCTTCTACTACCCTCATTAATCTAAGAGCAATTGGTTCTTCATTCAGGAAGGTGCCAGTGGCCTCTGTCTCAGCAGGTGACTCACTGGGATGCAGGCCCCAGACATTTATTATTGCCATGGTCAGACAGTATAGGGAAAAGGGCTGGGAGCTGTGGAGCTAGGCTGGAGTTTGAATCCCAGCCTGCCACTCCCTGACTGTGTGATCTTGAGCAAGTTAATTCATCTCTCTGTGACTTAGTTGCCTTATCAGGAAAGTGAGTCTGGAACCTGCCTCAGTAGGGTTGTCCTGCGGCCGAATGTTCATGGCTTTCTCTGGTTCTCTCTTGAGGTGCCAGGCATTGGTGTCACCAAAGGATTGGTACCAGTTGTACCTGCTCCTACTTCTTTGACATAAATAATGTGTTTCTAGTTGTACTTGAAACATCTTGCCAGCTCCAGACAAGTCCGGCCTCCAGATCTCAGGTGATCAGGACAGTTAGACGCATAGCTACCCTGGTGCTTTCCACATGCTTTCTCCTTCAGAAGACGTAAGTAGCCTCTGCAAAGGATGCATGGGTCTACTATGGGTGGCTTAGCGGATGGAGGAGCTGGCAGCCATGCCTGACAACCTGGGTCCCACAGACAGGAAAGCTGATTTCCACAGGTTGTCCTCTGACCCTCTGGCTTCTACACATATATGGTATGTGAGCATGTACATGTGCACACAGACTTACATAGAAGCAACCCGTTAGTAAATACGTAATTCTAAGAATGTTTTTTTTTTTTTTTAATTTTGTTTTGTTTTTTTGAGACAGGGTTTCTCTGTGTAGCCCTGGCTGTCCTGGAACTCACTCTGTAGACCAGGCTGGGCTTGAACTCAGAAATCTGCCTGTCTCTGCCTCCCAAGTGCTGGGATTAAAGGTGTACACCACCACTGCCCGGCTTCTAAGAATGATTTTAAAGGATGCAGTATAGGAGCTGGAGAGAGAGCGCAGTGGTCGAGAGTACTGCTTTTGTGGAGGACCTGGGTTTGGTTCCCAGCAACCACGTTGTAGCTCACAACTGTCTAACTCCAGTTTCAGAGGATCTGATGTCTTCTTGGCCTCCACAGACACTGGGAATGCATGTGGCATGCGTATATACATTTAGGTAAGCAGTTGTACACATCAAATTAATTTTTTAAAAGGGCACATTGTGCGATCAGTGTCACACTGTGAGGAGTCATTGGCTCCCCACCTGTGTTCCCATGTTCACATTCCCTCCCTGTGTTGGCAGATATGTAATGTGACTTAAGAGTAAAAGGAACTTTTTAATGTTAAAATCCCTCTCCATGCCGGGCAGCGGTGGCGCACTCCTTTAATCCCAGCACTCGGGAGGCAGAGGCAGGCGGATTTCTGAGTTCGAGGCCAGCCTGGTCTACAGAGTGAGTTCCAGGACAGCCAGGGCTGTACAGAGAAACCCTGTCTCGAAAAACAAAAAACAAAAACAACAAACAAACAAACTAACACAAACAAAACATCCCTCTCCACAAAAAGCCCACACTGGTGGCTAGCAATATGGTCAGGTGGGGACTGGAGTATGGTGGGATTTGTTTAGTGTGGCCTGAGCCTCTTTTTAGTTGAGCTGTTGTGGGCAATTTAGCATCACTTTGGAGAGATGGTTCCCCTCACTGCCTTACATAGCATAGGAATAAGAAATACTGTCCTAACCCTGACATTGCAATAGTGAAATTGATATTCTTGGTAAAACCCCCAGCTCAGAATAGCAGTTTGTCAGGCTGCATTCTTGTTAGCTGTTCTGGCTGGCTGGTATAGATAGGGCTTTCACACCCCCTCCATCCCCGGCATCCGTAGCATGCTCTGGGGCTTGTCTTGCCAGAGGGTGGGCCTCCATCTCCCAGCCCCACCCCACCAGAAAGCCCCAGGCTTCGATTTGTCTTGCTCTGGGTCTTGGTTCAGCTCCCCAGAGACAGTGCTTTGGGCTCAGCGGGTGTCATGGAAAACCCCCCAGCCCTGCCCAAGTCCAGGAAGCAGGAGGGGGAGCTGTCTCCTAGCCAGACAGACAGGTATTTCCTGTCAGCCCCCAGCTGTCAGAGAGGTCTACCCCTGTGGGAATTCAGAAGGGAGCCCCACCCCTGTCAGCCTCCTTCCAAGCACCCAGGATTTAGGGGAGAACAGTGGTACCATCTAGCAGAACTGCTGGTGCTCACTGAGGTACCCACCCTTCCTTCCCATTGACCCCAGGAAGCTGGGAAGATGAACACAGAAGACCTGAGGCTGGCCTGGGTGAGAATGGGCTGGAGGATGGATCTACTCACTTCCTGGTGTGCATTGACTGTATATTGTGTACCGTGTATTGTAGACATTTGGTTTCAAATGATGTTTTGGGTATGCTTGGTTAAATAAAATATATTATTAGCATTAATAATGCTATAGCTCAGTTAGTAGACTTTATGTCCAGTCTTCCAGAGGCCCTGGGATGCAATTCCTAAAACTTCATACATTGATTGAGCGTGGTGGTACACACCCATAATTCCTGGCACTCAGTGCAGGCAGGAGGATTGGAAGTTCAGGGTCATCATCAGCTACACACGACGTTTGCTTCGTGAGTTGTTGTCTTCTAAATAGATAAGAAACAATAGCGTTTATTCCAGCTTCTGGAGCAGAATAAACTCTACAACATCTTATGTTTCTAAGGCAGAGCTGTCTAGATAACATGGACTGGCATCTGAGGTCCTACCCCAGAGAGGATGAACTGGAGCTTTGGGAGGGAATATGCCTGGCCCTGCCACCTGGGGTAAGGAGGGGCAAGGACCCACTATGGCAGCCACCTTGGTGATGTCTGTAGAGTGCTGGGAAGGGGAATCTCTTGAGATGGAGCAGCTGGTTTAGAAAGGACTGGGAGTTACAGAGGAGCTAAGTGCTGGGCATTTGTTCTGAGGTCCCCTCAGGTCCCATATAGAATAGGTGGGGAAAGCCAGAGTGTCCCCAGCTTCAGGCATTTTGTAATAAACCTGCTCCCCAGATCAGTATAAAGGGCCCCCCACAACCCTCCCCCATCAGTGTCTATGAAAAAGGCAAGCCCATGTGTGTGTTCTGATCCTGCCTCCTGTGGGCTGTGAGTGGTAGTGGAACACAGGAGTGTAGGAAAATCACCCCACTTTGCCTGCAGAGAGCAGTGCTATCTGCCACCACTACTTTCTTGGCAAAGTTATCTCTGATACCCCGGGCAAATCTTTTATCTCCCCAGCCTTAGCTTTCCTCCTCTGTTAAATGGGGATGTTAGTGAGGCCCAGACATATCTTTAAATGTTGTGAGGATCCCATGAGAATGTACAGAAGGCTTGACCGCTGGAAAAGAAGGTCTGGTGTGGGTGGTCATTGTGCTTAATTCCATGCACATTTGTCAGACAGGAGAGAACTGGGGAGAACAGATCCAGTCTAAGGCTGAATAGCAAGTGGCCTTAGCTTAAGGTAAGCAAAAAAAAAAAAAAAAAAAAAAAAAAAAAAAAAAAAAAAAAAAAAAAAGACCTTCTCTGCCTTGGTGTTCATGCCTGTAAAACGGACTTACTGAAATGGGTTTGAACAAGACCAGGTGCCTGGTAGGTTTGGAACAGGGGTTCAGCCTCCACTTTCTTTCCCCAAGTGATTTGATTGGATGGTATGGGGTCTGCCAAGCTCTGTGCCTTCATGAGAATGCTACCCAGCATTGCCTGCAAGTGCAGATGCTGCTCCTGACTCTCCTCTGTGCAGCTGGCATATTTCAGCCTTCCTGACATCATCCCAGTGCCCAGGCCTAAAGGTCATGCACAGCTTACAAGTGACAGAGTGTTAGCTCTGTCTTCCCTTGATGCCCACAGCCAAGAGAGGTAGCATGACCATGTCTTAGAAGGTGGGTATGAGCAAGCAGCTCTTGAACAAACTAATGTAAAAGTGTTTAAAAGCTGATTGGCTGGTGAGATGGCACAGTGGACAAAGGTAAATACTTCACCAGGCCTCCTAACCTGAATTCAAAACCCGAGACACATGTGCTAGCAGGAGAGAGCTGATATCTGCAGATTTCCTTCTGACCTCTGCACATGTGCCTTGCCCATATTAATTAGATAAATGTAATGTTTTTAATAGAAGAAAAAAAAAACTGCTTAATGTCCATTACCTTTTCCTAGACTTTCCAGGTTAGAGATTCCCATGTGCTTCACTCCTGCAGAAGGAGCATTACACAATGCTTGTGGGCTAGCTGCCATGCCAGTTTACTGTGTTTCACAGAGAGGGGACCAGCTGACCCAACCTGACACTGCAGAGACAGGGAGGGTCTCTTACCTTCCCTGCATCTGGGTGTTTTGTAGGTTCAGGGGAGGGCACATGTGAACCTGGGGGAGATGCAGGTCCCCCATATGATCACCACGATCACCACCACCACCACCACCACCACCACCACCTCTGTGCCCAGAAGTAAAGGGTGTGCCTGGCACCTTAGCTGCTGAGCACTGCTGGACAGGATCTCAAAGTTCTCCATGGCCTATCAGGGCCAACAGCTGAGAAAGGCAGGGTAACGTTTTTTTGCCTTCTGGAACCTCAGTGGCTAGGTTTTCTGCAGAACTCGAGGTGCGTAGGGGCTCCAGATTGCCAGAACATGGCTGTGGCTTGTGGTGCTATCAACAAAGAGGCAGTGAATTCAAGGCAGCTTGGTGAGCCATAGCTCAGGGAAGGGGGGGGGGTGTCTGGAGGTACCTTGGCAGTGCCACCAGCACCCCAGGGAAGAGACCACCTAACAATGGGAGCCCTTAAGTTCCTACTCCTTGGCAAAAGCCATAGCTGTGGTCATGGCCAACATCCAGGTTTGTTTGCCAGATGCCACCTAATCTGGTAGTTTGTTTCCCAAGGAGGCCAAGGCTTCAGTGAGAGTCTGCTCCTTTCAGAGAGTGTACCCATGTCACCAAGCCTTGTAGGAGAGCAGAAGCCACTGCAAAATGTTGAAGAGGCCCTGGACAGTTGACATGGCCTTGTGGCATTAAGTTAACTGGAGGCTTCAATGCAGGTCAGACCAGGGCCTTATCCTGTCTTCTCTCTGCCTGGGTGCAGCCTTTGTTGTGCTGACCCTGCATGCCTGCTTATCTTCCATGTGGTGACCTTCATTGTATTGGGGGAGGGGCTTCTCTTAGGTGGCCATCTCTGATCCAGGGAGGAGAGGGGTGTGTTTCAGACCACTCCTTTCTTAGAGGACTGTGTGGTTCCTGCTTAGGGAGCCCTAATTACAACCTGAAGGCCAGGGGACTTGCTGTGTCTTTATCACTTTCCAACTGGAGCCACGAGGATGCCAGCTCCCTGGAGTGGCCCTGGGCGTAAGGTCCAGTGAAGACATTTTGAGGACCCACAAAGGCTGGCTCGTATCCAGGCATAATTTCCCCCCTTTTTGTTTTGTAACTACTTATTATAAAACATAATACAGATCCAGAGTGCACAGGACATTAGTGTACAGCCGAGGTGCAGTCACACATGTGGACCCTGGTGACCCGTCCACATCAAGGACCAGATCTCTGATCATTACCCCTTTCCTGGCTGTCACAAGTGACATTAGCTTGACTGTCAGAGTCCTCATGTCCCTGCTTCAAATTCTTATTTGCCACAAAGTTGTATCCCTTTGGTGCTGAGACTCACCTTGCCCAGTTCTTAGATTTTCTGTCAGAAGTCGTGTACACATGGGAGTCTGTCTGGCTCAATGTTATAAAATCCATGCAGTTTCATTGCATGTAGCTGTACTTGTTCATTTTTGTTGCTATGTCCAGTGAATGAGCACAGTTAAAAAATAATTACCCATTTTTAGTTTGAATATCTTCTTCCTCCTAGGTGGTGTTTTTTTGTTTTGTTTTTTTAAAGAGTCTCTCGTTGAACCAGCTCACCGACTGGCTAGACTGGCTGGCCAGTGAGCACAAGGGATCTGCTTCTCCCTCATCCCGTCCAGTGCTACCATGCCCAGTTTTTCTGTGGGTACTGGGCTTGAACTCAGGTCCTTGAACTAGTATCGTTGATTTCCATGTCATTTTCCTGCTGATGCCTGATTGGTTTGTTTCGTTCTAAGATGCTACCCAGAATGCCACTGTGATCATTATTGGACATGTCTTGGTGAATCTGTTTATGTGTATGCACATGTATGTGCACACATATGTGCACTTGTGTACGCACATTATTGGGGGCTCTTGGTAGCAGGATCATCACCTCTTGTTTTAGTTTCAAATCAGTCTTGTATACAGGTGAAAAGATCACTCAGTTTAATGAGGGGTCTGCCAGTAGGGGACCTCTGCCCACTGTCCTGTCTCCGAGCTCCTTGGAGGACACACTTGCTTTCCAGATGTTCTGGGACATTGAAGCATGGAGTGTTTGTGCTGCCTGTGTCTGTGTCAGGAGGTGGAGCATGAGACTTGTGTGTCGCAGACATGAGCGCCGCAGAAATGGAGAAGGGGTCTTTGGGCGATGTGGGGCCCCGCTGGTCCATCTTAGTGCAGTGCTAAGCTGAGCTCTTTAATTGGCTCTTTAAGCTTTGTCGTCTGCTGGAGTATGGTGTCTGTTACTGTGTTTCTTCCTACGTGGCTTTGGAGGCCTTCCAGGGTACAGGGTTAGGGGGCCAAGGCTCCTGGCCACGGCTTTTGGGGCAGCTCAGCTCTTAATGTGTTTTCATAATCAAAGCAGAAAGGTCCCATTGTGGCCCTCAGTTCTCTGCCATAAAGCACTTTTTGTTTGCTAGCAAAATTCCAAGTTGCAAAACCAAGCTAACTCAGCAGAAATAATACCCATGAATGGCCATTGCCCCTTACAGCATCAAGCAGGGTGCCACAAAATAAGGGTTAGGCAGCCTGTGCTTATTGGGTACCCCCAGTGTCCCCTAAAATTCACAGGCTACTCACAGGAACAGAGTATGCTACCAGAAGCCATGTTCATCGCCCTGGATTTAGGATTTGATATGAATGTTAAGATTTCCTTTGGCCTGTATGTCAGAAATCTTAGTAACACTGGGGAAATCCAGAGGTTGCTTCCCCAGGAAACAGGAAGTTCAGAGGTCAGCAGTCCCCAGCTTCCATGATGCTGCCTCCTGTCTGCTATGCAACCATCTCTTCATTCACATAGGGCTTCATGTTCTCAAGGTTTGCTTTCCAGGTACCATGTTGCTCTTATCTTTCTGTTTCTCAACTTAATGAGGAAAAATTCAGATTCCTGGAAGTAACTCCAGTCTCACTGGCTGCAAGGGGCCTTGGAAGCTGAACATGTTCTCAACCTGAGCAAAATCAGGTCTCTTCAGAGCTCATGAAGTAGGATGGTCAGCAGGAGAGGGCCAACTAAGAAGAGGTGCTCTGATTTATTGGGTTACATCGACAAGAGAACACGATGCTTCACATTAAATCAAATTTCTTTGGTAATAGAGTTATGTCAACAGTCTCCAAAATGTATTTTAAAAGAATTTAAAATAGTTCAAGAAGACACATAGGACCCCCCCCACACACACACACAATGTAGTGACTTTCCCTCATGGCCGGAAGTCTCCACAGACCCCGTTGAAGTATCGTTTGTACTATTGTTTGATCCTAGACAATAATGCCTCTTCCAGTTTTTTTTTAAATAAACTTTTAGTAGTGCTGGGGATTGAACCCGGGGCCTTACGTGTGCTAGACAAGTATTGCACTACTGAGATACAGCCTCAAATAAAAAATTAGGTGCTTTTTATTATTGTTTTGCTTTTGCTCCCCTTTGAGGCAAGTTGTTGTTATGCAGCCCAGGCTGGCCTGGAACTTACGATCCTACCACCTCTGCCTCCTGACTCTTGGGACACATGCATGTGCAGCCATGCTGGGCTGAGGTGATATTTTCTAAAGCTTTTGCCAGCTGTGCAGTGCTTCCTGTATCTCTGTGTACCTTCGTGTGAGCTCCGTGGATTTCAGCTTCAGAGACTGAAACTCTGATGCTGGGCTCTGTCAAAGCAGACTGAACCATTGGGGGACAAGTCTTGGGGAAGAGAATGATCCATGTTCTCCTGGGTTAGTCACAGTGTTTGACCAGGTTTTCATTACTCTAGTCTCCTTGGACCTGCTCTGTGAGAAAGTATGTGCCACCCACCCACCCACCCACTCATCCATCTGCCCACACTTTCAGAAGGGGAGGGAGTTTCCAACATTCCCTAATCATGATGATAGTAAACGACCAATTCCCATGGCTGACTTGTCACCATGGCTTTTCCCCATCTCCATTCAGAATAGCTTTCTTCTTAATTCTCCTGTCTGGTATAAGGTCCCACTACATTAAGGGACTTGTCACACCTAGGCTAAATGTAAAAGAGAGAGTGAGAAAAGGTAGCTACATGACTCCAGGCGAGATACCTAGTCTCTCTGTTTCCTCATGTACACCTAGGAGCAGTGATGATTACCTCACAGTCACTATAAGACCCAATATCATAACTACCACCACCCAAAAGATTGTGTGGGGCAAGGGCTGGTGACCAGACATGAAGAAGAAAGTCTTTGGCACAGGGTTCGAATCTCTCCTCCACTCTTGAAAGCTGTGAGCCTTAGATGCTCTTCGTTCACTCAAGCCTCCGTTTCTCTTCCTGGGACTAGGACATTGGTACTTAGCCTTGCAGGACTGCTCTATTGGTGGTGTGCTTTGCAGGGGGAGAATAGCAGGCCACAGTGGCCTGGAGCCCTTTGTAGCTGCCTGCCTCACTTCACAGGCGACCTGGAGGTAGGCTGCTCTGCCTCCACGGTCCATAGACAAGGTTCCATTCTCTACACCCACAGTCCACATGACTCCTTGAGCTCCGCTCTTTCAGTCTCTCTAGCCCACTGTGAGGAAATGCCCCCTCCTACCGAAAATTACAGTAAGAAGTTGAGGTCATACCCTGGACACATTCCTAACCCAAGTGGTCCTCTTGTTTTCTGTGGCTAAGATTCCTTTCAGGGGAGACATAAACAACCCATCCCCCCAAGGTCCCAATGACAAACCAAGGCATCATCCCATCAAAGTTCAGTCTAGGGGAACCAGGGAGCTTTTTGGGCTTCCTTACAGACCATCGGTGAAAGGTTACTTAGAGGGGAGTGTGTGTGCCCCCCTCAACAGGCAGCTCCTGGAAAGTCTTTACCCAGCAGGGAGAGGGCTTCCCTGTGGCCACACTCCAGGCTTCCTTGGAGCCTCCACCTCCAGTCTTCCCTGGTCTATATCATCTGGCCCCTCCCCCAGACTATATGCAGTCAAGGCAGAATGGTGTAGAGCAAGTAGCAGGAAGTGGCTAGGTACTCAGGTGAGGGTCTCTTGATTCTCCCCACTACCCAGGTGTAAACAGTCAACAGGTCCAGCTGGGATACAGCTGAACTCTCCCAAGATAGTGGTTGCTAGGCTCCAAGGACAGTCAGTCATGCACGAGGATTCTCACAGAACCTATAGCAGCAGACCCCAGCAGGTGACAACCTCTGTGGACAGCTCAGGCTCCTTGCAGAGAAGACGATTTCCTTTTCCTCCCTGGACATGAACTTGGGAAAGCTCCGATTTCTGTTTGTTACTTTTTCCCTTCTCTCTTCTCTTTCTTTGGAGACAGGGTCTCGATCTGTAGCCCAGGCTGGCCTGGAATTTACAACCTCTACTGTGACTCCTGAATGCTTGGCATGAACTACTATTTTGAAAAGACTCAGGACTCTTCCTGGCCTTGCCTCCACTGCCTTTTGTTGGCTGCATAAATAAATGAACCACTAACAAATCCACAGGCCCCTCTGCCCCTCTGTCCCTGCTGGTTTGCTCTGCCTAGCGGGGCATCACAATGTAGCTTTGTTCTGCTCCTTTGTCCAAAAACACTTCTTGCCTCTCCTCTGGGCTCCCTCCAAGCAGGGAGGCCACTGCAGTTTCCCAGACCCTGTGGCTGTAGCTCCCATGTCTTCTATCCCTGAGAGGGGAGCCCTGGCTGGGGCATTGTAAGATGCTACCTGCATCCTAGCACGCTCTCAGTGGACAGAAGGAGCCAGCAAACCCTCCCCATAGAAGGGTGGACCCCATTGGCTGACAGCAGAAGGATCCAAGTGACAGTGCCCCATCCGCCTGTCTTCCTAGTCAGGATCTTCCTGAAGTCCCTGGGAACAGGAGGCAGGCTGCCAGGGTGGCCCCTGAGCATCTTCCTAGGGCAGGTTGTGTGATCTGTAAATGGGGTCCTGAAGCCCTGATGGTTGCTCCCCTGGTGTGTAGATGGTGGTTCTCTTTCTTCTGCATGGCTGGGGTGGAGCCTCTCCTCCCCCACCCCCACTCGCTGCAGGCAAATGCTCTGCAACTGAACTGTATCCTCAGCCCCCCTTTTATTTTGAGATAGTGTCTCATTAAGTTACCCAGGCTGGCTTTGAACTCTTAACCCCCCTGCCTCAGCCTTGTGAGTGGGTAGGGTTAGAGGTGAGTAGCTGGGATTTGGGCATGTCTGGCTTATTATCCCACTTTGGAGTATTTATTTTCCTTACTACAGAGCACAGCTTTGTGGTTGTGCTGTGGAGAAGCACCAGCCCCTGAACTGAGCTGGCATCTAGTAAATGTGGCGTGGGGGGCGGATGCTGGCTGTGGCTTTGCTGAGTAGTCATGTGTCTTTCACCTGAGCCCCAAGTGAAGTGCAGAGGCACATTCTAATGACAAGTGCACAGCCATTCAAGAGTTGGGACAAATGGGCTGGTTTGGGGCTGTGAACACGATTCTGGGAACGCTGGCTTGCCTAAAAATAACCAATTGCAAGGCTCCAGCCCCTTCCCGAAGGCTTACCTCCCAGCTGGCTTTTGCAGGGAGTCTATCCAGCCAGCATACATGTCACAGCTGGAATGTGACAGCATTTGGAAAGAAACAAGTTGGCCCCTCTCCTCGCCTGGGACTTTCCTTCATCAGGAGACAGCTTCTGAGATGTGTCTGTACTGGAGCCTACGTGTTCTGGGAAAAAGAGGGAAGGCCCTATGGGAGGGGGTGAGGAGGGGGTGGGCCTCTCGAAAGCTCTTGATGTTGGATAAAGGCTTGAGATCTCCTGATTTGGGGTTTGCAGAGAACCGGTCTCTTCCACAAATAGCTGCTGACAGGAAAGAAAACCGTTTTCCCCCTATTTTTCAGAGAGATTCTGTGTGGGGACCAGCATGCACATTGGCTCTACATGTCCCCAGGGAGCAGCCATTTTGGGCAGGGGAGCTCAAGCAGGGGACTTCTGTATTTGTATTTCTGCTATGACTAGTTTAGATGGTGAGGAGAGAGTGCAGACACCTGCCACGCATCACATGGTGAGGGCTGGTAGTTCAGAGCTAAGTGCAGCTTGGTCCAGGGAAGGCCTCTGTTTCTCCAAGCCTGGGTGCATGGACTGGGCATTCCTAGGTGGAACACGGTCTGGGGAAGCTAAGGGTACGAGCCTTCCACTACCAGAAAGTGCACTTCGGACATCAGTGGGCAGTCCTGAGGGACAGGAATGAGACAGGTGGAAACATGCACTGTGGCATTTTCTGTGGTGAGGGGAGCTGGGAGCAACCCCAATGCCCGTGGGCAGGAAGGTGTTATCAGGACTCTGTGGGGCACTCACACTGGAAGTAGAGCATAGTCAATGGCCCTGCCTTCCTTATGAGTCATCCTGACTGTGCTTAAGGAAAAGGAGGTAGGAAGTCAAGTTGCAGAATGTGTATCGTAATGCTATTCCTGCCAGGTAAAGCAGACAGGTACCACCAGCCACAGCAAAACAAGTGTAACAAAAACCGTGAAAGGGTCTGGCAAAGTGGCTCAGTGGTAATGGGGTCTGCTGGAAAGTCTGGGGACCCGAGTTCGATCCCCAGGACACACATTGTAGAAGGACAGAACTGACTCCTGAAAAACTTCCTCTCACCCCCACATGAGAGCTGTGACAGCCGTGTGCTAGCTCACACAGTGAATTAAATAAATAAAAGGCCTGGACAGGAAGGATATACTGCTTGTTATGTTTGAAATAGTCACCTAAAAAATGAGAGACATCCTTTCCAGAAATTGCCTATAACTAGTGAGGAAATTAGTAAATAAACAGTTATGGGGTTCCAGAAAGTAAACACTGATGTTATTAGCCAAGTCAGGGAAAGGACCCATGTGGATGGATATGAGTGGAAATGGCATTTAAACAAACGACATCATTACAAACAAGCTCATTTTCTCACACATGAAGGAAGCCGGGAGGTTAAAAGGCTGAGGTTGGTGAGGTCACCAAGAAGCCAGAGCCTTTCCCGTTTACTTCTCTGTCATGTCTTGTGTGTATGTTCCAGGATGGTTGCCAGAGCACCAGCCATCAAATCGACTCTCCACAGTTAGGAGATAAAGGGCTGGAGAAGGTTGTATACTTGAAATACTCTGTCATAACCACCATTCGAGAATTCCATTTCTTTATCATCGGCCAGATATTAACGTCACACGGGTCACCAGGCAGTGAGGGAGGATGGAGGAGAGGCTCCTGCACGTTAGCATTCTGCTAGAAAGAAGGGAGACCTCGACTCCAGCATACTCAGAAGATGGAAGATGGGAACGAGCTGAGTTAGGGGTGCCTCTGGGCCCTGTACTTGGGCACGGGGTTTCTGGTTTAGGAGATGTATATTTGGAGATGGGGGGAGGGGGGCTGGAAAGATGGAGGGAAAGCCAGACCCTAGGACGCCTTGTGTGCAAGGAGAGAGGCCTCTACTGAGAAACAGCAGCTGGGGTGCTTTCTGAGGCAGCGGGCTGTGGGGAAGGACGCCCAGATCCAGGAGGCATGCACCAGGGGAGAAGGGAAGAGGTTCTTCATGCTGGTGGTCTGGCTTCAGGCTGAACCGCTGCCAGAGGCCTGTGTTAGAGACTCGGCTGACAGGCTTGGGCTGTGACAGGGTCATGAGGCACCCCCACCCTAGCTGTGGGTTGCCTGGCCGTTCATATCTGATGGTTCATATTGGAATTGATGGAAGCAAGGTGTGGGCAGAAGCGGTCTCCCCCTGCCCCGCCTTTCCTCTGCTTGCTCCACCTGTCATGTCTTCCTGCTCTGATGTTTTGGCCAAGCAGAACATCTGCAACTATGAGCAGATCATTCCCCATGCCATTTAAACTGTCTCGATTATGTTGTCACAATGGACAAAGGGACTACCATAAGCTCTGTGGCTGCAGCACAGCAGACGTCAGCTCCCAGCCCCCTCAAAAGAAAGGAGGTGGCATAAGAGGTGAATAGGGTGCAGGGGCCAGGCCTGTGGCCTCCAGTGCCTGCAGAGGGACTTGCTGATCTACTGAGAGCCTTGTCTATCACCTGTGCACTGGGGGGGGAGGGAGCAAAGGATTAGGTTGGAACCTCAAAGAAACAGATAGGCAAGCCTAGGCTCAGAATGGCCTCACTCAGCTGTGCTTGTAGTGAGTGAAGACAGTTCACTCAGGGCCAGGAAGCCCACATTCCAGGGTCCAGTTCGCTTGAGGGGCAGCTTATAAAGCCAGGTAGCTTCAAGGAGGCTAAGTGATACTCAGTAAAGTCTGTCCTACAAGACAGAAAAGGGTGGGATCCATTTGCAAGCAAACATTCCAGTTGGAAATGATGTAAGATCAACAAGCATTTTCCCCACCATGGCTGAAAAGCCGATCATCCTGCTGCATACAGGTCTGCTCCAGAGCTGTGACTAACTTTGATGATGATGATGATGATGATGGTGATGATTGTGATGGTGAGGATAGTGGTGATAGTGAGTGTGCATGCGCATTTGCGAATGCATGCGTTCGCGTGTGTGTGTGTGTGTGTGTGTGTGTGTGTGTGTGTGTGTTTGCGCGCGCACACTCGTGTGATGGTCAAAGAACAACTTTTCAGGAGTTAGTTCTCTTCTTCCACTGTGGGATCTGGGTGTTAAATGCAGACCATCAAGCTGTGCACCAAGCAGGCTCACCAGCTGAGGCATCCTGCTGACTCTGAACTGCTCATTCTCTCTCTGGGGCACAAATCCCTGGGTATCAGAAATGTTGAGAGTCATGACCAGGGTGTTCTGCTTGTCACCGTCCTCACTAGAAAGAAAGGTGGTAAGTTCTGGTCTCGGATAGGTGTGTTTCATAGTTCGGCGTTTCTGAGGCTAGGGTGTGGTGTGTGGTATCTTTACTGAGCACTGATGTGTTTTGAGGATGCTCTTGTTAGATGGTAGAGCATCTTCCCAGTGAGGGTCCTGCTTCCCACACGTTAGATCTGGCTTCATTGATCAGCAGGAGCAGTTCTGACTGGTTTAACTTTCCAGAGAGGCAGTGGCCTCTAACACATCCAGTCTTCAGAGTCGAACACTTGGGTTTCTGCAGCGGGCAGGACTCCAGCCAAGACCTAACTGAGGTGCAGTCCTTTCTCCTCCAGTACAGACCCAGGGTTCTTTACTCTGTCTTCTGGCATTTCCAAACTTAGGATGTTCACTCTCCTATCATTGATAGCACATTTAGTATTCTTGCGTTCTCGATGAGTAAATGATGTCAGTCATGCTGGCAAGATGGTTCAGTGGGTAAAGGCACTGGCCATGCAAGCCTGACGACCAGAGTTTGGTCCTCAGAACCTATGTAAAGATGGAAGAAGAGAACTGATCCCACAAAGTTGTTCCCTAGCTTTTGTGGAGTGCATCTGGCATATACGTGTGCCCCTTTAACAACTATTGTTATTATAAACCTTTAAAATTTCGAGGAAAATCACACATGTTCTTTGGAGAAAGTGCAAAAAAGTAAAAACGTCAAATAAGATATCCTCTGTTTCCAGCTGGGTATGATGACACAGGCTTGGCATCACAGCATGCAAGTGGAGCTAGCCTGGGCTACAGAGAGTATCTCAGTGTTTATGTTTTGATACTTTTTTTTTTTAAACATAAATTGGCTTCAATGTTAAAGAAAAGGATACTCGAAGGTCTAAATACAAAGACGGCCTGAGATTTCTCAGAGTTTAGTCTTCTCAGCGTGAGTTTGGCATTTGCTATGGCACAGCCATGGATGTGGCCTCCATCTTTAGTCCATTCCTACAGGGCTTTTGTCAGGGGCCCGCCCACCTCTGTCACAGACTCACAGGAATCACTGTGCAGGTGTCAGAAAGCCTCTGCAGGTGTGTTTCCATTTTCTACTAGCTTATGGTGAGGGGGGCTCTGGTCCTTCACAGCTTGCTTTCCTTGTGCTGAAGGAGTTGGAACATGCAGGCAGGGCAAGCGCTCTCCCACTGAGCTACCCCCCCTCCCCAGCTTTTTTTTACGTTTTAAGGCATTGTTTCACTAAGTTGTTCCTGAACTTTTCACCCTCCCTGCCTTCCTAAATAGCTGGAAGTACAGACCTGCATGCTCCCCATCCCACCACTGGGCTTCTTGTAACTTCCCTTTGAGATGATTCCTCCTGGATTTTCCCTGGTTTTCTGGGGATCCCTGTCAAAGCTGCCTTCTTCTGTGAACTTGTTCCTGAAATCTCACTGTTCCTCAAAGGGGGGAGGGAGTTTGTGTGTATCTGTGTATATGTCTCTGTGTGTGTCTCTATGTGTGTATCTCTGTGTGTGTCCTTGTGTGCATGTGTGTATCTGTGTGTCCCTGTGTACCTGTCTCTATATGTGTGTATCTCTGTGTGTGTCTGTGTGTCCGTGTGTGTATGTGTGTATGTGTGTATCTGTGAGTCTCTGTGTACCTGTGTATCTGTCTCTATATGTGTGTATCTCTGTGTGTGTCTGTGTGTCCATGTGTGCATGTGTGTCCATGTGTGCATGCGTACCAAAGGAAGATGTTGGGTGTCTTTCCCTGTCTCTCCGTCTTGCTCTCTGGAGACAGGGTCTCACTGAACTGGAGCTAGGATGGCAGCCAGCAACTGCCAGGGATTGTCCTGCTAGCTCGCTCACTGCAGCTTCTTACACACTTCACAGGGGCACTAGGGGCCAGCGTGGGTCCTCATGCTTGTGCAGAGAGCACTCTGAATGCCAAACCATTCCTCCCCACCACAAGCTGTATGTCTTAACTTTGTCTTCAATTTTCCCCATAATAGCTTCTCTCGTGGAGCCTCTCAGGTGTCTTTTCTCATCAAAGCCTATTCCTTTGACCTAAGCTGGAGTCAAGGTCTTTATGGTTTTCTGCTATCCACCAGGCCTACACAGTGAATGCCAGAGCTAGCCTCTGTGGGAAGGCCTGGCTTGGCTCACAAACAGGACACAGGCAGCCCACCACCCACCCTGCCATGCTGTGAAACAGTCAGTACCTGGTTGACAGTTTGACATGTATCATTACCAGTAACAGCCTTGCAGAATCCGCCTGTGTAATCACAGTGTTCAGAACACAGAAAGGCTGGAAGAAGGAACAAGCTCCTGCTCCTTCCCACTTGGCTCCCTTGTGCCTACCAGTTCCCTCCCTCCTTCCTTCCCTCCCTCCCTCTCTTCCTCTCTCCCTCTCTCTGTCTCCCTTACTTTTCTTTTAAAATTTTAAGATATTTTATTTTGTTTGTGGGTGTTTTGCCAGCATTCATGAATGGCATCATGTGTATACTTGGTGCTCATGGAGGCCAGAAGAAGGGGTCTGATTCCCCGAACTGGAGTTACAGATGGTTGAGAGCTGTCATGGGGATGCTGGGAATTGAACTCAAGTGCTCTGGAAGAGCAGCCAGTGCTCTGAGCCATCTTTCTAGTTCCACTTTCTTTTATGTGAGACAGTATAACCAAACTCGCCAGGTAGCCAAAACTGGCCTTGAACTTGTGATCCCCCTGCCCTGGGTCCCTGAGTGCGGGGATTTCAGGTGTGCATGTGCTTTTTAGCTAGAACCTGTTTTGTCCCTAACAATGGTTTTACTCATCTGTCATGTGGATTCCCTCTTTGCCTTTGTCACTTAACAAAACTACACACAAAACTGTGTTGAGACATGTTCAGTAGTTTTGACATAGTTCACTCTGTGGTTTTATAGTTAGTTACCTTCTTCACATGGTTCCCAGGCTGTGTCCTTAGGTCCATTCCCTCGTGAGCAACCCTGAAAGGCAAGGCCTTGCCCCCATCTCTCCTTGCTGGCTCTACAGCTGAGCCACAGCCAACCGACCAACCACAGTAGCCTCTCCCCCACCTCTTGCATGCCTGTACCCCATGCGGCTCTTGTTTCTGGTTTCCTAGTATCTCATGTAGCAACAGATTGAGAAATGGCTTCCTTTTTCAGGCAGGGAACACAAGTGCTGGAGTGCACAGGAGGTCAGATATGAGTACATGCTCTGCAGGGTCGAAGCCTCCACCCTGCTTCCCCCATGCTCGAGGGTGCAACCCTGCAGGTCAGAGGAAGCCAAGCCTTTAGAGGGATCTTGGGGGCAGCCAGGAAGGACCAGTGGCAGTGATTATACGGGTTTGCTCGTAAGCACTTGCCTCCATTTTCTGCCTCATCCCAGCTTCCTCTGCTTTAGGGGAAATCCGTTCCTAGTGTCTTCTTGATGACTCTTTGGGGGAGCACTACCCCCGGCTGCTGAGATGGGAGCTGCCTTAGGCTTGACCTCAGCCCCACCTCTCTGGAGTAGCTAGGAGCAAGCTGAGAACTCCAGCTAAGAAGACTGGCTGGCACAGCGGAGTGACATCATCTGGGTTCCTTTCCTCCTCTGCTGGTTACTTCATCTCTGAGTCTGACTTGTGTCCCTACATCCGAGTATAGTACTTCAGTAAATTAGCGCTTGGATGCCTTATAGATTAGCCCTTGATCTGTGGAATCAAAGTAGCCGAGCCAGGCACAGTGGCATACTCATGCCTGTAATCCCAGCACTCTGAAGACTCCGGACAAGAGAATTGAGAGTCTGAGACCAGCCTAGCTAGGCAACATAAATGAGACTCTTTGTCTTTTAAAAAATAACTAGCAGGGCTGGGAAGATGGCTCAATCAGTAAACTGCTTGCCATGCTATCATGGGGATCTGAATTGAGATCCCTAGCACCCACATAAAAAGCCCAGATGCTAGTGCTGGGGAGACAGAGATAAGAGGATCCTGGTCCTGGGGTCTTGATGGCTGGCAAGCTTAGGCAGTCAGTGAGTTCTAGTTTTGTTGAGAATTCCTGTCTCACAAAGAAGGTGAGGAACAATAGGGAAAGGCACTCAACATTGACCTTTGACTCCACATGTATACACACACACACAGACAAAGAAGGGTGCACATGGCACAGACACACAGGCAGCTGGCAGTGCTAGCCACCACTCACATAGCAGGTGGAAACCGGGCATCCCGACATCCAGTAACAACATGCTACACTGTAGTTTTGACTAAGTCATCTTTCTGCAGACCTCCGTTTTCTCATTGGCTTGTTACTTTGGAGACCATTCACATTTTAGAAACTTAAGATCTGCGGATGTTAGGGCAAATCCTGATGTTTTGATGAATCCAGTCCTGACAGTAGCCCCTGGTACAGGATGATCCTTGTTGGGGACATCTGCACAGACTGGAGGACAGGAATTACAGTGCCCTTTGTGGCCCTCAAGTACTAGTGAGCTGTTCTCTGGCTGACCTGGTCATTAGAATTTGGCCCTGGGCAGGTGTGGCTCCTGTACCACCTTGTAAAGCAGAGTGAAACCCGAGGTGTGCATTGCTTCACCCTGTGGGCCGCAGTGTATTACAGCCCACAGCGCTTCTGCTTGCTTTGCCTGAGGTCTGAGTGTGGATGAAACGATCTGACGCAAGGACATGTGCACATGCGTGTACCTCAGATCGTTACTCCAGAAGGCTGAGCAAGTCCGCAGAGCCCCTGCAATCAGCAAGGGGCAGGAGGCCCTCAGTCTGGTTCTTTCTGCCCATGGGTGGGAAGGAATGAACTTTGGCTTCCTTGCACCCCAGAGGAGGAGACTGTGCTGACAATGGAGGTTGAAGCTTATTGAGGTTCTCCTTGAAGAGAACAGGACTCCTGGAAAGTTCTGGGCACTCCTGGTCACATGGCAGAGCAGCTGCTAGTCCCCCCTCTCCTGTTTGTGCATTATCAGTGATGTATCAGTGTGTATGAGTGGGGTAGAGTGGCCCAATGGGTCTGTCCCCAAGGCAGAGGTTTACAACTGGATGGCCTACTAGGTCAAAGGCAATAGGGACAACACGGTGTTCATTAGTCATGTGTGGAAGGTGTTTGCTGTGGCAAGGACCTGACAGAGTGGTGTTGGATTCAGTTTCTTGACCTCTGGGTCCTCATTTCCTAGTGATCCTCATACCAAGATGTCTGTCACTTGCCTCCTACCTAGCAGGTGCCCCAATTTCTGCCATTTGGTGTTGTGCTAAAATAGTCATTTGGGAAGAGGGAAACCTCACTTGAGAAACTGCCCCCACCAGATCAGCCTAGGGGCAAGCCTGTGTTGCATTTTTCTTGACTGATGTTTGATGTGGAAGGCCCCAGTGTACTGTGGGTGGTTCCATGCCTGAGCTGGTGGTCCTGGGTGCTATAAGAAAGCAGGCTGAGCAAGCGATAGTGAGCAAGTCAGTAAGCAGCACTCCTCCATGGCCTCTGCATCAGCTCCTGCCTCCAGGTTCCTGCTTGAGCTCCTGTCCTGGCTTGCCCAGATGATGGACCCTTACCTGAAAGTAAGCAGAAGTTAACCCTTTCCTTCCCAAGCTGCTTTTGGTTATGGTGTTTTATTAGTCCTGTGGTAAAGAGAAGGCTGAGGCAGACACACTGCCTCCGTGCAGGTCCTCCTTTGCCTGCATGAGTTGTATCTATGACTGCTTGTCCCTGGCTCATTTCTCTCTGGAATGCCTGGCATCAACTTTGTAAGGAGAATCACATGAGTTAGCTATGGGAGGCTGGGAAGACAGCCCTGTGAGTATCCAGCTTTGTGGGTACCTGGAGCCCACAGCCTATTTACTTTCAAATTCATCCCATTTTTGTTTGTTTGTTTGTTTGTTTGTTTTATTGTCCAGGTGGAGCTCCACTAGGGTCACAAGTGTATGGGCATTTCTGTGTCTGTGTGTCTCCTCAACCTAAGACTGGAGAATAGCCCCTGTCCCTGCCTAGGGCAAGGCCACTTTGTTTTGCTCCCTCAGGCCACCTGTGGCTAGGTGACTCTTATAACCCAGGACTCTATTTTACACATGCTAGCTTTGCTATTGAACTGTTCTCCTGGGAAGAGAGTGAGCCTCAGCAAAGTACCCTTCAGAGTGTGAGTGAGTCAGCTGGGCCAGCCTCCCCTGCACTTACCCACTGTCAAGGAATGCTCAGAGATAGCTTGAGGTTTGGCTTATAAATACACAGGAGAATGCTTAAGGATCTTAAGACAGTTGTCAAGTCAGTCTCTAACTGCCTTCAAAGATGCCAGGCCTTTTGAATTTTCCTGATAAAGATGGCTGAACTATGAGTGTTCAGTCTGCCTAGCCTCATACTAAGCAGGCTCCCTCTGCCCCCCCCCCCCCTTTTGTAGATAAAGAAACTAAGTGTGCTCAGATAGCAGATCAACAGCAGAGCAATGGTCATGTGAACCCATGCCTGCAAGACTCCTAGAATCAAGGATTCCTGGCTGGCCCTCCCTGAACACTACTAGCTAGAGCTCAGTCTTTGTTATCTGAGCCTTCTACCACTCTCTGATCCCTGATTGGTGAGCACAGTTAAACATTGTGTGCTTGGGGCTGAAAGACAGACCTGCAGCCTTCTGGCTTCTGCTTGTTGGAGCCGGTGGCCTTGCTTTCTTTCCCTTCACACAGCTGACATCACTGCACCCTTGCAGTTCCTTTCTTGGGCTTCTGTTTATTTTTCATGTCACCTTTCTCTCTCCTTTAGCTGCCTGATAAAACTGCCCCACCCCAACAGGAGAGCATGTTATTCCTAATGGAGAAGATTCCAACTAGTTGAGTGGCCGTCACAGGTTCCCTTCTGAAAGGAGGGGTGATGGCTTTGTCCAGGCATCCTCAGCCTACTACATAGTGACTCTGCTTGGTGCTCAGTTTTAGTCTCTCAGCTTAAAGCCATGCTTTCCTGGAGGGGCTGGTGGTCTCTGTCCACCCCATTCTGTGGCTACAGGAAGCGTGGAGACAGAGCTAAATTCTGACAAGTGGCAGGAGGATCAATTGAGCGCCCCATGTGTGTGAAGCGTTGTAACTTAATGAGGGTGTAACTTGTGACCATAAACGTTGTCACCCGGCGGCTGGTCATGTCATTTAGGTCTCATCATAAGTCTGTCTCAGAGGTACTGTTCGGGCCTTGGGGTGTGTAATGGTTTATATTTGCTCAGCCCAGGGAGTGGAATGATTAGAAGGTGTGGCCCTGTCGACGTAGGTGTGTCACTGTGGGTGTGGGCTATAAGACCCTCACCCTAGCTGCCTGAAAGTCAGTATTCTGCTAGATACCTGCACCATGCCTGCTTGGACGCTGCCATGCTCCTACCTTGATGATAATAGACTGAACCTGTGAACCTATAAGCCAACCCCAATTAAACGCTGTCCTTTATAAGACTTGCCTTGGTCATGGTGTCTGTACACAGCAGTAAAACCCTACGACAGAGTGCACAGCAGACTGTAAACAGGGTATAGATAGAGCTCATCTGCACTTGTGCTCAGAGCCAGTTGTCCCACAAATAGCTGACACACGAGGCCACAGATCAGTAAACCAGATCATGCATTTGGACACAAGCCATCAGAAGTCCACCCCGCCTCCCATCACCTGGTTTCCTTGTTAGGCCTTTCCCATGATGCTAAAAGCTGCAGAGGAGGAGGATGGGAATTCCACAGCATGCCAGCTACTCAAAACTCACACTGACATTTTGGTTGCACAGAGATCTTTTTCCTCACTTAAGACAGAGGAAGTGAAGGGTCTGACAGTCTGTCAGTTGCCTGAAGCCACAGGTAGGAGCAGGTGGAAGTGAGACATAAGCTTGGGGCTATGTGGCTGTGGGCCCTGATGGCTTTTACAGTTAAGGTGGGGAAGACTCTCTCCCCTCAGCAAAGGGGTGGACAGATCCAGTATGACAGAGAAGGCCCTCTTAGGCCTGGTCCAGTTAGCAGGTATAGTCTGGGCAGTCTCTGACCTCACCTAGAGCACGGGCAAACACCAGCTTTTGGGCAAGCACAGGGACCCCTGCCTGGTAAGTGAGGCAGGTGCTGTGTTTAGAAGGGAGGTGGGGGCACCTAGGCTATTGAGTCTGCAGTCTGTGCCCTGCCAGGTTGGTCCTTGGGCAAAAGGTTTCCCCACCCAAGCACACACAAAGTGCCGAGATCTAATAAACCAAACAACCACCCGTGCTCCACCTAGTTAGCTCATTTGTTCTGAGCTTCAGTGCTCAGCTTCCTGCATTCCAGAGTGCCGGTATGCCAGAAATGCCCGGGACGAGCAAGAAGGAAGTCTTATCTTTATAGTAAAAAAAAAAGCCCATAGAACATCTTTTGAATCTGCTCCTTCGTTCCACCCACTCTGCCCCTAGCTAAGTTACCGTTTGTTCTCATCTTGTGCCGAGTTGCGGTGGGATCCTTCTCCCTGATTTTCCTGTCTCTGCTTTCTCCACACCCACTTCAATCTGTTCTCCTCTTGGTTTCCAAAATGATGATCATTCAGAAATGCAAATCAGATCACATTTCTCCTGTACATCCTGCCCCATACCTGCATGATGGCAGCTATTTGAATGCTGTGCTCTTGCAAGACCTTCTAGAAGTTTCCAGAACTTTCTAGGACATATAGGAGCCAGTATTGTCCTAAGCTAGCTCTGCTGCCCTTCTTTCTCTGCTTGGTCCTTTCAGGTCCCCAGCTGTCTCCTCCCCACCCCCCATTTAAAATCTTTTATGACACTCAGCTTTGCTGCTTTGCTCATAGGGTGGGTGCCCCCCTCTAGCATGCCCTCCCTACCTTTCCGTCTGTGCGTCATGCCCCTGGCTCTATTTTAGAGATCCCCCTCTTCTCTGATTCCTTGTAGGTCCCAGACACCTCACAGTTGGGCTAGTCTCCAGGAGATCCCATAGCATATGCACCAACCTCTGTGCCTGAGGAGTAAACTGATTTAAGTGTTGTATGTCTGGTGAACTTCAGACGAGCATGTAGGGGTGTTTGAACCAGGACACAGGTGTGTGTGTGCATACTACCTGGCCTGTTGTCCCTTCTCTGTTTCCCAACAAGTACAAAGCACCAGGGACCTCTGTGTTAGTGACATTCAGAGGGTGGATCTAACTTTGTCTGTATCATGGACGTTCGTGGGACATGGTACATCTGTTCTCTGCCTCCTTGCCTCTCCTGTTCCTCAGTCAGGCATGCCTGTGGACACATTTCTTGTCCTCACTGGATCCTGGGAACCATGCTGCTTATGACACATACTATACCTGATTCTGGGAAGATGGGATTTGACTATTGAATGATTGAACGACGGACAGACACACTTCTCTTCTTGTCCCTGGGCAGTTGCTTCAGGACATGAGGAGTTTGAGGATAAAGTGGATGTTTGCTCTCCCCTGATTTAGTCCAGTTTGTCTCTGAGGATCCAAGGATGCAGGCACCAAGACAAAAGGAAGGGTTTAGGGATCATGGTAATGAGTCTGGGCAAGAAGCAAACCTTGGAAAAACAGCCTTGGGGCAGATCACCCACAGACTTTCCAAGGCAAAGGTTGCTTTGCAAAGGTCAGTGTGTTTGCCCGGTCCTGACTACTTGGGTGGATGCTGTCTTAGGATATTTAGACCAGAAAAGTCTTGTTGAGGCTCACAGCCTCTGTGGAGACTAAGATTGGGTCAGTAGGTATCACTGAGTAGTTAGATCCTTGGCTATCTATCAACCTTGCCTGCTTACACTTGGAGTTTCTCAGCAAGCCCCACTAAGTGCTTTTGAACAAGCCATTCTACTTCCTGACTGCAGTACATAGTCTCAGAGTGGTTAGACCTTGTGATGTTATCTGGAGATAGTGTTGCTTGCACAGAGGAGCAAGCTGGCTGGAGTGTTTCAAGGGCAGGGTCACTTGCACCCATCACTGCACCCCAGTGGCTACCTATACCTGCCAACAGGGCTAGGAAACAGCTTGAGGGTAGACCCTTCCTTGCATTTGCAGTTTAGGACCAGAACACAGAGTTCAGCCTTGGCAGATGTGGACAGGGCAGTCAGCTTCATGCTCCCAGCTGTGGCCACTCTCATCGCCGGCCCTCCTTGGGAATATCTCCACTTGTGGTCTGGGGCAGACTTGTTTGTTTGTGTTTGAAGTTCCCCAACTTGGAGTTTGACGTCAAGGCAGGATTGCTAGTTGAGAGGCTCACAGGGAGGTTGTCTCTGTAAAAATGCACGGGTTGGCAGCTTCCCCAGGGAGCCGCCAGGGAAGGTTATTGCAATACCCTTAGTGTGGGGTCACTAGTGTTTTCTCTTCTGCCTACCCCTGCGTCCCTGGCTGATGTTCTCACTCTGCCCCTCTGCTGCTAATGTCAGCCTTTCTGAGACCCTGCAGGGTTCAATTGAGAGCCAAGAGCCACCGCTAGGGCCAAGTGCTGTGGTCAGCCCATGCCTGTGTGTGGAGCCAGAAGCTGTGTGGCCCCCAGAGCCCTCCTTGCATTCCCAGAAACTGTTTTGCAACACGTTGGCCATGGTAGCCAGGCCAGAGTACTTAGCCAGGCGGGTTGGCAGGAAGTCTCCAGAAGCTTCCACCTTTGGAGAAGAGATGGAAGCTGGGAAGGGAACATTCCCTAGGCAGAGGGGCAGTAAGGAGACAGCAGCTTTAGAAACCACTGAGGAGCTGTTCTGGGTGTAGGGGGTCACGACAACTTTACTGACTTCCAGAGGTTAGAAAGATGTAGATAGGAATTTGGCTCTGGCAAGAACTGCTGTGGACATCCACCTAATAGTGTGTGTGTGTGTGTGTGTGTGTGTGTTGCTAACCATGTGGGAGGAAAGACAAAGGGTGCTGGTGAGCTGGGACCTAGTCTGTTGGCTAGAAGACTGTGGATCTAGAGGATAGGGATACGTGAGTAACCACCCAGCTGCTTTGTTCAGGCTACAGAACATGCTAAGACTTCAGAAGGGTAGCCACGGGTAGCAGGGGAGTGGCTCTAAATAAATTTGGAGCTGATTTGGGACCAGGGGTCAGGTATAGCTCAAGGGTTATTGCAAGTCAGACCAGAGATGGTGACCTGCTTGTATGAATAGAGCCATTTAGGAGATATGGGGACGCTGTGGCTTTTATGGACAGGTCTGTTACTTGATACAGTCTGGGCATTGCTGGATTTGGGTCCCAAAAGAAATAAGTATTCCCCAGTGCTATCCCTAGTATTGTGGTCAACATAGCTCAGCCAAAGTGAAGAAGTGTGTATCAGGAGTCAGTATTTTTGGAAATTATGTGGGCCTTAGGGCAGAGCGTCAGACTAGATCTGTAACTATGTGATTCAAAACTTACAACAGAGTTCTTGGTGTCTTCATTCGTAGGCTGGGAATAGTAAAATACAGCTCCATGTCACATGGGCTTAGCATATGCAGAGTGACTGTGAAGAGCTTGTCATTCTGCTAAGGCTGGTAGGCAGGTGTCCTTAGCCTGTGAGTGAGCCAAGCCAGCTGCTCAGCAACCCCATCTCAGCATAGCTTTGTTGTTCTCTGCTTAGTTTTCAGTAAATGAGCTTCCCATTCAAAGCATGGAAAGGGGGCTGGGAGGATGGTCCAGTGGTTAAAAGCACTTGCTGCTCTTGCAGAGAACCTGGCACTTATGTAGGGCAGTACACAGCCACCTTTAACTCTAGTTTCAAGGGATCTGACACTCTCCAGAGACCCCCATGTACATTCATGAACACAGACACAAACGTACACATATGTAAAAATAAAGCAGGCATGGTGGCACATGCCTTTTATCTCAGCACTGGGGAGGCAGAGGCAGGCGGATCTCTATGAGATAGAGGCCAGCCTGGTAAGTTCTAAGCCAGACAGAAATACATAGTGAGACTTGGTCTCAAAAATGAATGAAGCAAAACTAATAGAATCTTTTTAAGTCTGTAAGAGTCTGTAATGTTTTGGTTTTGTGTGCTTATTTTGTGAGGGGAAAGATGCTCCATGGATCTGGCTGGGTCTGGAGTTGTATGATGTGACGACTAGAATGTTACCCTAAAAAAGACCCCAACTTCCAAAAATTGCCATTGAGAATCCAAGAAGAGAAGGAGTTAGGCACTATGTAAATGGAGACATGGTTCCCACTGCCAGGTTTGTAATTGAGCACCAACACAATTTCATACGATTCTGGTGTCTGCCTCAGACTGTTCCTCGAATCCATTGGCCCCTGTATATTCCAACGTTGGTTATATCTGCTACCATAGACTTAATGTCCTGCCCTGCATTTGGACATGGAGACTTGGGCCACAGGGAGGGTCCTGCAATGGGCAACATCTGAGTCACTTACCTAGTCCATATCTCCAGTTTCTAAGTCTCCTACAAAAGGGACCTCATAATCCCAGGCCCTGCAACTTTAGGGTAGAGCTGATGTCATTTGCAGAGTTAGCTCTCTGGAAAGAGATGCTTTTTGTGGAGGTACTGGTTATGGCTCAGATGATGTACACCAGAGGTCCTTATGCCTCTTTGCACTGAGGTATTCTTGCCATCTGAGCTGGAGTGTGATACTCACAGGCTCCTGTTTCTTGAGCACTTGCCATGTCCTGGGTGTTGGAGAGAGCATTGCAGAGGAGTCCACAGGGAACACAGCAGACAGATAGGGAAACTGATCTAGTCTGTGCCACATGGACGGTGGTATGGAGCTGAGGTCTGCCTGACCTAGTGCCTCCCTCAGAGGATGGAACAAGGGCCATAACCAGGTAGATTGGATGTTGGAAATAAACAGGAGGCTTTTGAGCATCCTTGCATGTGAGTAGTATGTTTGTCCATCTGGCATCGGCCAGTCCCCCAACAATGGTAGCTCTGCAGCCAGCTATAGCACAGGTAGCTGTGCAAAGCCCTTGAGTGGCTTAATAATAGCCAACTTCCAGATCAGCATGGCCCCAGGATTGGCCATGGCATCTGCTAGATATCCTATGAGGTTCGTATAAGATACATTTGTTCTTTATGTCTTCTTTTTGGGAGGCTTGGTCTGGGTCATGCTTGGAGCAGCAAGGGTGTAGCTGATAACCTGTGAGCTTGATCAAAATTCTCATGTACAGGTACTCACCTGGGCAAGCAGCATTCTCAGAATCATTGCCATCCCAGGGTGGTCATACTATCTGGTGCCAAGGGTAGAGGAGAGAGCAGAGACCAGAGGTGCCTGGGCAAGCCTAGATATTGGCCTTCCTACTTTTAAAAGTAAATGCACCTGGGTCTGGGAATATGGCTTAGTCAGCAAAGCACTTGCTGAGTTTGGATCCCCAGCACCTCTATAAAAACTGGATTTAGTGGTGTACTTCTGTAACCCCAGTGCTCAAGAGGAAACAGGGACCAGTGGATTTTCCTAGCTCACTGTCCAGCTGAATCAGTGAGCTCCAGGGTTAGTAGTGAGAGACCCTGTCTCAAAAAATAAAGTGGAGAAGTAATTGAAGATGAGGGGTCTACCTTTGGTTCTAAGCCTAGGTGTGTATCCATGCATAGAAGTAATGCATCTGTACATACTTAGAGGAACATAGATCAACTCACACTATACTTACACATTCCTGATCTACAACCCCAAGCATTATTCCGAGGTCAACATTAGCTTTTGTTGTCTTTAGCTCTTACCCCAGAGATGGGCAACTCCAGAGATGGGCAAGAACCCACTGGCATAGTCCTTGCCATTGAGGTGACAAAAGAGGACCTGAAGACCACCTGGCAAGGATGCTAACCATCACTGAGCAAGAGTTTCCCTGCTCAGGCAATTTATTTGGTGAGGTCCCCCATCCCACTCTCAGGGTCCCATGTGGCTCAGGCAGCCACACTTACTATACAGCCAAAGATAATGTTGAACTCTTGTCTTCTGCCGTCTCCTTCCAAGTGCTAAGAGTACAGGTATCCACCGCTACCCTGGCTCGGGCTAGACAATTTAGCCTTTCAAGTAGATCAACCCTATTGAGACAAGTCCCTTTACTGTGTTTTTCCACAGGGGACTGAGGCAGTGAGGGACTTGGAGGCTAGTCTGTGATCTCAGAGCTCACAGTCTTCCCTGTGTCACTGTGTCTTTTTTTGTGTGTTTGTGTGTTTTTGTTTTGCTTTGTTTTGTTTTGTTTTGGCTTAGTGTTTTTTTGAGACAGAGTTTCTCTGTGTAGTCCTGGCTGCCCTGGGACTCATCTGTTGACCAGGCTGTCCTCAAACTCAGAGATCCACCTGCCTCTGCCTCCTGAGCTCTGAATTAAGTGTGTACCACCAAGCTCAGGTTATGTTTGATTGTGTGTGTGTGTGTGTGTGTGTGTGTGTATGCTCGCGCTAGTGCATGTATATGCATGTGTATGTCTGGGTAGATGCATGTGACTGCTGGTGTCCTCAGAGGTCAGAGGCCTGGGATCCTCTGGAGCTGGAATTCCTGGCAATTGTTAGCCGCCTGGCACGGATGCTAGGAACTGAACCCAGGTCCTCTGCAAGAGTCCTAAGCGCTCCTAACTGCTGAGCCATCTCTCCAGCCCATATTTATAATACTTGGAATGGACGGGACTTAGTTCATTTGACAGTTCCACCTGGGTAGAGCTAACAGTCTTCCTCCTGTCCTGGTGGTCTTCAGGGGTGACCTAAGTAGCTTGCAGGTATGCTGTGGGGTTTGCATTTTTCTTGCTGATTCCACATATTCTTGTAGGTAGTTCACCAGCATCAGCCTCCATGTGTCACTGTATTTCAAGGGCTTTTCTCTAAGATATTTGATCTTAACTGTCAAAACTCTGAGCAGAAAGTAGATCTTTCAGTCCAGGGTGCTTAGTGAGTGCTTGCTGTATATAGGACCTACCAACTCGTTTGTGGACTCGCCAAAGCTTTTACACTCTGTAAACCTGGCTATGTGTGGAGAACAGTGGGGCACATACTCTTGATGCAAATGGCTGTTAAGGTGGACAGACAGGTCCTGCCTGTGGCTAGCATCCTACCAACTCCTGGCACTGTCAGTGGCCACCCCACTGGAACCTCTGGGGCTTTTAAATTCTGGAAAATGTAGATCTTATGGGTTTTGTGGCAAAGAGGAAATTACATCACCAATGCGAGGTCCCCTGGCATACCCCCTAGGCTTGGCTGGCAGGCCCCACTGCGGTTTGTCTCAGAGAGTGGCCATTTGGTGCTTCCGTGATTGCATTAACTTTCACAGAAAGTGAGAGCAGCTCCATCTCCCTGTGGTGGGAACCCTCACGTGCCAGTTGCTGCCGTTTTGCATGGGCAGGATAGTGCACTGCTCCTCAATGAGAGAGTTCACAGGAGACAGCAGCTCCAGGACCCCAGAGCCCTGCCCATGGCCTGCTTTGTGATATTTAGTCCAGAACTCCACCATCTTTATTAAAAAGGTGAGACTAGGGTATAGCTCAGTGGTAAGGTATGGAACAAGTATAGTTTGAGGCCATGTTGGGAAAACTTACTCTTTTAAATGGTGTGCCAGGCTTCTGGGCATCTAATGGTAATCAGAGATGCAGACTAGACCTGTAGCTTTGTAGAACTTATAACCTAAAGGAAGAGAGCCAGACAAGCTGGAAGGACTGGGAGTCATCTGGGCAAGGCCTAGAGGCTTCCTGGAGGAAGAGACGTGGAAGCCTAGCCTAGGTCCAGGGATTCATGGCAAGACGTTCACTGGCACAAAGATGAGCAAGTGGCTGAACATGGCTTGGGGAGGGCAGACAAGTGGAACTAGAGACCCACAGGCTGGCTCAGGCCTAGGCCAGGCTGAAGCTTCACTGCATCAGATGGCCACAGCCAAAGTCCTATGTAAAACAGGTGTTATTCATCATCCCCCAGAGGTCCAGCCTGTGGACCCCTCACTGTGATGGATGGCTATTATTGACACTACTGTTAATGCTAGGAGTCTAGCTGCCTCTTTCATTAGTGTGGAAATTAATGAAGTTGAGTTCACACAGCTATCTGATCAGTAGGCCTACCTCTGGTTAACCCTCGGAGGTGTGGTTTACAAGCCACTTAGAGTGGAGGAAGAGACTGAGTGGATCCTTAGATTAGAACCCTGGGGTTTCCTTTCTCTGCTGTTTGGGAGCCCAAGTCACACCCAGGTGCAATACCAGGCATGAGGGGGCAGAGAAGGGTGAGATGGATACAGGCCCTGCCTTCATGGTAGGGGGACTTTAATGTGTTACTTGTGGGGGTCCCATATTCTAGTTCAGTTTACCTAGTTCAGGTAAGCTTTTAGGTGGCACTTGCCTTGGGGGTGGGGGGGAGATACATTAAAAGTTACAGTAGCTCTAGAGTCTGGTCTCCAGAATTCTCATTCACTGGATCCCACAGCTGCTCTCCTTGGTTCTCTCTGGTTGGTGGTATTCTCCCCTCTGTGGAGCCTGCTGGATCACCTCAGCTGGAACAAGCCTCCTTTTCAAGCAGGTCCTAGCTGTGCTCTCCTGTGTGTCTTGCCTCTGCCCTGTGTTCCTCAGTGCTGGTCAGAGCTCTGTGCTTGACCTGGGTCAGCCCGTCCTTGTTCAAGCTTATCTTACTTGAGCCTTTGAACGCTTTGAACATTTTTCCCTTGGGAAACACAGATCTGTGTGTCTGGAATTTGCCGATATCCTTGTGTGTCAATCCCCGATAGCCTGCGTGGAGACTCCAATCAAGGGCTGTTACCAGCACTGTTCCCTTCCACTCACAGCCACCATGTTGGTGCCTTTCTTTGTAGTCATGGGCTAAGAGCTTGTCTCTTAAACTCTCTGACACACGTGCACGCGCTCGTGCACACACACACACACACACACACACACACACACACGGGAAGATCCTTTGCCCCAACCCAGGCTGTCTGAATCACAGTTGGAAGGTTACCCCATCTTTCCAAGTTTCCCTCCATAACCCCTTCTTTGTTATCAGTTATCCGTATTTGTACATCAAACAGGAAGGCTGGCTTCTGTTTAGCTTGCTCCTATTCTGACTGTTGTAGGGCTGGTTCTGAAGGCAGTGCAGTCGGCCGGCCTCAGCGAGGATGGGACTCCATGCTTGTGACCAGACCCCCCCTAACTCCTCTACCTATTTGTAGTCTTTCTTCACCATGAACCCCATGACCTGCTGTCTCTATTCTCAGCATATCTCAGCATCTGCCTGAGCTCCCCCAGAGGGCACATGGCTACCGCATGCTTATGTTCCCTTAAAGGTGACCTCTTCTTTGCTGGAATTCCCACAGGCCAAGCTGGTGCGGTACATCTGCAAGCAGCGGCAGAGCAAGCTGAGCGTGACCCCGAGCGACAGGACTGCCGAGCTCAACAGCTACCCGCGCTTCAGTGACTGGCTGTACATCTTCAACGTGAGGCCTGAGGTGGTGCAGGTATGCAGCAGGACCCAGGCCAGGGGATGATCAGGGACCACATCCAAACTTAAGAATGGCTAAGATGGAGAGGTGAAATCTCTATTCTTGGGAAGGAGAGATGATGTCATGAGGGCTAGGGAACAGCAGCAGCCGGGAGCAGCCTAGGGCACCTGTGGCTATAGCGAGTGCCCCAAGTGCCTCATAAGCTGGATAGCCTCACCAAACTCATCATTCATTTGGTTATCATGACAATGAGCTTTCCTAGAATTCTTGGCTCTAGGCAGATATTGAATTTAACACTTTGACATTGTAACCTTGGGGCTAGAGAGATGGCTCAGAGCTTAAGAAGAGCAGTCATTGCTCTTGTGGAGGACCTGGGTTCAATACCAGGAGCCAGTACCTACATAGAGGCTCACAACCATTCTTCACTTCAGTTCTAGGAGATCAGATGCTCTCTTCTGGCCTCCACAGTCACTAAGCATGCACACGGTGCACACATATGCATGCAAACAAATGCTTTATGCACATAATAAAAAAAAAATTAAATTATCTCATTCTGCTCGGAGCTCTATAAAGAAGGATTTGTCGTTCTTCTGTCATACTTGAGGACACACAGCTGGCATGTGGCAGTCAGGGGATTGGGAAACAAGAGCCTGAGCTCAGCGTCCTCTCCCAACTGCCCGTTGTCTTCTTCAGTTTATCTTTTGTCTAGCCACGTCCCACCCAACCTTAACTTACCACTTCACCAGCCGTGCACTTGGAGAATGCATCAGGGTGTCGGGTCAGCACTCGAGCTGCCTGTGGGAGCTGCGCTTGCCAGGTCAAGTCTCATAAAATGCTCAAGACTGACCCTGTTCATACAATCTCCACATCCGGTCTAACCCTTGCTAGTGCTTACAGTTAAATCCATTCAGTGTGAGCTCTGAGGAGAACAGGAAGAACAAGGGAAGGGTGTCCTGCCTGTCTCTGCCACTCAGGAAAACAAACCTAACAGCCCTTTGAGATTCTGATCCTTCCTTCTCCCCAGTGTGAAAATCTTTGTAACATTTCTAAGGGGTTAGGACCAGCCAGCCGCTGGTCTTAGGCAGCGGTACCTGTGCTTTTAGAGATGAGAGCTGTAGTCTAAAGCCTGGATACCAAAGAAACAGTATAAAATTACTTTGTGCATGACTTTTCCTGTCTGTGACATGTTGAAGGAACAGTCTTTTTTGGACATGTGTTTGTAACATTAAAATTACTCTCTTCTGTATATTCGACGTAGTTGATTGGTTGATTGGTTTTGAGGCAGGGCCTTGCTATATAGCCCTGGCTGGCCTGGAACTCTATCTGTAGACCAGCAAGGTAGCCTCAGACTTGGGGTGATCCTCCTGCCTCTGCCTCCCAAATGCTAGGTTATAAGCATGCACCACTGTGCTCAGCTGGGGTTTTTGTTTGGTTGTTTGGTTGTTTTTGGTTTTTCAAGTGTGGCTGCTCAGATTGGGATGTATGAGTGCAGCTCATCTGGTCCTTCTGTGGGACAGTACCCATGGGGACCATCTAGAACTATCTTGTTTTACTCTCATCATTTGACAGTTAACCCAATGTGTTTTTCTCATAGTTTCACACTTTTGTGTCTTATTGTTTCTTTATTACTGTTTCCTGGTTGGGTGTAATATGGTACCAGACAAAATCCAACTCCAGCCATTGGCTATTAGATGTGGCAGTAACCAGTATTACTGTGACACTCTTTGTAGATACTCTGGAATTTTCCCTAGGAGATCTTCCTGGGTGGAAATGTGCCTGTCCTGTCATGGGGTTAGGGAATGAGTGGATCCTAGCCACGATGTCCTAGGCCCCAGCTACCCTCATGTATAGTATGGTCCACACTGTAGCCAGAAAGGGTGGGCTGGAATAAGACTGGGGGAGAATGCCTTGTGCAACAGGTTCCTTGAATGTTAACAGTTGCACGCCCGCACACACGTGGGTGCATATAGCATATACACAGAGTATAATGAGCTACAACCTCTGTCTGTCTCCTCGCCTACCTTCCTGCTCATCAGTCTTCTGCCATACAGAAAGGAGGTTGGATATGCACTGTGGACAGAGATTTAAGTACATAGCTGGGAGAGTGCCCAGAAGCAAGTTGTCCCTCCCCTGTGCTGCCACTGTCCTCTGAGTCTCACTGTATCTCTGTCATCCCTAGGATCTATGTCAGTACCTCCAGTTGAGGACACAGCAGTTCAGGCATGTTCACAGAGCTGGTGACAAGGACAAACTGTGTGTGGTTCAAGTCCAATGTGCTAGACTCCAGAGTGTGCCTTTCACCTCTTTGCTTTCTGAAGATATACTTGGCAGTTGATCTTGTGCCCAATGGGCTTCTCAGCAGATACCTAAAAAACTTAGGAAGCTATCTTTGGGGGGTGGTACCCAGTGTGCCCAGGGTGGTGGCTGGTAATTTGGAGGGTACTCTGTGGTGGCAGTTGGATTAGAGGCCTCCCAGCCATGCAGAACTGTAACTGATGCTGAGTCAAGCCCTGGCTGAATTGTGAAGTCCCAAATGAGTCAGCAGACTGTGGGCTCAGTGAGCAGTGAACTCCTTTGGATCTGAGGAGTGGATGGGCAGCCGGGCCCCAAGGCCAAGTGGATGATGGGAGCTAGAATGTCCCTTGGGACAGAGGGCTCTAGGAACAGAGGGTGGGGGTGAGAGAACAAGAGCCCTACCTGCTGCCTGTGACCTCTCAACCTAGAGATAGTTGGCAACCAAGAGGCCAGCTGCTCAAGCAGAGATTATGGTCTGCCCATCTTCATGTGTGGACAGATGCTGTCTTCCACCCTGTCTCCCCACATCAGTAGCTGTTGGGGCAATAGTTAGGATCCCCTCTTTTCCATCCATTCTCTGGGTGTTCCTAAGCAGTGATGTGTCTATGCACATAGACTCAGTCATAAAGACCAGGGTTCCCAGTCCTTCCCAGCCCTCCACCCTGCAGGAGACCTGGACCTTTAATAGGATAGCATGCTTCTTACTGTGCCAGACTGGCTCTAGGTCATGGACACTACAAGTTAAGTAGCATTATCTCCCTGGCCTGCCTGCCCTAGTGCCTTGGCCCACCTACCGTAAAGGGTTGGCAGGAAAACTTGACTCCCACTGGTGAAGAGGAACACAGAGGTCCTATTGATGCTCTCATGAGATTGCCCCGACCTATTGTCCCAGCCTGCCACAGGGAGGTCCCAGCCTCTCCAGAAAGCTGGCTAGAGGTCTCTGTGTGGCAATGTAGGTCCTTCTAGAGAGACCCCCATTTGCTTGACTCTGAAGTTTGAACTGGAGACAGTGTCTTCTGAGAAGTACAGGCTACAGAACTCAGTTCCTCTCCCCCCCAAAAGTCCCCAGTGCATAGGAACATGGCAGGGTCAGTAGGCCAGGCAGCCATAGCATCTGCTCCTTGTTCTTAAGGGAGTTACACATTCCATGGCTACCTGGCTGAATGCGCCCTCTGAAGGCCCTGGGGCTTGCTGCTGGGGCTACTTTCCAATGGGAGATGAACATCCCTAAATTCTCTGGCCATGGACGTGCAGGTGTGAGGGTACACAGAACCTGAGGTGCTGTGGGTGTCCCAAGAGCCCTTCAATCTTCTCTCCCTGTGTATCCCTGAGCAGGCTACTTCATCCCTCTGAGCCTCAGTTTACCCACATCGGGAAAGGTTCAGATAGTTTTCTCAGCCTTCTCCTCAGGCTTTGAGAGACAGAGCAGTAGAATTGTGTCCTGTGAGTTGGTCGCGGAGGCTGCCTGGAACCGTGCTGCCCTCTGTCACTGAACCCTTCCACCAGGCTGGGCTGTGCCTCAGCTGTGTAACTTCTCCAATGACTTCAGTCCCATTGTTCTTCAGAAAGGACTTGTCCGTGCTTTCCCATTGCTCTCCTATGGAACATGTGTCCTGCATGTGTCCTTTGGGCACAGCTGGGACCCCTCCCCCACAAGCACTCGCCTCACAGGCCCAAGCCAGTTTCTTTACTCACGGATTTTCATGCATTGTCTTTGTGTACTTTCACCTCTCTGTGTTTGCTGCTGTTGCTTATCCCACACAGGAAGTGATCAGGACACCAATTAGAGACCCGTGGATATGGAGACACAGGGTGCCTTTAAACTGCTTTCCACACCACAAAGTGTCAGGGATTGTTTATGAAGTGAGCAAGCGGAGGCCTCCCTTTCCCTGTGTTCTGAGATAAGCACCTTGTTTGCAGTTGCCAGGTACCCTGGCCAGACCTCTCCATGCACGGCGCAGTCATTGACACTGACAGCTCATGCTTGTTCCCTTCCTGCCTTTTGTTTGCTATAATGGGATCGTGCAGTCTGAATTCTGCGTGATGTCAGTCTTATTCTCGCCTTTGTGTAAATCCAGAAAATCCACCTCATTCTTTCACAGCACAATAGTGAGAGAATTCTTCAGGATGTCTGACAGTGGGCTGGGGATGCAGCTCACTGATAGATAGGGGGCTACTCCCTGGAAAGAGCAGCTGTTGAAGCTGAAGGGATTGCTAGCCTGCTCCAGTAGGAGCAGGGACACCCCCCCCCCCAGACTTCCTATACACACACACACACACACACACACACACACACACACACGAGTCCCTCAGCACCCAAGAAAAGAAGGAAAAGGGAGGAGGGTGGGAGGGAGGAGGGAGGAAGAAATCTGTGAATGACTGATTGTGTTTGGATGAGACTACATGCTTACACAGATGTTCACAGTGACATCAGCATATGAATAAACCTGTGAGCCTGTGCCCACAGAAGCCACACCCACCTCTCAGTATCCCTCCATCAGTCTGCATACCAGGTCTAGAATGCCTAGTAGCTGAAGGGTCCAGCCTTGACATCTCACCACAGGTTGATGTGTCTTAGGGCATCTCCAGAAGCCTCCTGAGTGGGTGGGGGTCTTTATGTGGTAGGATTTGTCCCTCCCACCTCTTGAATGTTGTTCTGACCATGGCTCTTCACGATTTTATGGCTGAGAAAGACATAAGCATGGTCATGTACATATGAAGCCGTACGAAGTACATTGTTGCTTCCCTAGGGTGGGCTAGCCAACACCTTAACTTGATGCTGCAGAGCTAGACAGTGTTTATGGTCACTTTCCAGGCAATAGTATCTTTCCTGGTGGGTAAAGAAAGAGGGATGTCAAGCCAGACCCACATGATATCCCATACCCTTAATCCTAGGATTCAGGAAGATGAAGTAGGAAGTTTGTGAGTTTGAGTCTAGCCTGGGCTACATAATTCCAAGGTAACCTGGGCTACATAGCAAGACACTACCTCAAAAAATTAATTATTTCTTAATTAGTTCACGTGAATATGGAGTGACAGCTATACGGGCAGGCTGAGGTGATTCTGCACTGGGTCTCATTTGTCCTTATCTGTCTTAGCTAGGGTCACTATTGCTGTGATGAAGCACCATGACCAAAAGCAGCTTGGGGAGGAAAGGGTTTATTAAGCTCACATTTCCACATCACTGTTAATCATTGAAGAAAATCAGGACAGGAACTCAAGCAGGGCAGGAACCTGGAAAAGCCAATTGAGAGTCATGGAGGGATGCTGCTTAGTGGCTTGCTCCTTATGGCTTGCTTAGCCTGCTTTCTTATAGAACCCAGGTCCACCAGCCCAGGGTGGCCCCAACCATGATGGGCTGGGCCCTCCCCTATCAATCACTAATTAAGAAAATGACCTACAGTCATGTCTACAGCCCAGTCTTACAGAGACAGTTTCTCAATTGAGGCTCCCTCCTCTCAGATGACTGTAATAGCTTGGGTCATGTTGGCATAAAACTAGTTATCATATCACCTGAGTGGATCCCAGCTCTCCACAGCTCAGAACCTGCTGTGGCTCTTCTTTTATTTTATTTTAAGATTTTTAAAAAACTTTTTGTTGAATCTTTGTAAGTTTCACATCATGTATCCCAGTCCCACTCATCTCCCCAACCTCTGACCTTTGCCCTTGCAACCTTTCCCCGAAAATAAAACACACACACACACACACACACACACACACACACACACCCCAACTCAAAACAAACAAAACACATAGAAAACATCTCAGTGTGGAAGCTGTGCGACACAGTGTGTCCCACAGTAGACCCCCCTGTCCACATATCTTCATGTACAAATGTTCATTGCAACGAGTCATTAGTCAGATTTGAGATCTCTGGCTTCTGTGATACCATCAGTATTGGATCCTCCAGGCCTCCTCCTGGTTATCTTGTCCTGTGTCATGGAGATCCCGTAACTTTGGATCTGCAGGACTGGCCCTCTTCACATGTCCCAACCATTTGCAGATGATATAAATTTTGGGATGGGACAACTCAGAGCCCTGGATCTGGGTCTGGGTGGTAGCTGGGCTAGTCAACATGCTGGCTCTCCCTTATCCACACGAGCTCTCCAGCACTGCTCCAGCTAGGTCACCCAATTCTACCATTGGCAGGAGGCAGAGTCAGCTCTTGGAGGCTCAGGTGTATCCAAACCTCCAAGAGCCAGCTCCATTATGCTGCTTAGTCAAGGCTCTGGGCCCACTCTCCCAAGTGCTGTAGAAGGTGAGGGGCTGGACAAGCTCTTTCACTCTGACACTCTCAGGGATGGCTTACCTGTGCCTTTGCCATCAGGGCCAACTCTGCTGTGCTGTCCAGATGAGGTACACAGCAGTCTGCTCTCCCAAGTGCTTCAGTGGGTGAGGGACAGGGCCAGCTCATCCATTCTCATGACCCCAGGGCGTGCTCTCCTGACTGCTGCAGGTGGTGAGGGGCAGTGGTGGGGAGTAGGGGAGCTTCACCATGAACCCACAACTGTGGCTTTTCTTACCTGGAAATCTTGGATTCCTCTTCTTTCTCCACACCAGTGTAGACTCTGGGCAGACTCTTTGCCTAATAGGACCTCAGTGATAAGAAGGTTCTGTCCCCTCCAGTGTGGTAGTCCAGGAAATGATGTCTTAGATACACAGACAAACTGAACTCTTCATGGTTTTATGTCAGCGATTGTCAACCTGTGGGTTGTGATCTCTTGGGGTGGGGTATCAAACGACCCTTTTACAGGGGTCACATATCAGATATTTACATTATGATTCATAACAATAGCAAAATTACAGTTACAAAGTAGCGACAAAATGATTTTATAGTTGCAGGGATAACAAAACACGAGGAACTGTATAAAAGGGCCACAGCTTTAGGAAGGTTGAGAACCACTTCTATATCAACAAGAGTTTTAAATGATGTGGATATTGGGCTGTTACTGCACTTGAGTTGTACAGCTCTTGAGTCTGCCTAAGAGGACCTAAGCAAAGAGCTTGGATGCTGTGGCACACTCTGCCTCGTGGGCTCCAGGCTTGGATAAAGCACAACTTGAGAGTTGACATAAGGTGCTCTGATGGAAGCCAGCATGAGATGTATCAGGCTAAGACAGACTCATCCTGGGCAGTCAAGGAAAGACCGTGTCAGAAAGACATCAGGCAATACCAGGGAAGTCGTTGTTCATCCCCTGAGTAGGCCAGGAAGAGCACCCAGATAAGGGTACAGTATCTGTGGGGACCCCGAGGCTGGAAAAAGCCAGAGCTGTGCTCATAGGATACACTGGGGAAAGACTGGGAGGAGACTGGGCCAGTTCAGGAACTCGGGGGGGGGGGGGCAGAGGGCGTGGGTTTGACTTGAGTGGGGTAATTGACGCATGTGAGAGAGCAAGGGAGGAAGGTTGGAATTCTCTTAAGGAAGGTAAAGCTCCCACTGGTGAGCAGGCAGACTACAGCATGGGTTTACAGGAGAGACACGAAGGAGAAGGCAGTAGCCTTCTTGGAAGTGGGGGCCTTAAGGCCTAGAGAGTAGAAATACTGGGGAGGGAAAGGACCCGGAGACAGGTCAGAGGCAGCCCCTGCCCCATACTGACCGTTTCCAGCCACCCCTGCCCCACAGGTTAAGTCTAAACATCACAGCTTGGGTTTCTGGCTGCAACTAGGGAAATGAGTTCAGAGCCTGCTGGCCAGGAGCCATTTTTTTTTTTCCTCTTCAGCAATTTCCCTGTTGGAAGTTGTTAAAGGAAGTGGGAAGGGCCTGCTGGGATCAGTTCTAGCAGGAAGAGGCAGATGCTGCATAGAACCTGTGGTCCAGCACAGAGCCTCACCTTATGTCCCTGCATGAGCTCCTGTAGCTGGCGCTTCTGAGCTGAGGATGTCTGTGGGTCTGGTAAAGGGCTTTATGTGTGGGCCAGTAGGCAGGATTTTCTTCCCCTTTTCTCCTGTCCTCTCAGCCTTCTCTGGGATGAGCTCCTGACCATTGCCACCATTTTGGCCTCCCACTGGCTGTGGCTGTGTTGGCCTGGGAAGGGTGGCTTCAAAGACAGGAGGGTTCTCTAAGAAGCAAACCCACATAAGCACATTGACATTTGTCTCTTGAGGTATAGATTAACTGGGTGAGTTCTATAGCTCTTCCCCCAGCCTCTTTCTTCTTCATGCCAGCCCTACATTCCCCCTACCCCCACCCCCCAGGGAGCCATAGGCCTGGCTGATCCCTGGCAACTGGGAACCTCCCCAGGAAACAGGTCCACTGTGCTGCTTTGAGGAGGGATCTGCATAGAAATGTCAGCCCCAGTGACCTGTGCCAGAGGAAGTGAGATTTTTGTGTTAGATGCTGAGTCTCAATATGAATGCTGGATCTTGGGTGCAGCTTGGTCCACTGGCCTACAGACTCCTCCCTGCTTGGGATGGGTCAGCAGAGGCCTAGTGTGTGGACAGCACACTTCTGTGGGTCACATTTAACCACACAGAGGAGTTGGGATGTGAATGGGGAAGATTCGAGTGACAAAGCTAGCTTTGTGTGTGAGGGTATGATACATGCACACATGTGTACAAATGTCACAAACATGCACACATACAATCCTGTTTAATCATCATGCCTAGAAAGGGGGGAAACATCCTCATTTTCTGGTTTAGCAAGCTTAGGCTCAAAGAAATTAAGGGACTTGTCAGAGCTGTACACTGAGTTAGCTGCTGGAAAGGTCAGATTTCTAACTCAGATTGTTGTGATCCAAAGCCATGGGATCCACCCTACCCCGGGCCCCAGAGCAGCCCAATTCAATGCAGCTGCCTTTGGTGATGTGACAAAGTTGGCTGCCTTTCTCTCACCTTCTTTCCCCCTTCACTGCCCTCTCCACACCTTCTCTCTCTCTCTTCTTTAAGCCTGTTCATTGCGTAGTCATCAACCATTTACGTTTTGCTAGGTACCCAAATGAGTTATCTCAGGGATTCATTGATGAAGAAGGTAGTGTGCCCTGAGGAGGTTACAGCTGCAGAATGCTCTTTTTACAAATTGTTGCCATGCAAAGCTGAGTGTCCGAGGGCTGCAGGTCCCAAGGGGAGGATGGACGTCACTCTCTCACTAGTTAGTTTACTCAGTAGCATGTGTTTAGCCATGGTTGTATAAAGGGTACCATCCTAAGCATATGCCACTTTCCAACTGATGGGGTCATGTATGTTTTCTAGTCCTGGTCCAAGTATCTATTAAGCTTCTAAGGTAGGGGTGCCACTGGGCTCTGGCAGTCAGTGAAGAGTCACAGGTAAGAGCGTGCCTTAGAACTCTGTGTTGTGTGGTGCTCTGAACTACATACCCATCTCCTAGTTCTTTGGAATTCTAGGTTAATGAGTGTAGACTGGGTATGCTATGAGGAAAGGAATCTGGCTCTTTCAACTGTGGCTCTGTTCCCGGTGTTTACACACTGGTGTGCTTTCTGAATGCTGAATTCAAATATCCAAAGCCTTTCTGCCCCTTGGGCTGAGATGTCACAGGAGCATGGTCATCTGAGTGAGTGAAGAGAGCACTCCAGCTATCTCTGGTGCCCTTGAACTTGCCAGTCACTGTGGCAGCTATTTCTGGGCTGATGTGTCTGCAGGCCACAGGCTGGACATGACTAACAGCATGTGCCTGTGGCCCATGGCTTTGGAGTGTGTGTGCTGAGCCTCCTCTGGACACTGCCAGCTTCCAAGCCACCAGCTTGCATGTGTGCTCTCTCCTTCTCTGGGAGGGCAACAGTGAAGAGAGGCTTGCTCTAAATGAGACCTGATGAGCCAGGCTGCTTAAGGAGATGTTTGTGCCAACTCTGCCCTGCTTCAGTTATCATAAGTCACAGTTTCTTCCTTGGCTCCCTTTTGTGTATGTGGAGGGTATGCTCATGTGTGTGTGCAGGTGTTGTGTGCACGTGGAGGCCCAGAGGGTTTTGGGAATCCTAGTCTATCACTTTCCACCTTACTCCTTAGAGGCAGGGTCTCTTACTGAACCTAGAACTTGGCTGGTTGCCTGCAATCCCCAATGATTACCCTGTCTCTGCCCACACAGTACCAGGGCTCCTGGTATGCACATAGCCACGCACTGTTTTTTTTTATGTGGGTTCTGGGGATTTGAACTTGGGTCCTCATCTTTGTACAAACACTCTCAACCACTGAACTATCTATCCTTAGTCTGTCACCCTTCTTTTTAATAACTAGCAGCAGGTAAATTTCAGGGTTCCCTGCTCTTAAAAGCATACCCCACTTTGACGAAGGCAGCAGGCTTGGAAAGGAAGTCTACTTGAGAGTATGATGCCTGGACAGGTGACCCATCTGAGTTGCCATCAGCCAGCTGTGTGCCTGGGGAAGTCCGTTAACTTCTCTGTGCCCATTTCCTCATCTGCTGGTTGTTCTGTGGAGAAGTGTGGAGTGGCATCTGGTCCCTTCTGCCTCCTCTACCCCCACACTCAGCTCGCAGCTCCCTCAGGCTGTTTCCATGCATGTCCCAGATCCTGATGCGTCTGTTTCATTGGCAGTGCACCTCTGTCACTCCCAGATTCATACCCCTTCCCTCTGCTTCATTTTTCACAAGACAAAGTGGTTTTGTTTTAAGCCCACATCCAGAAAGCTGGCTTTTCTGAGTCCAGTCCTTTGTCAGGATCCAGTCACACTCAGCATAAAGTCCAGCCCTGTCACCATTCCTAAGACCCTGAAGTATTCAGTGTCTGCATCCTTCCACACTTCCCTCTGCTCCCTCTGCCCAGGCATCGGAACAAGGCAGGCTGCTTCCTGTAACAGCCATGGGCCCTTGTACGTTCATGTCTTCTGCCTGCATGGTCTGTGTTCCCAGCCTAGTGCCTCCTCTTCCTCTGCAGGACTGAGAAGTCAGGACTGTAGTGGAGCTGCCCTGTCTAAACCAAATGCCTCTCATCCTCACCACAGCCAGGCACGGTGCCCTCCTCCTTAGCACTCACGAATTCCAACTACACATTTTAGCTAGTTTTGAATTTGTTCTTTATTTTGGTTCTTGCTGGAAAAGGCAATATTGTGCTCACTCTAATATCCCCAGGTACTGTAAAGGACTCTGCACACCCAGCTCTTTATTGATTGGAATGAAGGATGGATAGATAGAAAAAGGGCAGGGTACCAGGGACATAATCAATACTTATCAAGCAAAGCTGATGTATGCTCCTCCCACTAGTCGGTGCTTCTCCGTAGTAAATGTAGCTACCCAATAGACTTAAGACACAGGCCCAGAGAGGTATGTGTACAGGAGTGATACCATTAGGAAGTGTCTCCTGGGTGAACAGCCCTGTGTGCCAGCATGCAGGACCTCCTCAGCTCAGCCACACTTCTCATTGCAGTTGTGCCTGTCAAAGGAGCCACAGGGGCCGCTTCCCTTTGAACTGTAGCTGCCATCTCAGGGAGGGCTCTGAGGGATTGGCTTTGGTCACATTCTTACTACTGTTACCAACAACAGGTTAGGAAGATGGAGAGCAGGAGGTCAAAGGGCTCAGCTTGGGTGGAGGAACCTGCAGGGTCAAGGGCCACCTGCACTCAGAAATAGGTTCCCTATCGGAGGGTATTAGCTCTTCAGGAAGCTGAGGCAGGGGGATAGCAAATTCAAGTCTTTTCCTGAGTGTCTTAAAACTTCAAAGGAAAAAGGAAAGTAGAGCTCCTCCTAGTAATTTTCAGTACTGCATAGGGCAGGGAGGCTTCCCAGAAGGGGTTCCTGGAGCCTCACCGGCAGCAGGACAGAAGACTGTGCATACACTGTCTATGGTAGCAATTACTGCTGTGGCTTTCAAGGCACCTGTACTCTCATTTCCCATAGGAAAGCATCACCTGGGGGCCTCACGTGGCGTGATTTCCCATCAATAGCTAGGATTCCTGTGCCGGAGAAAGAGCCACAGGCTTCTGGCTCACAGCTGACAGAGCAGGGCTACTACTTCAGCTCCCCCATGGCTCTGCGGAGACCATGTTGCTAAAATGTAATTGGTGAGGCCATTTTTGCTGCTGCTGTTGTTGTTTAATTAACATTTCTCTATGCTTATTTTAGAAAATACAGAAGAACAAAGAAAATAAGACCTACAGTCACATTCGGAGATGATCAGTGGTTTTTGGGTTGAACATTCCCCCCCCCCCCCAAACCCCCATTTTGTGATAGCATTTCATGATTCTAGGCTGGCCTTGAACACTCTATGTAGACAAGACTAGCCTTGATCTTGTGAACTTCATGGCTCCACATTCCCAAGTACTGGGATTGTAGGTTTCCACCACACACCCAGATTAGATTTCCCCTGCTATTTAGTTCTTATTCATATGTTCACGCTCAAAATGTGTAAAGATGGAGCCGGAGAGATGGCTCAGTGGTTAAGAGCACTAGCTGCTCTTCCAGAGGTCCTGAGTTCAATTCCCAACAACCACATGGTGGCTCACAACCATCTGTAATGGGATCCGATGCCCTCTTCTGGTGTGTCTGAAGAAAGCTACAGTGTGTTCACATATATAAAATAAATAAGTCTTTTTTAAAATGTGCCAAGACTAGGGAGTAATAATAGTTCTGTTCACTAACTATTTATCTCATAGTCTCAGTGATAGGGGAAGAAACACTTTGAAAGTGGCTGCTTCCTTCTGGGCAGCTTCTTTGTTATGATCCTCAAAAAAAAGATTATCTATTTTATGTATATGAGTGCTCTATCTGCATGTACACCTGTATGCCAGAAGAGAGCATCAGATCCCATTATAGATGGTTATGAGCCACCCTATAACCGCTAAGCCCTGTCTTTGACCCACGCCCATTTCTTTTAATGGATGTAGTTCACATGTAAATTTAGGCTATAATTATTTATGGGGGACTCTCAGTATTCCTGTGGCTGAGGTGAGCTGTACCTAGATGGTCCCATCTGCTCCTCCAAGTGACCTTCAAGAAAGCATGCCCATGATGCTCAGTGTGCAGCAAATGGGACATGTCACGGACCTGAAGCCACAGAGGTGGACAGTGGCAGAGCCAGGATGCATCTCCAGGAAGTCTGGCTACAAAACTGGGACACAAAATTCTCCTTCTCTTCTTTGTCTCTGTCTCTGCCCCTCTCTCTCTCTCTCTCTCTGTCTCTCTCTCTCTCTCTCTCTCTCTCTCTCTCAGTTCCACAGACAGGCCCTTGTTTTCTCTTTCCCTCTGTGATGCCCGAGATCTTTACATTGAATCTGTTTTTAGTGTGTACGTGTACTCATGTATATGTGCGTGCATGTGTCTATGGTGGATGCAGGTCAACATCACAAGTCCTCCTCGATTACTTGCCACCATGTATTTTGAGACAGGGTCTCACTGAGCCTGGAACTCACTGATTGGCCAGCCTGTCTGGCCAACAAGTGTGAGGGATCTTCCCATCTCTGCCTCTCCATCATCCCGAGATGACAGCTATGGGCCACCTTGCCTAACTTCCTGTACTCAGGTTCTAGGGCTCTGAACTCAGGTCTTTAGGCTTGTGGGGCAAGCACTTCACCAACTAACCCCCCCACCCTTATTTTATTGCTTTAGAGACGTATCCCCCAAACCTAATTGCAAGTGTTAATTTTAAGAAAATTGAAAAGTACAGAAAGAGAAATTGCCCAGACACTGGCAGTCTACCCTGCCCTGGAGTCCTTCTCATATTTTTCTTATTTTGAGAGAGAAAGAGTCACTGGTCCTTGGGTCACTTCTAGCTGTGTGACACGTGCTCCTTTGGTGCTGTCTTGTCTGTTTTCCAGGGCATGCTGTAACTCTCAAGGCTCTCGTGTGCCCCAAATGTGTTAGAGGCTACGGGGGTTAGAAGGTAGTTGCAGTTCATGTGGAGGTGGGGAGTCCCCAGATGACTCACTGGAGGTGAGAGATAACGGTGCTCCCTCCTGACTCAGTTCCTGCCTTTTGCAGGGAGGTAGTGAGGCAGGGAAAACTGGGTTCTGGCATCCTGGGTCCCCACCCCCTGCCATGAGGCCGCCCAGAGCCTATGTCTCTGCCTCATACCCAGCACCTGCTCTGGGAAGTATGTGCTGACTCCTCAGCTCCCAGGCACAAACTATTTTTGGCTACAGTGACCATTTGCTAGTAATGAAAACAGAAACCCCTTTCCCTGCCTTGTTATTCCTTGGGACAGTGCACTGGGGGCCAGGGCTGCCGTGCTCAGGCCCCCTCACCATGCATTGCCTGTGGAGCTGGGTGATGACAAAGGCATCAAGGGACCCAGAAGCCCCACCACCCACCTTGCCGAGAGAAGCCCAAGGCTCAGGCCGGCCTGCACCACATGAGAGTTGTAAGGTAGGCAGTGGAGGGAAGGCCTTCCCTTGGGTCCTCAGAATGGGTCCCTTTGGCTGGACCCTGAGTTTTTGCTTTGCCATCTGGCTATAGAACACACTAGAAAAGCATACATCTTAGGGGAGGTGACTGTCATTTCATGTTCCATTCCCTCCCTTCCTTATGACCCAGAATGGCTAAGGAGCAGTCAGAACCTTAGACGTTGTTGGCCCCCATCTTTATAATGAAGGGGTTGGCTGTTTTCATGCTTCTGGTTGAAGCAGGACACACTTGTTTTGAGCCTGCTGTATCCACGGGAGCTGACCTGTTCCTGCTATGAGGGATTGGTCATACCGTTTACCCTTTGGTCTTCTGGTTAGTCAAACCAGAACAGGGAACAGGACAGGGAAGCTGGGCCACATAGACAATTTAAGTGTTGATTGGATAGAAGTGGGGCCAAGACCCAAGTTGCTGTGGCCCAGGATGAGTAACGGAATCATTCTGAGTCTGTTTTTACAGCTAGCAAGCATTTATGCCTGGGCTGAGTGGTGGCAGTACCCATAATCATTACTTTGATGGTTAAACTGATTAGACAGGAGGAAGGTCATTGGGATGCTGTGTAAGAACCGGTAAGCCTCCCAGTACTTGGGAGGCAGAGGCAGGTGGATTTTTGAGTTCGAGGCCAGCCTGGTCTACAGAGTGAGTTCCAGGACAGCCAGGGCTACACAGAGAAACCTTGTCTCAAAAAAAAAAAAAAAAAAAGTCAGTAAGCCATGGGGCCCCTGAAAACCTTGTCTCTTGTCTTGGAAGCTAGCTGTTGGTGTAGTTGGTGCCTTGAGGTTCCCATCTTCCTATAATAATGAACATGTGCCTGTCACAGGAGTTGGGGTAGGTAGTAGGGTTGGCAAGATTTGTTCCCTTCTGTCATCTGTGTTAGGGACTTGGCAGCTTCTAAAGTGGCATCCTAGAACTGATTGCTTTGGATTACATAGGGCTCTGGTCCCACAAGTCCAACATGTGGCTTGGCACCTCTTGGGCAGCTATCTTTGGAGAAGTGGCTCAGGGCAGAAGTCAGGGACTTCCCCTCAGCTTCTGTGTGGTACCAGCTCAGAAGATCTGGAAGGAATGGGGCCGTGACAAATGGGTAGCGAGGGCTTGCTGGAGCAGAGAAGACACCGAGTGAGTGAAGTCCTGAGGGAATGTGTGCTGTTGATGTGGGCACAGCCGTGTCAAGGACCCCAGAGTCTCAGAAAATATGAAAGCTGTCTCCACAGGCTCAGAGGGAAATGGCAAAGCCTCCCTTGTGGAATCAAGTGTGAGTGTTAACAGTGTGCGCAGAGAATGTCTGCCCTACTCCCCCTTCCCCCCCATGTTTATGGCCTTAAGACTGTTTCCCTATGGACATCGCTCCTACCAAGATTAGCTAGACCTGTCTCCTTGATCCAGCTGCATCCCATAAACCCTGCCCCTTGTTTGTTTGGTATACTAACCCTGCCTGTTCAGCTGGATGCAATGACATCTCCTTCCTGCTCAACTCTATGTAACAGTCACACTGAGTTTCCCAGTGCTGCGGCTTCTCCGTCTAACAGCCCCTGCTACTCAACCCAAGTCTGTCTGTGTCCGTCTCTGTCTTTTCTTCTCTCTTGTGGTTCCCATTAGTGAATGGACGTTGGGAGACATTAGGAGGCCCGATATGGAAGGCATGGCCTGTTCTGGTGTTGGTTCCTGTGGATGCAGATAACCAGGGCCTGGTCCCAGAACTGTTGTTTGGATAACACAGGCAGGTTTCCTCCTCTAGGTCCTGGGGTTTTTGTTGTTGTTGTTGTTTTCCTTCTGTAAATTCGCTTGTGGGCTACATTATCTCTAAGGTCCCTTTGAAGTCTGCCTCTGACATTGGCAGGCGATGGGTTTCTCATTTTATTGGGTATCTACTGGCTCCTTTCATGTCCTCAGAACCTGGTAGCTATGGTGACAGCCCCTTGGCTTGGGTCCTAGCTGCCCTCTCAGAAGCTTTGTTGGGCTTCTATCGCTTTGGAGTTCAGTGCTGCTGTGGGGTGTTTAGTGTTAGAGGCCCTGGAAAACTACAGAGAAAGGCTGTTTGCCCTTGGGTCTCCTGAGAGGTCTCTAGCTGCTCCTGTTTGGGCGCCTTAGGGGAGCTCTGTAACAATGAACCCCTTGTCAGTAGGCAGAGAATCTGCTTCTCAGGTCTCCAGCCCTGGGCTCCTGCCTACATATAACCTAGTTCATTCCCTGCTGGGACAGACAGACAAACTACCCAGAAGACAAACCTCCCATGCTGGCTACTGAGGTGGTGATCTGCTAGAGGGGTCTGTGATTAGGGTCCTGGTCCTGTAGGACTGAAGCTTGGGGTCAGGCATGTAGCTGCAATCCACTTGCTACACTGGGTACACTCTGGTGCAGTGGGACTCGCTAGCTGTTCTCAGAGTTCTCGTCTTGCAAACCTGGAGGAGGTAGATGCAGGTAGGAGTGGGGAGAACTGGGGCTGGGGATATAGGTCATTGCTAAGCTGATGCTTAGCATATACAAGACTCTGGGTTTAGTCCTTGGCACTGAAAAAATGTGGGGAAGGACTTGAACAGAGGAGATATCAGGGACCAGCAGACAGTAAAGGTGGCTGGAGACATGGCAATGTCCCTGTACTATGTCAGGGACTTAGTTGACTCTCCGGAGGGCTGGGTTGCCCATAGGAAATGTTTCAGACTAGCTCTTGTCCTTTCTGGCACCCTGAACTTCTGGGGCAGGCCCAACTTTGTCATAGCTCCCCATTTGCTTCAAGAAGTGCCTTGGTATGATTGGCACAGCATATGGTCATTTGTCACTCAGCTGTCACCTGTATCAACAAAGAAGGCCAGGGAAGCCTGAAGATCTGGGAGCTGTGCCTGGAGCAGGGGAGGGTCAGGGAAGAGCCTCTGGACCTGGCTAACTCAGGTCTGGCCCCTATGCATGGCTGTTTTGTGCAGTATGGAGTTTCTCACTTGCCAGTTCCCCAGAAGCAAAGTGTCACTCAAGGGTTTATGTAGCTCTGTGGCTATAGTCAAACTGTCTACCCTAACCCCAAGATTTCCTTTCAAATGGTCTTTAAATTTTTTTGAAGACTTTTATTATTTTTAAGTCTGCTTGTGCACATGCACACGAATGCAGGTGCCTACAGAGGCCAGAAGTATCAGCTCTCCCTGGAGCAGGAGCTGTAGGTGGTTGTGAGCTGCTAGACAGGACCTGGAACTGAACTCCAGTCTTCTGCAAGAGCAGTAGATGCTCTTAACCACTCAGTAGTCTCTCCAGCCTGGTCTCTGATTGGTTTGGAAGGGTATTCCAGGATTGTTGTATTGTCTTTCGCTTTGCTTCGTGTTGGAGATTGAACCAGAGTCTTGAACAAACTATTATAGTTTTTACTGTGGGTTCTTGTGGATGGCGGTATTTATTTACTGAGAAGGTCTTCCTCTATAGCTTAAGCTGGCATCGAATTCACAAAGAGCTGGCTTCTCTTTACTTTGGGAGGGAATGGTGTAAGGGAAGCAGAAGTTCCCCCAAGCTTGGGTACATGAGTGTTTCTCTCATGGACCGTGTCTAGCCGTTTTCAACTGGCAGTGAAACAGATCAGCTTGGAAGTGTGTGCCGATGATGTGGCACAGTCTGTGTTTTTTGAGTGGCAGGTGTGGGCCTGGCCAGAAGCCTGTCCTGGATGACCCCTTCCTGCTGATGTTGTACTAGGGTGGGACCAGGGATGCTGGTGCGAGGGAGAAGCAGGAAGGGAGGAACAATGAGGCCAGGGCCTCTGGGAGATGAAGCCAGACATAGCTGGCAAGTACTTATGGAGTGACTGAATAAACCACTTGATCGGGACCAAAGAGCTATGGTCCACAGACCGAATCTAGTCCACTATTGTTTAAAGAATGAAGGTTCTTGGTTTGTTTGTTTTTCCTTTTTCTTTTTCTTTTTTAACTGGCAGAGAGAGGAGGACAAAATATTTTGTGACAGATGAAAATGGTATAAAATTCAAGCTTGAGAGTCCCTGAGTGTCATTTGAACATGGCCACATCCACTCATTTACATATTGTCTTGGGGATGTTTGGGTACAGCTATGGCAAAGTGGAAGAAGGGGCCTTTCTGTGCCCAAGTGGGTCTGGGAGACTGCTAATAAGACAGGCCCTAGTGGGTGGCACTGAGGCTGGACAGTGATAACATGTGCAATCTGGAGCTGGAGAGCTGTACCAGGCAGTCCTGGGAAGTACCAGGAAAGGGACTGGCTTGCATTGCTGAGGAGTGTGAAGTAGAGGTGAGGCTGAGGGGTGTTTGGGGAGGGGGCCTCCTGGGAGCCCCTTGCAACTGTTTTTATCCCCACTGCTAAGAGGTCACCCTAACTAGGCTCTCACTCCAACTGTCCCCCCAACTCTGGTTGGAGTTGCAGTGCATTTGTGCATGTGGCCCACGCCAGTCAGAACAGCCCCTGGCACAACCACTGTCCTCTCTCTGGCCCACATGTGTTTCTAAGTATAGACCCAGGCTGCCTTGTTGCCTGCTGGTAAGTCCCAGGATACCATCTGATACCCAGTGTGATCCATGACCCTAGCCATTGCCAGCTGATGGAGACGGGATGGGGGTGTATTTGGCCAGACCCTTTCCTGCCTTCTGCTACAGAGAAGAGAGACTAGCAGGCTCCTGTTAATGGCATGGCTTAATTGTCACAGGCTGGGATGACCTCAGCTTGCAGCTGACCCTGCTTTCTCATTATTACCAGAAAGGATAATTTAATGTCACTCACTGGAAAACATAAGTCATGGTTTGAGGGAAAGTGGCAGAGCCAAGGAGGCAAGTGTTCCTGCCGCCTGCTTGTGGACTGTGTGAGCCCCAAGGCATGTTGGCTCCATGGCTGGGCATATGGCTTCTCTCAGCTTCTAGTTAACATATTTTATCTTGGTTCAGCAGCTGGAGTAAGCAGCAGTTCCAGAGGCAGTGTGGCTTCTCAGCCTCCATCCCTGGTTTGCTCTTCAGGGCATGGCAGAGGGAGGCCAGCTTTGTTCTTAGCTTACAGATGACCATCCTCTTCTGTAGGCCTCCAGGTGGGTTGGCAGCCAGGGGCTTCTCAAGCCAGAGAGGGTTTCCCAGAGGCCCTCCCCATGAGTTCCCCTTTAGCAGGAGGCAGGCTGATCCCTAACTGCTTGTGGTTCCCTAGCATACATGGGAGTGATTCTGGTTTAATGGACTCCCCTGTGCTGTGCTTGTCTTGGTGAGTGGGTGAGTCATATCTGTGTGTGAGGTCTGGGGGCTTTGAGTTGTTTTGGCTGAGACATGATACCAGGACCACTCCTAGGGGTAGGGGTGTTGGGGAGGCTTGTCTCACTGTGGGGGCTGGGTAGCCACAGATACTTTCCTTTCTTCTGTTAATCCCCCTGATCCAAGCATGTTTGCCTTATGGAGCTTTTTCCCACGCAGCCCTAAGAGTTGGAAGACTGCACACTTCATGTGCAGGGTGGCTGGTTCATCGAGATAGCCTAGCCACAAGAGTGCTCATTGCTGGGTAACAGGCCTATGTGCCAGGAGAGGAAGACTTTAGAAGTCTCTAGTCAGATACACTGTGAGAAAGCTGCACCTTCTTCCAGGAGCCTCCATTCTCAGGCCCTCTGTGTCAATGAATGCAGGCTCTTACCATCCAAGTTAGTTACCACCAAGTAAAAAACAACCATTTGGGGGCTTGATAGGTGGCTCAGTGGTTAAGAGCGCCAGCTGCTCTTCTGAAGGTCATGAGTTCAAATCCCAGCAACCACATGATGGCTCACAACCATCCATAATGAGATCTGATGCCCTCTTCTGGGGTGTCTGAAGACAGCTACAGCGAGCGAGCAGGCCGGAGCAAGAAGAAAAAAGTGTCTGAAGACAGCTACAGTGTACTTATATACACTGTATACACAATACAATATACAATAAATAAATAAATCTTTAAAAAGCAAACAAACAACCATTCAAAGATAATCCAAATTGACAGGTAGACAGACCAGGTGGTCTCAAACTTACTATGTACCCACACCTGGCTTTGAAGTACTGATCCACCTGCTTCAGCCTTCCAAGTTCTGGGTAACAGGCTTGACACACCAAGCCCAGCTTAGTTTTGTTTTTTGTTTGTTTTTAATGCTAGAAGTTCTAACACCCTTCCTGGCTTTCTCTATTCCCATAACACGGAGGGCAGTGGGTAGGTCTCTGGTTAGCTTTGTAGTTTGTGGCAGAAAACATCTAATCATAAAAAGATAGGTATAGAGATAACTCCACTACTGCAATTTCTGGGGACCAGTCTGCCGACCCCCCACCCCCACCCCTCAGTTCTCCATCTACCTCCTCATGCCACAAAGATTAAGTGGTAGAAAGAACTGTCATTCAGAAGTGACAGCAGCAGACTGGTATAGATGGAGTGCTAAGCAGTCTGACTGCATCAGTGTGGGGGTGTGTATCCACCCCCTAGTAGCCAGGCAGAAGTGCTGAGTAGCCCATGCTGGGGGAGTCTAGGGGGGTAGGGGGCAGGGTGGTGGAGGCTCCAGCACATGGAGAGCTAGCTCTAGGTGGCTCTCTTCTCCAGCATCCCTGCTGCCTTCCACTTTGATCTTACCTATCTCCTAGCATTCTTTTGAATACTAATCATGAAGAGCAGAGTCTAGAGAAGACTAGAAATGCTATACTCCTGCCGTATTCATGGGGGAAGCAGATTGATCCCCAGGTTTCAGAGGAGTGAGAGACACTTCAGCTAATTTGAAGCTGTAAGAAAAATTGTGTCTTTTTACTTTTCTTTTTATGTATTAAAGAAAAGGATGCGAACATTTTAGTTCTCTTTTCCAGGAAAGTTAATTCACTTGGATCAAGAACAAAGGACCTTCCATGTTACTGAGTGGTTCTGTTGGAATGTAGGTAGTGTTGGTAATTCCTCCAGGCTCTGCCTAATAGCTACCTAGCAACAGCTTGTGTAGCTACCTGCCAGGTGCAAGCCAACCTGAGGTATAAGAACGGCCTGGCTACCCCATTGTGTTCTCTCTCTCTCTCTCTCTCTCTCTCTCTCTCTCTCTCTCTCTCTTTCTTTCCCTCCTCCTCTCTCTCCCTCTCTGTGTGTGTGTATGCCTGTCTGTCTCTGTCTCTGCCTTTGTCTGTCTGTCTATCCTCTCTCTCCATCTCCCTCTCATCTCCTATTCTCTCTCTTCCTGTGTTCCAGGCTGGCCTCTTCCTCTCTCCTCTCTCTTTCTGTCCTTCTCTGACTCCCTCCTTTCTCTGCCTCTACCCCTTTTCCAGATCCCCTTCCCTTCACCGTCAACTTCCTTCTGTACTAGGCCTGTCACACGGTGGTGATTCCTCAGGGAATCACCTTGGCCAGCTCTCTGAGGTGCTCCCTCCCACCTCATTATACTGATATTTATAAACCACAATAGGTAGAAATCGGTTATTTTGAAGTAACCCTCTCCCCTAGAAGGGAGCTCCTGAGTTCCAGCCTAGCAGTCATCAACGTGGAACAGCAGCAGGAGCCCCTGCATCTGACAGGCTGCTATTTAAGTCATGTGAACTCCTGGAACTTTAATACATGGACTGGGTGGCATGGGTTTCCTGAGTCCATTCAAGTGGAGATAGCATACACAAAGCAGTGGGCATATTGTGCTGGCAAATGGTTGGTGGTAATGAGTGTAATTATTTTGTTTGAGAAATTGAAAGGGTGTATGTCTTAGTTAGGGTTTTACTGCTGTGAACAGACACCATGACCAATGCAAGTCTTATAAAGGACAACATTTAATTGGAGCTGGCTTACAGGTTCAGAGGTTCAGTCTATTATCAATGCAGGAGCATGGCAGCATCCAGGCAGGCATGGTGCAGGCAGAGCTGAGAGTTCTATATCTTCATCTGAAGTCTGCTAGCAGAATACTGGATTCCAGGGAGTTAGGATGAGGGTCTTAAAGCCCACACCCACAGTGACACATCTACTCCAACAAGACCACACCCTCTCCAACAGGGCCACACTTTATAATAGTGCCACTCCCTGGACCAAGTATATAAAAACCATCACAGTGTGGTTGATGAAGAGGGGATAGGGGGGCTTCCTATCAACTTTATTATTAGGTTGGATTGGGGTTCCCATACCTGACTCCATCATTACCACCACAGTGTATATCTCTCATCTTCCTGGAAGCTGCTGACTCAGCTTTCTTGGCAGTTATGTGTGCATGTGGGTGTATGTTCATGCATAGGTATCTGTGGGTGACCAGCTGAGGACATCCCATCCAAGGTAGAATGTTGCTTTGTGTAGTTGTCTTTGGGCTTTTGTTTGAGGCAGGATCATACCCAGTGGCCCAGGCTAGGCTCCAGTTTAAGACCCTCTTTCATGCAGTCCCAAACTGGGATTACAGGTGTGTGCTGTGTCCCACCAGGCTGTTGTGTGGAGGTAAAAGTCACTCACCCCTGACCCAGCCACTCACCCCTGACCCAGCCACTCACCC
>JADRCH010000059.1:3853932-3878092 GCA_019843965.1 Rhynchomys soricoides
ATTTCCCTTGCTCACCTCCCAACCAGCTAATGTTCTTGAAGCAGAGACTTCCCTTGCTCACCTCCCATCTCAGCATTTTATTTTTATAGGAGCTGCCACCTCTTCCCTTTCTGACGCCCCACTTTGAGGTGGGTGACCCAGCATTTCCTCAGTACAGCAGAGAGTGTGGCATCAGTGCTGATAGCCTGGCGTCAGCTGAGTGCCATGGAAGGTGCTGTTGGGTAGAGAAAGTGAACCTGGGAGCAGAGCCTGCTGCTGAGTGATGGTGTCCCCTCTGTCAAGGTGTCATGCCTTCCCATAGTTGTGGCACCCCTGAGTCCTTTGTATTTCTGACTGACTCCTTGGCCCACAGGAGGGGAGCACAAAGAGGACTCTGGCTGGAGTTTGGCAGATGCACGAGAAAGTAGCTCAGGACCTTCAGTGGACATGCTTTCCTCGCTGGGCAGAGTGGGTGCCAGCGCTCAGGGACCCCGTTCCATCTCCGTGTCTGCCCTGCCTGCCTCAGACTCTCCAGTCCCTGGCCTCAGTGAGGGCTTCTCGGACACTTGTATCCCCTTGCACACCAGTGGCCGGCTGACCCCCCGGGCCCTGCACAGCTTCATCACACCCCCTACCACACCCCAGCTACGACGGCACGCCAAACTGAAGCCACCAAGGACACCCCCACCGCCAAGCCGCAAGGTCTTCCAGCTGCTCCCCAGCTTCCCCACACTCACACGGAGCAAGTCCCACGAGTCCCAGCTGGGAAACCGAATCGATGATGTCGCCCCAATGAGGTGAGTTAGCCGTGTGGCATCCTCCTAGGCACATACAAAGGACTGATAAAGTCAACCCACACGTAAGTATGGAGAAAAAAATAGGTGTCCATCTCTGTGATGCAATTGGACTGAATCCCAACAGATTTCTTACTGTATATACACACATGTATAAAATGTTGCCATGTATCAGTCAGGATAGGCTAGACTAGGCCACAGTAACAAATAGGCCCTGTATCTCCAGTGCTTAGAATGCCAAAGACTTGATTCTCAGAGGCCATCAGAACAGCCTCTGTCTGGAACATTACTTACTTGGTCACTGGCAGATCAAACAGTAAATTCTAGATGTCGTGCGTGGGCAATCAAACAGCATTGGTTCTCTGTGTTCGTGGGTTGCTCCTGAGAATGCAACCATTGAAGGGTTGAAAATACTGGGAAAGAGTCAGGGATGAAGTTTCATGTTAGAACACTTACCATCTCTAACACACTAAAAGAAAACATTTGGGGAAAAAAACATTACCTGTACTGAACACGCACTTTTTCTTTTATTTCTTAACCAATACAGCATAACAACTACTTAAATAGCGTTTACACATGGTCCAAAAGCCATAAAAATGTGTCTTTCTCCCTATGCCCACCACCAATAGCCGTGCTAACCGAAGCAACCTGACTTAAAAACCTTCTCCCAGCACATTGTTGCATCACATACTGTTGTATTAGCATATTGTTGGTCAGCACATCCCTTCTAGTGGACGTTTAGGTCATTGTGGTCTTGCTGTTTTCTCTGGGTTCTTTTTCTTATTTCCCTGAGGCTTTGGATGCCTGGCTCTTTAAAATGGCTTTTTTTTTTCCTAGAGGGTTCCCAGGGCCTTAGTGTCCCTCTTGGTTTTCTGCAGGCATGAAGCCTGTGTTGGTCCATTATGTGTCAGGCCCTGGATGGCTGAGATGATTTTGCATAATGGAGCAGAAACCCAGAAGATCCCTGGAATGCCCCCTCTCTATCCACTGTGCTGTCCAGCCCGGGTGCCCCCAGATGTAGCTGTAGAGTACAGGACAGGTGCCTCAAGGCCGTGGGTCCACTGTGAGGGCCTCACAGTGGTCTGCAGCCTTTACCTTGCTTTTCATTCTCTCCTGAGAAGAGCAGTAGGCATTGTTTTGGTCTCATGTTCAAGGAGGGAATGGATCCTCAGCCCAGACCTTGGGATTCTGGGTTCATTTCCCTCAAACCCAGCCACCGACTGAGCCCTGACAGAGACTCCCTGGTGCGCTCCAAGGGCAGCAAAAAGTCCTCATCCCCCCTAGCTCCTTCGTCCTTTGGGCAAGGGGAGCTCCAGAAGAGAAGGCAGGTTTGCTCAGAGCATGTCCCTACTTGACCCTTTCTGGAATCTACCTTTCAGCTCTGCATGACTGAGTTTCTGCTCTCCTACCCAGCTCTAACAGACCAATCTATCCCCTTCTTCCTGGACCTTGGGCACTCATCCCCATGGGCCACATGATCTAGGAAAACCCTCTTTTCTCAGTGGTAAAAGTGGGGTGAATCTGCTGTTTGGTAGCTAGCAAGGCTTACCCAGGGCTAGGTCTTTGTCCCGTGTTCCAGCCCTTAGCCTGCTCTATAACCAGGTAGCTTTCCAAGCCCAGGCTGAGCCAGTATGGTGACATCACCCCTTTCTCTCCTTTTTGTCTCTCCAGGTTTGGTAAGAGCAATTTATTTTCATCCCTTCTGCCACCCGGAGTCATGGTCAAGTCGATGTCCCCATCTGGGGTGGATTTCTCTGACCGCACCTTAGACCTGTTCGCTGTTCCATAGTCCAGAAGCAAAAATGTTGGCAACCACTTCGTGAAATAGCTCTGAGACAGCTGGTCTTAAAATGACAGACCCAGCCCATGGGAAGAAGAGACTTTGAAAGTGTCCCCCATGAGCCCCGTATCAAGCCTGTCTCCACCTTGCCATCAATGTAGTGACCCTTGTGCCTGCTCCTGCCTTCTGAGCTGCCTCAGAAAGCTGTGCTCTGGGTGGGGGATGTCATCCAGGTGAAGTCCTGCTGATGGCTCAGGACTCCCCTCTCTAGGAGACAGGAATTCCTAGAGACAGCTCCAAATCTGAGAGTACAAGTCCCTGAAGAGAAGGAGGCCCAGCCAACCCTGGACCCCTCCTCTCCTCCCTTCCATCTCCAACTGGGATCAGAATCTCACAAACTGTGGGGCCCTGTGACTCCCAACAGAGGGGTGAGCTGAGCCTCCTGAGTCTGTCTTGAGTGGTCTGAGTGCCCCAGGAATGGCTAGGGTTTTCTCAGTGAAATTGTGACTTGTTTTTCTACTAGCTAGATGGTAACAGTGTCTGGGGTGAGGCATGGGGAGAGAGGGCAGGCAGGGCCTGGCAGACAGTGACAGTCCTGAGGGACCTCCTGCACCGTCCCATGAAGGCACGGAAGGAGGAGAAGGTACCTGTACTTCTCTCTCTAGGGCCATTACCAATGCATCTCTGACCATCACTACTCATTCTCTGGTAGCTGTGGTGGCGGAGGGCCCACAATAGTGAGGCCAGGACCAATGTTCCATCCGGATCCAGAGCCGTGCTGCCTGGCACAAAAGGTTGCATACTTGTGGTTAACATGACAGATCGGATGCTAGGCCCTGAGCTTGATGGCTGGCCTTTGTCTTTGCTACTGTTTCTCTTGGCTACCAGCTCACACCTCTCAGAGGGCTGTCTTTTGACAGCCTTGGCCGCAGACTGGAGTGGGGTTAGCCCTAGGAGGAAGTTGAGGGACAAACAGCCTCATGGAGGATGTGTCAGAGAGCTGATGGTGATAGAGTTGTGGGCTCCCAATCGTCAGGAGGGTGGCAGAGGCCCTTTTGTCCAGATCACAATTCCTTTCTTGGTGTCAGGAGTCTTCCTTGTGCTGTTGAGTCTGTGGTACCTGGCCTTAGATGAGCCAGCATGCTGTGAGCACCAGCTGCATGAAAGAACATTAGGAGAGAGGGGCAGTAGCTACCGTTGGGGAGTGTGTCCTGACTCAAGGGACATTTGTCACCTGAGCACTGTGCTCCTGATTTTGGAGGGGGGTGTTTATAGAGCCCTTTGATAAAAGTTCAGACCCTGTCTACCAAACATAAAGCCTGCAGTAGTCTACTGATCAGCCCTGGGGAGTTCTGGATCCCTGAATCTTCTTTGGGCTCAGGAGAATGGGGCACGGGTTGGTCATTTAACAGTGCCTAGCTGCTGTTCCACTGCAAAGCTGGCTTTGCCATAAACACTGGTATGTCTGCTCTTAGAGGAAGCCATCTTAGGGGAGGGAGCTCCCTGGGGACCTGCATAAGGTAAGCAGAGGGGACCCTCCAAGCCTGTGGTCCTCCTCAGCAGAAAAGGGGAGCAAGGATATCCCTACAGGCTCAAGAGATGGCTCGGAAGAACCACACCATCTTCTTGCTCTTCTGTGATCAGTAAGGACTATCCCCAAGGTGCTGCTGGCTGGAAGGGCACAGGTAGAGTTGCGTGGCTGACCAGCCCTATGTCCTCTGCTGAGGTTGAGTTTCCACCAGTTTAACCAGAATTAGCCAGAATTGAGTCCTAAAGGTGAATGCCCATGAAAGGGGGCTAGAGGCTGGCATGCACATGAAATTTTTTCAGCTTTGCATCTTGCTGCCTCCCACCATAGCAGACCCACCATATGTAGACAAGTGTGCCACCTGAAGAGCTGGGCAGTGACACATGCCAGAGAGTACCCCTGTGTGAAGGTAACCACCCGTTCTCCTGCTCTAGGTGAATGTGGCCCATCTCCATGTGATGGACACTGATTCAGTGAAGCATTTCTGTGCTGTGGAACACAGCATCAAGCTCAATCTAGCCTGTGATCTCTGAGCTAGAAGCTCACAAGCAGGAGCCAGCTCTACAGAGCCTCCCCAGTTCACCCAACTTGGCTTCTTTCCCCCACAGAACTCCCTCATGGATCCCCACAGCTGGTACGAAGGGACATCGGGCTCCCAGTGACACACAGGTAGGTTCAGTTGTGGGCAAGTACAGAGCTGAGCTGGGCTCCACGGGGCACTGTGGGGTCTGTCTTGGTTGCTCTTTGCCTCTGGCCTATCTGCTTGTCTTAAACAAAGCTTGAACTCTTGAATTATTTAACCAGACACCTTTTGGGCTTTCTGGTCCCCACTTGGGTCTTGTTCTCATCCTGCTGAGGAAAAACTCTCTCCCTCTTCAAGAGACTGGACCACAGTCATGGGAAGAAGCTATAAGCTTTTCCACATTCACCTCATACCATTCAGGTCCTAAGGCCATTAGGGTCATCCTTTGTGGAGCATGTTGAAAATCCATGTTCCTAAATGCTGCCCATAGACTTCTCTGCCTAGCCATCTGGATTTATTATTATTTTTTTTTTGAGACAGAATTTCACTGTGTAGCCCTTGTTGGCCTGGACTTACTGTGTAGACACACTGGCCTCAGACTCACAGAGATCCACCATCCTCTGCCTCACAACTGCTGGGATTAAAGGTGTGCACCACCACATCCAGCAACAATCTGGATTTTAACAATCTCAGAGGTTGATGTTGATACATATAAGGAGGGCCCCTGGAGGCCTGTGGTAAGGACCATCCAGAGATCTGGCCTCAATGCTCACAAGACCAGAGCGTACTAGCCACGGGGCTCTGGAAGGCTTGCAGGACAGTGCCTTGGGTTGCCCATGCTCTGGTTCTCCCTGCTAAAATCTGTTGTAATTACAACAGGGAACACTGTCAGGGGCTCAAGGGCATTGCAACTTGCCAGGGCCTGTGGTTTCCATGGAAACTGTGGGCTATTTTCCAGCTGTGCTGATGCTGGCCTCAAGTTCCCACTCAAGGGGGGGTTCTAGCTCCCAAGGGTTGAACAGTGCATCTGAGGTCACTGTCACAGGGGCAGAGCCTGAGCCCTTATGTACAGCCCTCTGCTTGGAGTCTTGTCCATGCCAGGATCCCTCAGCCGATGTCTCAGGGAAGAGGATCTGGGGCACACACAGCTAGGATAGACCATCACCCACCTCTCCGAATTGGTTTTTCCAGATTCCTGGACCCACCTAATTCTTGGAGGTGGTTGTAATCCTCAAGTGAGATTTGTGGGCATGTTATCACACTGTGGCACAAAAGCTGCCACTAGTCATTCTGCTGTGATACAGTGTTCCCCTGAAAGGGAAAGGGTTGTCTGCACTTCCCTGGGCTGGCTTTGTGCTTTTGTGCTGGAGGGCACCTCTCCCCTTAATTCCCAGTTCTCTCTCCAGTCTGTCTTCTGGTTTGTTTTTGTTTTGGTAAATATTTAGACTGAAAATACATATGCTCAGAATTCAAGAGGTTTCCAAGGGAAGAGTGAAAATCCCTTACCCTCTTACCCTGGCTTCTTAGTGTGCCTGCTAACAGGTCATGTATCCATTTAGGGATGATTTATACAGGCATGTGTATGTATGTTCTGCTTCCACAAAATTGCACATATTACAGCTTCATGCTTTGCTTCCCCTACCCCTTAAATCCATGTGATTTACAGAGAGCAAAATACACATGAGTTTATAGCAATCCCCTGGGTACATGCACATGAAGATACAGAACATTCCAGCACCCTGATAGTCATCTTGACTTTTCCCAGTGGATCTTGCTGCCACCTGCCATTACTCTCTGAGCCTGCTGTCACAGATGAGCTTTTCCTGTGCTTGACCATCAGCAGTGGTGTCCTGTCCTATTGGACTTAATTTTGCCACCTTGTAGTGAGATTTAAAGGTGGCTGCTCGTGTGTATGTGTGTGTCTGTGTGTGTGTGTGTGTGTGTGTGTGTGAATAGCTCCTGTCATCTAGCTGCATGTGCTCCTCTGTGTGGAGAGACAGTACTGTAGTCACCTGCTGATGGACATGGTTTCCTAGCCTTACTGGGGTATATGGTTGCAGCAGCACATGTCATGTGACATCTTGCCCTGAGGACTAACATGTTGAATAAATACCAAGGAATAGAATTGCTGGATCCAAGGGTGTGCACACCCGTGCTCTGGTTGCCTTGGTGCCATTGACCACGCGACCTTTAAGATATTGACAGCAGCTGGGAAATCCAGATGCCAGGGGGAGGATGTAGTGACCCCCAAGTATAGAACTTCTGGGGTTCTGGGATCAGGCCAAGACTCCCTTTACACGGGACCCATCCGGAGGCCAGGCTCTAATCCCCACGCGTGTTTCTGCCCCCTGCAGGTTCTCCACAAAGTCATGGTTGTCACAGGTCTGCAACGTGTGCCAAAAGAGCATGATGTTCGGCGTGAAGTGCAAACACTGCAGGTGATGGGTGAAGGGAGAGAGTAGATACTTGTCCTTTATATCAGCCCTGTTACTTCATTCTTGGCCTCCTGTCATATCAGAGTGGAAGGACTTCCTCTAACCAGCTGGTCACAATGCCACTGGGCATGCCAGGTGCTCACGGCTCCTTAGGAGGTGAAGTGAGGCACTCTTGGAAGAAAGGAGTATTTGAAATGGGTTTTGAAGGAGGAAGAGGAGTCCCATTAGAACCTTCTCTGGGTAGAGTGAGGAAAAAAATTCAAAGGCAAGGAAGGAAGTGAGGATTCCTGGGATCAGAAGTTCTGAAGAGATGGGCTGCCTGACAGGTGGCGACAGAAGCGCAGTGGCCTCATGACGGGGCAGAGTGAGGGGAGATGGAGGTTTGAGACCATCCCAGCTTTGCTGTGTCATAGCATATGGTTCCCAGTAGGAAGGGACATGAGTAGGAACAGTGAGGGCTGACAGTCCATCATCTGCTATCTGGTTGCCCACACGCCTTACAGAGGAAGTCCTAGAGTCTCAGTTCCTAGCCAGCCCTTGCCCTGATGTTGCTGTGTGACATGGGGTAAGGCACTTGCCGTTTTTGGGCTATGTATCTACCATGTAGACATCTGGGAAGCTGATTCCCTCGTTGTCTGAGCTGCCATGAGTGACAGCCTCCGGATCAAGTCAACCTGATGACTGTCCTTGGCCTCTGAGGAGCTCCTGGTCATTTGGTTATAAAGGAGATCCTCAGCTCCCATCCCAATGTGGCCAGCACATGGTGGCCCTTGAGCCCCACACTGTGAGTCCTACACTTGCAGTGGTAGAGCAGCCTTGAAGCCCATTTCATTAGCAGGAACAATGAGACCTGTGGGACAGGCTGGCTAGACCCAAAGGAGAGCTCAGCTCTTTCTGTTCCTGGCTAGGGACTACCCATCAGACTGTGTGACCAGTGCCTGAATGAGGACACCTTTGAGGGCCCCAGGGTCCTTGATCTATAGAATGATTCTTTAAGATCAGATTTGCCCCTGGCTGCTCAAGTAGAGGAAGTTCCCCCTTTAAAAGCAGGGGAGAGAGGGCTGCAGAGATGGCTCAGTGGTTAGGAGCACTGGCTGCTCTTCCAGAGGACCCGGGTTCGATTCCTAGCACCCACATGGTATTCACAACTGTCTATAACTACAGTTCCAGGGGATCTGACATTCTCACACAGACATACATGCAGACAGAAACATCAATGCAGATAAAATAAAATCATTTTTTAAAGAAAGCAGGGGAGGTATTTGTTGGGACACAGACACTGGCTGCAGCATGCAAGGTGCTCATACTTTGGTGCTAACACTTGTTGAGAGCTTTGGAGAAACTGAGGCCATGACAGAATTGTCTGGGCGATGCTGGGGTGCCCGTTGGAGTACTGACTCTGCTTCCTTTGCAGGTTAAAATGTCATAACAAGTGCACAAAGGAAGCTCCCGCCTGCAGAATATCCTTCCTCCCACGTGAGTGCTCCCCTTCTCCCACACCCAGGAACCAGGGTGCATCTTACGGCTTCTGTTCCTAATGGATTCCCTCCTTCCCAAACAGTAGCCAGGCTTCGGAGGACAGAGTCTGTCCCCTCAGATATTAACAACCCAGTGGACAGAGCAGCAGAGCCCCATTTTGGAACTCTTCCCAAGGCCCTGACAAAGAAGGTAAGCTGGCCTTGCCCTGTGAGAGCACTGCCAACCCCTACCTTGGATTCCCTTCCACAAAGCACCCTCCCCATCAGGCTCAGTGGGGAAGTGGGACTGGCAGGGATGAGGCACTCCAGGATCCTGGCTGAGCCTCAAAGCAGATACGGTTCTGTCCATATTGGGGTTGTGTGCCTTATGTCCCATGCCCGTCCCCTCTACCCTGCCCCACATCTGTGAGCCAGCATATCACGAGCACCTACCTTGTACCAAAACCCTAGAAATTCTGAGGAGCGTGTATATGCTTTATGTTACAGATGCAGAAACTGATTCCCAGGCTCCCCCAGAGCCCATTCCTCATGGTCCCTCACTATGCCCTCACATAATGGAACAGCCCAGCAAGTTCCCCTTGGCCTCTTTGATACGGGCAGTGACCCTGTTAATGATGACCCCATCCTGATGGTCTGAGCCCCTCAGACTATCCCCACTAACACTAATACCCACTAGGGGCTGGGTTTCAACACTGACTTTTAGGGAGACACAGACACTTGGGTCCTCAGCCCTGGCTATGAGTTTTCACTGTTCCCTTTTGTGCTTCTGTGACCTTGGATGAGTGACCAGACCTCTCTGAGCCTTATGCCTGGGTAATATGGAAAAGGAATAACAGTGCTTCATGCATGGCCACTGGGTTGGGGCCACTGGAGTGAGGGGTGGGTTTATCTGTCCGGTTTCTCTCTCACTCCATCTTTAGCCACCTTCCCCTCCCTTACCCCATTTCTTTTGGCACAGATGTCCCCAGAGGTCTAGGCAGTGCTGTCCCCTCCTACACATGTCTGATATCCATGTTGTCTCCTGGATGTGCTAGACAGTTGGAAGCATTTGTGTGGGTTACTAGGTACATGAGCAGCCTGTAGTGTAGCCGTTGCTGCCGTCTGTGGGTGACACTAGCTCAGGTCTCAAGTATGTCCAGGGCCACACAGCCTGCTCTGTGGCTCGCATGCTGCTATTCCTGCTTAGGCCTGTTGCAGCTTATGGGGACTGGAGGGGGTGGGTAGGTCTAGAGCCTTGGAATGGGAACGGAAAGAAGAAGGTGTTTAGTTGGGGCAGCCATCCTGGCCAGCAAGGCCGACTTCAGTTCTGTGAGTTTTGGGGTGTATTCCGCACCCCAGCCTTTAGGTCTTGCAGGAGAGAAACTAGTTATTTGTGACACTAACTGGTTTGGCCCTATTTTGTCTGAAGAGTTTCTTTCTGCCTAGGAAATACTGGCATTGGGCCGAACCTGCAGTCCACCCAACCTAGAGCATCCCTGGACCCCTCTTGGGTCTTTTGGCTTTTTGGCCTGGTTAAGTCTCAAAGCAAGATCCCAAGCATTGTTTGGTCCAAGATAGCAGGTCTAAAAAAGATTTGAGCAAATATTAGACACCTGCTATGTATAGCATACCTGGCCTTTGTTTTACTGCAAATCCACACAGTAACCTAGCAAAGGCGATGATGTATCCCTGTGTGGCTAAGGAAATGGAAGCTCAGAGAGGTCAAGGAAGTTGCTCAGAGTCACCCAGCTAAGAAGTGGTAGAAAAGAACCCTGATGGAACTCCCAGTCAGCCTGCATCAGACCTGGTTCTGTCTTATGAGGTTGAAGGAAGAAGAGTTGAGCCTGCGCTTCCTCCCCAGTTCCTGCCACACTGACCCTGGGTTCCCTGAGACCATCCTAGTTTACTACTGCAAACCATCTACCCGGCTCTGTCCTCATGGGCACAGCTGAGACTCCTATTTACTGACTGGAATCTACTGGTGTACAATCCCCAATCATCCTAACCAGAAAAGCCCCAGTTTTTCATAATGGTTATAATTAGAAAAATCACCTCCCATAGGTAGAAGGTAATTGGTAAAATAATGTCACTGGGTTTAGAGAGATGGCTCAGTTCATAAAGTGATTGCTATGTAACTGTGGGGACCTGGATTCTGATGCCCAGCACCCACATACAAAGCCAGGCATGAGAGTCATAAAAAGCTTAACACCTTTAATCTCTGTACCCAGGAGACTAAGGCAGGCAGATCTCTGTGAGCTCATGGCCAGCCTGATCTACATAGCAAGTCTCAAGCCAGCCAGGACTATATAGGGAGATCCTGTCTTTAAAAGAAACGAACAAACATGGAACAAAAAGCCAGGCGTGGCAGTGCCCCTGTGAGCCTAAGTACCAATCAAGTAGAGACAGGGAGATCCTTGCTGATCAGCCAGTCTAACCGCATCAGTGTGTACCCTACTCAGTGATGGCGCCTCAAAAACAAGGTAGAAAGTGAAGAGAAAATGTCTCCATCTCTGGCCTCCAGACACACAAAGACACATGTGTTCACACGTGTACATACATACAACACTCAGATGTCGTTAAAATCCAGAAACCATTTCATTCTGACTAGAAACCATGCCTGCCCAGGGCTTAAGCCCACCACCTGCATTTTTGTAAGAGGCAGCTGGACAGGAATTGAAGCTGCAGTGTTGTGGGCTCCTCCCGAAGTGAGCTAGAAGGACACTGTTTCCTGCGCTGACCCAGCACCTTGCTTGTTGCTCACAACAAGCATCTAAACCCTGCCTGGGAGTGTTTTCTTCCTCTTTATCCTTCTGCAGTGCCCAGCATTTCTCCCTAGCCAGCAAGCCATCTGTAGGCAAGCTCTGGCTAGTCTGATCTAATTTATGTGACCATGCATGTTTGCAAAAGAAATGTCATTAATAAGTCACAACAGGCCAGGCAGTGGTGGCGCACGCCTTTAATCCCAGCACTCGGGAGGCAGAGGCAGGCTGATTTCTGAGTTCTAGACCAGCCTGGTCTACAGAGTGAGTTCCAGGACAGCCAGGGCTACACAGAGAAACCCTGTCTCAAACAAAACCCAAAAATACAAAAAAAAAAAAAAAAAAAAAAAAAGTCACAACAGGTGTGTGAACCAGGCCTGCCCCATGATCAGTTCCTGGAGTCTCTCTCAGAAATTTCTTCCTAGCTCAGGTTTTTTTTATTTATTTTTTCCTTTTTTGAGACAAGGTCTCATGTATCCCAGGTTGGTCTGAAACTCACTTTATGGCCAAGTCTGACTTTAAACTTCTGAGCCTCCTGCCTCAACTTTCTCCTGTAGAACTATGCCCAGTTTATGCATGGCTGAGATCGAAGCCAGATCTGGGGGCAAGTGTCACACCAACATTGCCAGTCCTCAGTTCTGGATTTTTTTTTTTTTAAAGATTTTATTTATATGAGTACAATGTAGATGTCTTCACACACACCAGAAGAGGCATCGGATCTCATTACAGATGGTTGTGAGCCACCATGTGGTTGCTGGGAACTGAACTAAGGACCTTTGGAAGAGCAGTCAGTGCTCTTAACCTCTGAGCCATCTCTCCAGCCCAGCTCTGGAATTCTTAACTCTTCAAGACAGTAGAAAACATTGGCCCAAGCTATTGCCTCTTCTGGAGTTTTGTGGGGTTTTCTGAGTCCCTTTACACTAAGACAAGATCACAAAACCACAGACTCGGTGTTATCTCTGCTTCCTTCCGAGGGCCCAGCACATAGCAGAAGCTGCATAAATGTTGATCAGAGTATAAATTCAATTCATTAAGAAGATGCCCAGCTCAAAGCAGTGCTGGGGTGGGAGAGATGGTCATCAGCAAACCATCCTCATCTGTCTGCAGCTGACAAATGTACGTTAAAGTGCCTAGGTGCAGAAGTGCTGGGCACTGCAGAAGGATGGAGAGGAGTACAGTCCAGATAGGCCTGGGGAGGAGAAGGAACTGCAGTAAGAAAGATGGGCAGGAATCCCTTAGGAGAGGGTCTCTAAGTGTCCTTCCATCATCAGTTAGTCCCAGATAATCTTGGGGCTTCAGAGTGGGCCCCCAAGGATCTCCTGTCTTAACCTCCACCCATGGAGATGGAGGTGGGGTGGGGAGTAGAAGGTGGGCTTCAGCAGGTTGGCAGCTGCTGGGTTGAGCTTGCAGCCTTGCTCATCCTGGCATCTCTGGTCTTGCAGGAGCACCCTCCAGCCATGAACCTGGACTCCAGCAGTAACCCCTCCTCCACCACGTCCTCCACGCCCTCATCACCTGCGCCTTTCCTGACCTCTTCTAACCCCTCCAGTGCCACCACGCCCCCCAACCCATCACCTGGTCAGCGGGACAGCAGGTTCAGCTTCCCAGGTATCACACCTCTGGGCTTTTCTGGGTCCTTAGGGATACCTTCAGACCTCTCCCCATCTCCCCTGAGAGCTGAAACTGCAGAGCATCTGTTGAGCATGGGATTGATGCCCTTCATACAGATGAGGATGCTGGGGTTAAGGAAGGAGGGTCGGCTGGCCCTGCACTGTACACAGAGCCAGGGCCAAGCCCTAGTCCATCTAACACAGAACCTGGGTTCTTGGGGTGACCCAGGCTGACGGCCTGTGCTTGGGGTAGCTTCTGCCTGGCGTCATCCTCTCTCCGGGCTGCTGTCTAAGCTTGAGAGTGTTGTGATAAGCAGTGAGGAGCAAGAAACCTACAACAGAGCCTTGGTCCCCTGTTGCATACCCAATTCTGTGCCTGGGACTAGCTCCTCAAACAAGGCCTCACACTCCTTCCTGTGCCACCCAGAGACCATTGGGAATTAAAATAAGGTAGTCTCCACTGAGCAGGTGAAGATACCGGGTCCTGGGGAAACTCTGGGGGAGCAGAGCTGAGCCCAGCTGCCCTCAGATGCTGTGCACAGACCCCAGTGCCCCAGAACTGCAGGAAGAAGCCAGGATTGCATCCTGCCTTGCCATCAGTTCTGGTCAGCCACACTGGGCTTCTCTGTCTTCAGGGTGCAAAGCAAGGCCCACTAACCTATATGGCACTTAGCTGTTGCCTTGGCATCCTTGGCAAGGGATGTCAAGCCTTAGTCCTGGGCTTATCTGCTCTTTAGTCCTAGAAGGAAAAGCTGCACAGTGATGTTTCTATTTGTTGTAACTTAGTCACTGGTCCCTGGAGTTTTAAGGCTAGAAAGACAGAGTGCCACCACACCCTCAACTCCTCACCTGGCTAACGGGACCCACACTGGCCCTATACAAAGCCAGCAGCTGGCTAAGCAGCCTCTGGGCCCATCGGGGACTTTGGGACTTGTCTTGGGGGTAGTGAGGGGCAGGACTCTTCCATCCCTTGTTCTTGTGCCTTAATATGCATGTGGCTGGAGTGCTCCTAACAGTGAAGTCTGCCCTGCATACCACCCCACCCTCCGCTTGAGCCACAGTCCCTGGATTAGCTTCCTTTCCTATTTGTTCTGCTTTTATTCTCTGAACAAGTCCCCTTTGCTAAACCATCTAGCTTGTGTTTTCCTATGAAGGGCCAGTTTGAACAGCAAGGGACATAGAAAATGTCCTTTTTATTATACTAATCGGATCCTCTCCACTTACACAGAAGACCCATGAAGGAGATGGGTTCCCATTGTCCCCTGTGCAGAATTGTCACCCTCTCCATGATCTTAGTGGACTCATGAGCCCCTAGAGGTCTGGGAAGGACTTGAACCCCTCCCACCACCTACCTGTCCTGTGCTGCCCAGGATCCTTACAGCTGTCCCTCCAGGAAAGCCTGGGCAAGCTCATGTATTCCCCCATCTGCAGTAAGGCACTGAGGCTAACTGCCTCCTCCGGCCCAGAGCCTTAGCGTAGAGTAGAGCCGAGGTAGACTCACCTAGAGTTCCAACTTTTCGCAAAGCCAAGGCAGGAGAATGGAACCCATGTGTTTGAAACTAGCCCAAGCAAGATAGCAAGCATCTCAGAAACATAAAACAAGTGGTGTGTATGGTCCTTAGTCTGGAATCACAGCACTTAGTCTGATCCAGAACCCAGGCAGTGAGGTTAAGTTGCTTCTGGATGGGGCCAGACTGAAGGGAAAGAGGCTCTTCTGTACCTTGTCAAAGCCACTGTTCTTTCTACTCTACCTTAGCCTCTTGGCTCAAGGACATCTTTCTAGAACAAACCTGGTCCAAACTTTTCCCCCCATGCACACTGAGCTGGTCTGCTGCCCCATCTCTCCTGCAGCTGCACCACTCCTGGGCTAGCCACTCCCTGATTCTCTCCTAGTGTGGGTCTCTTTCCTGGATGGCTCCACCTTTTCTCACCAGAGCCCCTGGGGCAGAGCCACCTAAGCCAATAACCAGTGCCTGCCCCCCCAAGTCCACACTCCCCACCTCCTGCGCTGCCTGTGCACTGTGTGACTCACCTCCTCTTCTGTTTAAAGCTGCCTACTTCATTCATCATAGACAACAGTTTATCTTTCCAGGTGAGTCTTCTGCATGGGTCCACTAACTGCCCCTTGCTGTGACCCTCTGTCCATCCTGCCTGGGACCTTCTCCCCACTCACTTGAGTTCACTGCAGCTGGGCAAGAGGGTGAGAAGTCCTGGAGGTGTGGACCCTTATGTGGGCAGTACCTTGCTGGACGGGACCCTGGAGTCCATCCTGCCTAGCTTTTTGCAGAAAGTGCAGGGAACTGGTTCTAGGTCACACTGCTAGGAAGTGACAGAGATGGATGAGAAAGCAGAACTCACAAGTTTGCAGAACGAGGGAGAGGAGCTGCTTGCTGGTGATGCCTGGTGAATAATGAACAAGGGAAAGCCAATTTGGGAAAGTCTTACAAGTCCTGTTCTCTGTCAGCTGGCTTTGCCTTTCCCAGCCTTAACACACAGTTCCCCCTGCTGGTCGTTACTGGAACTACCTCCTCGCTGCAGAAAGTTTGAAGGAAAACTTTGATCCAATAAGGCATGGATTCTCATCTACAAAAATCTACACACCTGTGCATCTGACCATACTCCTGCTCCTTGGAGCTGTACAAGGTCAATGCTTTTCTCCGCCCACTGGAAGTACTCAACACAGTGGGCTGATGGGCTTTGCCAAGACTGGAAGCCCCAGTGGTTTTGGTCACTCCAGGCCTTTCTGTGTCCCAGGTCAGCTCCATTCAGGAATCGAATTAGAGCATTCGGCAACCCGTATCCTTGTAACACTACCCAGCTGTGGCCGTAGGCTGTCAGGACTTGGGGGATCCGCCCCCTTTGTATGATTCCCTACCTCCCAAGAGCCTTCCTAGTTACCAGCTAAAGGATGTGTACACTAGCGTTCCTCCCCAACTGAGAGACCACAGTGCTTCTTCCTGAATGGCCTGTTTTGTCCAGCACTTGGGGGTAGGGCCCCATGTACTAATTGCAACAGAGACAGGTAGGAACAGACTGCACAGTGCACCCTTAACTTCCAAGGGCAAGAGTGAGGCTTTCTGGACATTTGCCCACACTCCCACTTCCTATACCTCATCTGAGGCATGTGTAGCTTCTGGAGTGTCCAGAGCAAGTGTGAACATGCTGGCCTGGTAGCCTAGACTAGGCCATATGGCAGTGACTGGAAAGGCTGTAGGAGATGTTTCTGAGGCCCATGAACCCCCAACACTGCCGGAGATGTTGGGCACATGTGTGTGTGCCCTGTTAAGAAGGCCCACAGCTTCTGTCAGAGTGGTTCAGATGAGAACTTTTCAGGGAAGGAGATTAACTGAGGACTGAGGGGGAAGGTCTTTGTCTAAGGCAGGAGAGGAGCCACTGACAGCTCGAGCTGTTTCTGCTTCCTGATTTTCTTTATTGAGAGAGGGGAGCACTGACCCCCACCACCCCTGTTCATGTAGCACTTTGGCTCCACTTTTGGAGGGGACCATCTATTTCTGATGCCCTAGAGGCAGGTCTTTATGCTACAACTAGACTACCTAGGGTCTCAGCCTCAGCTGCCCAGCCTGGAGCCTCCTGGTGCACAGACTGAATTTCTTCTTCTTACCTAGAACTGTGACACTAACCACCCAATTGGGCGACCAGCAGCTATACTAGATGCTGGTATCACAGGTGTTATCGGGTGCCATAGAGCTACCGGCTCTGCCACTACCTAGGCAAAAGGGGTCCCAACTTTAAAAAGTGACAACCAGCCCTGTTTCCTACCAGAAAGACTCTACAGAGGTAGAAGTGTTGGCTTTTGCCACTTGTAGAATCGTTTGGGCCTGGGGCAGTGGTCTTAACTATTGGGATCTCTCTAGAGTCACTCATGCAGAACCTCTGCCTGGGGCAGCCATGTAGACCAAAGGCCATAGAGACTGAGTCTGGCAGCTTGCAGAGCGCAATCAGATCCTGGTGGAAGTGGCCCGAGAAGCAGTGGCAGCTCAGGAGAGAAGGGCTGTCCCTGGTATGCTGGTCTTTGGGGATGAAGGAAAGCTCTCTCACGCTTTGCTCCTGTTCTTTTTCCTACAGACATTTCGGCCTGTCCTCAGGCAGCCCCTCTGTCCAGCACAGCCGACAGTACGCGGTATGGATCCTTCCCAGCCACCTCCCAACCTACCCCTAAATTTCTGACTCTCTGGTTCTGGGCCATCATGGTGGAGAGTGGGGCTGATTCATCCTCTGACGAGTCTGCCTGGGAGTTGATTTGCCTTCTGGCAGTATAGTGAGCCCTGAGTGGGGCTGTCTGTACAACAGTGGCAGACTTGTGGCCCACGAGGGAACTTAGGTGAGCAGAGGCCAGCTAAACAGAACTCCTGCCTCTGGATCCGCTCTCCATTAGGTTTCCTTGAGCACGGGGCTCCTGATCGCTCAGTTCTCAGCCAGTGAAGTAGATCTCTCAGAGGGGTTAGATTACACAAGTTCACATAGCAAGGATGTGCTAGCCAGGTCTCAGAGGCAGGAGTGTGGGGCCCTGCACCATGTGCTGCGAGGGCCAGGGTGGTAAATGCCCACCCTCATCCTCACCCTCTCCAGTCAGCCTCCTGCTGGAGTCCACAGCATCCACATCCAGAGCCACCACTCCTGCCTGGCCCAGAATCTCCTTGACAAAGCCCATTTCATTCTTAGGCTTGATGACCAGCCCAAAACAGATATGCTGGGTGTTCATGAAGCAGAGGTGAGTAGGAGCAGCATGTATGAGACGCAAGGTAGCTGCCCTCCCCCCTTCTTAGAGTGTACGGGGTAGGTGGAGGGCGTGGGGGATGAGGGTGCTGAGTCTGTTGCAGCAGGTGTGGGTAGATATGCACATCAGAGAAGAATAATGTATAGCGCAAGCTAGCAAACTCGCTGAAAGAACCTCTCTGTTCTCCCGTTCTCACTCCCAACCCACAGACCTGGGCGCTAGCCTGGGAGCTACGTCAGTCAGCCTGGGGTGAGGGTCAGCATCTCTATGCTCTCGGAGCTTAATAGGTGGTTCTGATCCGTGCCAAGAATGGCTGTCTTCATCTTAGCCAGGTGTAGTGGTGCATGCCTGTAATCCCAGCTCCTGAGGAAGTGGAGGTTAGGAGGATCAGAAGTTCAAAGTCATCCTCAGCTACATAGTAAGTTGGAGACTAGCCTGGTCTACACGAGCCCTCTCCTTAAAAAGAAAGAAGCCACTGGCTTAACTGTCAAATGGAAATATTAACCAAGCTTGGGTCTCTGCAGTGCAGTGAAGTGTAGGCAGGGAGCACAGACATCAGAAGCTGTGTGTTCCGACAGAGTACCAGAAGGAGGCCAGGGTAGCAGGCATGGTGGTGCCTGGCCAGCACTCCAGGAAGAAAAGACCCAGACTCACCCCCTCTTCTTTCAGGCCGAGGAGCCTGAGGCTGGCAAGTCAGAGGCAGAAGATGATGAGGATGAGGTGGATGACCTCCCCAGCTCCCGTCGGCCCTGGAGGGGCCCCATCTCTCGAAAAGCCAGCCAGACCAGTGTGTACTTGCAAGAGTGGGACATCCCCTTTGAACAAGTGGAACTGGGAGAGCCCATTGGGCAGGGCCGCTGGGGCCGGGTGCACCGAGGCCGTTGGCATGGCGAGGTGGCCATTCGGCTGCTGGAGATGGACGGCCACAACCAGGACCACTTGAAGCTTTTCAAGAAAGAGGTGATGAACTACCGGCAGACCCGGCACGAGAACGTGGTGCTCTTCATGGGGGCCTGCATGAACCCACCTCACCTGGCCATTATCACCAGGTAAGCCACCCCGTCTGGGCCTGTGAACAGCACAGCCTCCCTGTGCCTGCTGCTTTCTGTGAGTGCCCTGGAGGGTGTGGAAGTGTTATCAGGAAGAAGACGAAGAAAGGCAAAGATGAGGAATCATTTCTGCATCCGCACGGAACCACTGACCAACATCAGAGCTGGGTGTGGGGGCACACAACCTGGAGTGCCAACACTTGGAGGTTGAGGCAGGGGAATCTTGAGTTTAGGTTAGCCTGGGCTGCATAGCAAGACCCTGTCTCCCCTCCAAATAATAATAGTAGTAGTAGTAGCAATAATAATAATAATAATAATAATAATAATAATAATAATAATAATATCATCATCCCTCTGGGCATAAAGAAAATCCCAGTGTTCTGAACAGATAGAAAGCAGAAGCTCCATTCTCACCACCTTGCCTGAGTGCTCTTCCCCACAAAGGTGAGTGTGGTTAATCTCAGTATTCCTTTCATAAGCAGGTTGAGGGCCAGTGGGATGGCTCACTTGTTATACAAACCTGACAGCCTGATCTTGATCCTCAGAGCCCACAGTGAGGGCGACGACTCCCACAAGTTCTCCCTTGACCTCTACAGGCATGCTGTGGTACGTGCATGCTTGTGAGTGCTCGTGCGCGCGCGCGCACACACACACACACACACACACACACACATACAAAAAATAAAAAAAATAAAAAATAAATGCAATTTTAAAATATATAACTAAGATTATGCTGGTTCTCCGGGCAGTGGTGGCGCATGCCTTTAATCCCAGCACTCGGGAGGCAGAGGCAGGCGGATTTCTGAGTTCCAGGACAGCCTGGTCTACAGAGTGAGTTCCAGGACAGCCAAGGCTACACAGAGAAACCCTGTCTCAAAAAAACCAAAAAAAAAAAAGTCAACAGTTTAAGTGGTCCAGGCAAGTGTTTCTGTATCTGGCCTGCTATGCTGGGGAAGATCATTATTTTCCACAGAGACTGACAAGTGAGTCAAAGAATGCTTCCTGGAGTAGAAGCAGGCAATACACATCAAGACACCAACCTGTCAGGACTAACTGGGCTATGGCTCACTAAATTTGCAAGGCACTGGGCTCATCCCTCAGCAGCACACGCACCCCTAAGTAGACCTTAGGCCTCCAGTCAATGGACAGAAGATTATAAACCAGCATAATCTTTTTTTGTTTTGTTTTGTTTGGTTTGGTTTGGTTTTTTCGAGACAGGGTTTCTCTGTGTAGCCCTGGCTGTCCTGGAACTCACTCTGTAGACCAGGCTGGCCTCGAACTCAGAAATCTACCTGCCTCTGCCTCCTGAGTGCTGGGATTAAAGACGTGCACCACCACTGCCCAGCAAACTGTTGACTTTTAAAATCAGAAAAGGGGGCAGGGGAGAGGGCTTGGTGGATAGTAACACCTGTGGCGTCAGTGTGAGGACCCAAGTTCAGATCCCAGCACTGAGCTTTATAGAGGGGTGTGTGTGCGAGGGGGAGGGGCACACATGAAGATAGTCTCTCAGTAGAGCCGTGGCTGTCCTGGAACTCACTATGTAGTCCAGGCTGGCCCCAAACTCAGATTCACCTGCCCCTGCCTCCTGAGTGAAGAATAAGAACGAGCAACATCATGCCCAGTTTTACACTTAGCTTTTTAAGTGCTTGCTAGGACCATGCTGAGGTCCTCATGATTCCATTCCAAGAAGCCAAGAGAATCCTCACCAACATGAGACACCCTGGACCTGGACACTGTGCTTCAGGGGAAGCCAGAAAATAACCCCCAAAACAAACAGCCGGTTTTGTTTGTTTGTTTTTCTTAATGCAATGAATAGGTAAAATTTGCCACTGTTCTCAGAGGTAAAGAACTGAATAGTGTCGGATCTCTAAGGCCCCCTGACCCATTCTATAAAATCCTAGCTCAGAGCAGCACCGTGAGTCTCCAGGGAGTCCACGTGTCGGTGCCTGGCCCTGCAGCCTCCTCTGCCACCCACCCATCCTTTCTCACTCAAGCCTCCAGTTCCAGAAGAGCTTGGAGTTAGGGAACAGGGTTACACAGAGAGGGGCAACAGGATATACCTGGCAATAGGATGGGGTACTCTGGGATCTAAAAATAATGAAAATGATAACCTTTGTGGTAAGTCCTAGAGACTTGGTGTGGCCTGTTGAGAGTCCCAGAGGCTGAGTTCTTCCTCGAGTTCTCCTGCCCCATGTGCAGAGGGGCTGGGGGTGTGGGTGAGCTGTGTCCTTGTGCAGGGAGAGCTGCCAGGCCCTGGGCCCCCAGGAATGGGTGTGCATGTATATATGTGTATGCATGTGTAGCCGAGAGTCCTGGTTAAAGAACATGTTCTTTGGATTGTGTTGGTTGGGATGGAGAACCTTCTAGAAGCAGTTGGGTGTGGTTCCCCTCACAGGTTCCATTGAGCTGGGGCAAACTTGTACTAGCTCCAGGCGTCTTACCTATCTCCACCACCCTCAACAGCTTCTGCAAAGGGCGGACATTGCATTCATTCGTGAGGGACCCCAAGACGTCTCTGGACATCAACAAGACTAGGCAGATCGCCCAGGAGATCATCAAGGTAAAGGTGGGGTTGGAGTGGGGGCTTCAGGCCATCTCTGCCTATGTCAGGTGGTTTGTAGCTCCTTTGTGTCCTAGCTGGGGCATCTCAGCCTGGGTCTCTGTCTCACCAATCAAATGTAGAGTTCCACTCAGGGTTAATAGAACTGAATTAGCTGTGAGGAAACACTGCATGCTCTAAAGACGGTGTCACTCTAGCTGTGTGACCTCAGGGAGGTTGTTTAGCCTCTCTGAGCCTCAGCTTCCTCCCCTGTAAATGCCAACACAACCTCCTTGATAGGTCAGAGCAGTGACACTGACATCATTTGAACAGAGAAAAGTGTCGTGGAGCTAGTGCTTGGTGAGGGTTTCTAAACATCAGCAGTGGGAAGCAATGTTTCATTTCTGGGCAGAAAAGAGACCCACACTTTTTGCAAATTTGCTATTAGTTATCCAGATCTAGGCTTCCTGAGAGCAAGCCCTTTAGTTCAATGTAGGTAGCTCTTTCCACTTTCATTTTAAAAGTTAATTAGAGTGAGCCCCTCACTTATTGCTTAAACTGTTAAGAGGACTGGAGAGGCAGCTCAGTAGTTAAAAGCACTGGCTGCTCTTATAGAGGACCTGGGTTCAATTCCCAGCACCTATGTAGTAGTTCATAAGCATCCTTAACTCCAGTTCCAGGGGATCCGATACCTCTTCTGACCTCCATGGGTACCAAGCACACACATGCTGCACATACATACGTGTAGGCAAAATACACATAAAATGAATAAATCTATTTTTTAAAAAATAGTAAAATAAAGCCAAGTGCTATGAAGAAAAATCATAAATTCCGAGGCTCAGACAGCTGAGGCAGGAGGACTGAAAGTTTGAAATCAGCCTGGACCACATAAGGAAAGGAGATCACTGTGTCTCCAAAACAGGAAACCGAGAATACTGAACACAGCTTCCTCTCCTTAAAAAAAAAAAAAAAAAAGCCTATCTGTGTTGAAAAGCTGCAGCCTCTCAGGCTGGGGATGTATCTCAGGTGGTAGAGTACTTGGCTAGCTTGCACAAAGCCGCGGGTTCAGTCCCCATCACCACAAGCATTACAGTGGCACACACCTGTCATCTCCACTTGGGAGGTGGAGGCAGGAGGATAAGTTCAAGGTCACCTTTGGCTACCAAGCAAGTTCAAAGCTAGCCTGGGCTACATGAAATCCTGTCTCAGAAAAAAAGAGCCGCCCCTTGCAGCTCTGCTTCAGTTTGCCCTCTTGTCTCCTCTGACCTTCCTTCCCTTATGCCCCTCCTCTTTTCTGGAGCATTCTGTGTGAATGGATGTCTTTAGAAAAGATCATCACAATTGTATTTGGGGACAAACCAGGGTTTCAGTCTGCCCCTTTCCCATGGTCACACTTATAAATTAAACCTCCAAGACCAAAAGCCCATGGTGTCACCTCTGCCTCCAGTGTAGTCTGTGGTCTTTCACCAGGGACTCTGTTCCATCTCCCCACCCCCACTCCCACCTGAATCCTGCTCCTCCCCACTTTCTGTCCTCTCTCAGAACTGTGAGCTGTCATCTGAGTCATGTGAGCCAAGGTAGCTAGGGTGGCCACTTCCAGGGCCCAGAAGGAAAGTCAATCAAAGGCTCTGGAGTTGCCTCGGCCTGCTGTTTCCTTCCTGCTGAAACATCCTCCTCTTCCCCCTGGGAACCCTAGATCAGCTTGCTTTCGTTTGAGAGCCATCTGAGATGCTTTGAGAGTCAAAAGTAGAGCAGAGGGACCTGACCTGCAGTAAGAGGCTTGCAACCTTGGGGGTTGCCATAGAGACCCTGGGAAGCGGGAAGGACTGATGGTCCAGGCTCTGTTCTATAGCCTGTCTCTTCAACTGGCCCTTTCCAGCTGTCACATCTGGTTTTTGTTTGTTTGGATGGTTATTTTGTTTTGTGATAGGGACTCATGTAGCCTAGGCTATCCTCAAATTCACTATTTAGCTGAGGATGACCCTTAACTCCCTCCTCCCTCCATCTCTCAAGTCCTGGGATTACAAATGTAACCCAGCAAGCCCCACTCAATGTCTGTAGTGTGAGTGAGCCTCAAAGAGGGACAGCACCTTGTCCTTAGTCAGCCCACAGTGGAATCTGGCACTTGGGCACCTAGGAAAGGCTTGTGCCGGTTTAGGGAATGGCAGTTATATTTTATAAAGTTTGGTTTGCATTCCAGAGTCTGGCGAAGGGCTTCTCACCGGAGGGGAGGCTCCAGGCCTTGCCCCCTCCTGTCTTAGAGCAGAACTCACTTTGGTTAAGCACCTTCTGATACTCCTCACAATGGGTTTTGTCTGTGGCTGATAATGTTTCCTAAAAGTAGCTTTTATGTTTCTAGGCATGTGACCCAAACTCCTTTATAGCCAGGGACACTTCTGGGAAACCTCCTGGGGAGGCTGGGAGGTGGCCACAGCCAGGCTGGCCATTCTATTGTGAGTGACAGTGTCCTGCCCCAGAGGTGCCAAGACCCTCCAGGAGTCCTGAGAATTTGGGGATTAGTGCTGAGTAGCTGTGGCCTAAATGAGATCGCATTGTCAGGTCATGGGCTCTGTGTGCCTGACCCTTGGGTGGTCAGGCCAGAGCACATGCTGGTGGGAATCAATGACCACATCTCACCCAGTGTGTGGCCATGTTGCACAGGGCTAGCCTCTAAGTGGAGGTGGAGCATGGAAGTCAGACCGCAGGCTTCATCCTGGCTCCTGCTACCATGACAAGGTGTAGGAAACAGCTGAACTTTAGATCTCACCCTGGGAATGTCTCTGTTGCTTGCTCCGAGTGCTGCCTTGCCAAAGAGCAGAGCCCAGCTCATCTGGGCACAGTATACCCCAGCCCAGATGATACTGATAAATTTCTCCCCCTCCTCTGTCTGTGTGCGTCTGTCTGTCTGTCTGTCTGTTTGTGTCTCTCTCTCTCTCTCTCTCTCTCTCTCTCTCTCTCTCTCTCTCTCT
>JADRCH010000059.1:3878102-3899301 GCA_019843965.1 Rhynchomys soricoides
TCTCTCTCTCTCTCTCTCTCTCTCTCTCTCTCTCTCTCTCTCTCTCTCTCTGTGTGTTCTCGAGGGTGGGGGAGGAAGGCCTGGGACTATATGTGCTTGCAGTTGTGTGCCACAGAAGCCCAAAACAGGCCCTGGATTCTTTGGAATTAGAGTTACAGATGGTTGTGAGCTATGTGGGTGCTGGAAACTGAACTCTGGCCATCTGCAAGAGAAGGAAGTGTTCCTAACCATTGAGCCATCTCCCCAGCCCTGGTCAATTATTTTTTAAGTCAGTAATGCTGATTACTTAACACAGGACTGTGTGCATGCGAAGCACATGCTTACTGCTAAGCTACATCTCCAGCCCATATCACTCATCTCTATGCTCCTTGACTGCCACTCCCACTCACCGTGTCCACACCCCACAGTTACTCGAGTCTGAGGTGGCTATTGGGCATCAGAATGGCATAGAAAAAGTATGAACTGGCTTGAAGTCAGATCTGTGCTCCCTGTCTAACTGCTGTGTGACTTGAGGCAATTCACTTGCCCTCTCTGAGCCTCAGTTGCTTCATCTGTAAGCTGAGGACAGCATCTTCCTGTCTGCTGTCTGTGTGAAGATTGGACCTGGGGATGGATACTTTGTCTTGCCCCGAGTAAAGCTCAACCTCCATCGCTCAGCGTCTCCCACCCTCTGATGCAAGGTTGGATGTCTTCCAGGGCATGGGGTATCTTCATGCAAAAGGCATCGTGCACAAGGACCTCAAGTCCAAGAATGTCTTCTATGACAATGGCAAAGTGGTCATCACAGACTTTGGGCTGTTTGGGATCTCGGGCGTGGTCCGGGAGGAACGGTGAGTTGGCTGTGGGTGTCTGTGTGAGTCGGGGACCTGAAGCGCTGTGTGAGTGTGGAGTACCCCTGACTGTGTCGCTGGAGAGAGACTTGCGGTTTCAGGCCAGTTGGGTCTGGGTGATGTTTAGATCTCTTGGTACTCGACTTCCAGGTGGGTACCCATGAAGGCTGAGTCCCCTGGCGCACATTCAGCTTGACTCATCAGTGATGGATGAGGGGCCAGGCTTGTTTCCCTTAATGAGAAAGAACATTGGGGTTTACTTCCTGTGGTTGTAAAGGGGCTGGGGTGGCAAGAAAAGCCCCTCCCCAAGAATGGGGGCCTCAGGAAGAGTGGCAGGCCGGAGAGTCAGCATGCTGGTTTGACATCTGCAGTCATCCAACCTAGACAAACCAGCCGTTCTCCCAGCACGGGGACTCAAACCCTGCCATTCCCAACTGTGGCCTCTCTCCCTAAGAGCACCCATCCCATTCCAAAACAAGACCTCCATGCTCCTCTCACTTTCTGCATACCACATGTAAGTGAGTAACAGATGTGTATAGTCAGGCCCCGCGCTCCCCACTGAGGTGTCCTTGTCCTGGCCTCCAGGCGCGAGAACCAACTGAAACTGTCACATGATTGGCTGTGCTACCTGGCCCCTGAGATCGTACGAGAAATGATGCCCGGGAAGGACGAGGACCAGCTGCCCTTCTCCAAAGCTGCCGATGTCTATGCATTTGGGTGAGTAGACTACTCCCCCCCCACACCCTACCCCAGTGCAAGAGAGAAGGCCCTGGGGCCTTTGGGCTGGGAAGTGTGCCTTGGAAGGTCATGGCTGTGCTAGTTGTTGGCAGAGTGACTGTCCTAACCTCTGGTCTCTGGCTCCTAACATGGGCGAGCCATAGACCCTTCTGTGGGGTTTTGTGAAGCTCCCGTAGCTCACACTGTGGTATGTCTCCACAGGACTGTATGGTATGAACTACAGGCAAGAGACTGGCCCTTTAAGCACCAGTCTGCTGAGGCCTTGATCTGGCAGATTGGAAGTGGAGAAGGAGTAAGACGTGTCCTGGCATCTGTCAGCCTGGGGAAGGAAGTTGGTGTAAGTACAGGGGGAAGCAAGGACGAGTGTGGGCTGGGCATGTGACATGACTGAGAAGGACCACAGACAGGGATCCTGCTTTCCTAGTGATGCAGGCACATGTGCTGGCCACACCCCTGTATGTCAAGGCTGCAGAGGGTGCTGTGGGACTGAGTGGACCCTAAGAAGAAAGCCTTCCTTCTGTCGTGGCAACTGTTCCCAAGGGTTCTCAGTGGCTGCTCCTGTATTTAGTCCTGCCTGTCCAGGCTCCGCTCTGGAACCCTGAGGCGCCCCCTAGTGGCAGCTCCATTCTCTATCCATTCCAAGAACCCCGCATTTACCTACAGACACTTCTGTGTTTGTAGGATGTGCCTCCATCATTCGTTTTGACCTCTCCCGTTTCCATTCTGCTTGACTTGGTCGCTGACAGGTTGAGGAGGAAGGAAAACTGGCAAGTTCGTTTTGACCCAGAAGGTTGGGGGCTCATCTGAAAAACGAACTTCCCAGGGTTCTGGGTCCACAGATGTGCCTGGCACTTGAGAGCTTCACAGGGCTCCTTGTGAAATGTCCTGTCCTTGTGCCTCACTCCCCAGATGCCCACACACCACCAACTTCAGTGCTTTTTTTGCAGGAGATCCTGTCTGCCTGCTGGGCTTTCGATCTGCAGGAGAGACCCAGCTTCAGCCTGCTGATGGACATGCTGGAGAAGCTGCCCAAGCTGAACAGGCGGCTCTCCCACCCTGGGCACTTCTGGAAGTCAGCTGAGTAAGTACTCCCTCCACGAACCAGACCTACCATCTGGAGAGCCTGTCTGGAGTGTCTGAGGGCGCCCTCTGCTGGAGGAGCTGGAGGATTCTCAGCTACCCAGCTGGTGCTAGAGGCGCCCTATAGTAGGGGAGCACCTCGTTTCCACCTGTGGAAATCCACACATCACTATATTAGACCATCACTGACACCAAGCCCAGGCTAGACCAGAGAGAAGGGGTCAGAGGTCAGGACCATATGGGTACCAAAACAGCCCCCAACAAGCAGCATCATTATTGCTTAGGCTGGCACCCACTTAGTCACTGAACTGTTGAGAATTAAAAACTTGCTCTCCCCCAACCCCCAGTGGGCCATGCCACTGAGCTATGTGACTCTTGTGTCAGAAGCATTTCCCCCTCCTGGTCCTTCGTGCCCTGAGGCACAGAGCATCAGGGGCCACTGTCATCTCCCCTGTATTCTGTCCTGTTCTGTTTCTACTTTGGCTCTCTGGCTTCCTCTCCCAAAGACCCCTCTCTACCCAAACCCTTTGTCCGGATCTGGGCCCCTGTCACTTGTCTTGGCTTCCACAGTAGGAGTTAGATAAGATCCAGAATCCACAAACTTTGCCAAGTATCAGGTGGTAAATCATGTAAGCTTGGCCAGTGGGGTGCTGGCATTGGTGGGGGGGAGGGGCAATGAGGCCCCAGGGCTGAGCCCTGTGCTGCTGTAGATCTTAGGCCCTCTGGGTACTCTGGGTTCCTCCTCTATGAAACCATACCTGCACCAGGCAGGCATTGGTATTCAGAGATGACTCCTGTTTCTGGAGACCAATCAGCCATACCTTCTCAGCTCACAGATGGGAAACAGAGTCCACTAATAGGGACCGTTACCAGGCCACAGCCACCAGCTCCCAGGCTTCCATGAGCTTCGTGTTCCTGGCCTCTGCTTCCTCAGACATGGGGTCTCTAACTCTCACTTTCTGTTTTCTTTCCTCTTGGCTTTGTCACTTTTCGTTTTCGGGGGGTGGCGGATACGAACCCTGTCTTGTCATCTTCCCTGTTCCACCATCCTGACTCCTTCACCTGTCTGCTGACTTCCATCACTCACCGGGCTCGACTGGATTGGACTGCTCTCTTCAACTGCTGTGAAACGGTCTCGGGCACCTCCAGCCGCTGGCGGAGCCGTTACTACGGGAAAGGACGCTATGGTCACCCTGACTTTAAGAACTCCTGTCCAGTTCTGGAGGGATAGTGTGTTTCCATCACTTCTCTGGTTTCCTGCCTGTGTGTGGCTGTCCTGCCCACCCTTCCCATTCTGTCTCTGCATGCCAGCTTCTCACATACTTGCTTTGATTCCCATAATCCACACTGACCTCCTGCATCTAAAGTAGCCACCAGACTTGTGTTTCTCACAGTGGGTGAGAGAATCCCACAGAAGGGCAGGGAGGGCCCCTCTCCATACCACAGGAGCTAGCTAGCATGTGGGCAAGGGGGATTTAGCTCATTGAGCATGTCCCCCCATAACCCACTTTGGCTAGAGCTCAGAAGAAGAGCATCCAGTGATACAGTTGTGGTAGCATATGCCTTTCATCCCAGCATTCAGGAGGCTGGGGCAGGGAAGTTATAAGTTTGGGTCTAGCCTGGAATACTTGGTAAAATCTCAGAAATAAAAGCATCAGTGGCAGCTGGGCATGGTGATGGGCACACGCCTTTAATCCCAGCACTCAGGAGACAGGGACAGGTGGATCTCTATGAGTCTGAGGCCAGCCTGGTCTACATAGTGAGTGCCAGAAGAGACCCTGTTAAAAAAGCAAACAAACAAGCACCAGTGAGCCACTGGGGATGTGACTCAGTGTAGAGCTCTTGCTTAGTATTCACAAGGCTGGGTTTGGGCTCCAGAACTACAAATGTTAATACATTTGTAGTAATAATAAATGTAGAGAGAGGGAGGGGCCGGGCAGTGGTGGCGCACACCTTTAATCCCAGCACTCGGGAGGCAGAGGCAGGCAGATTTCTGAGTTCGAGGCCAGCCTGGTCTACAGAGTGAGTTCAAGGATAGCCAGGGCTATACAGAGAAACCCTGTCTCGAAGAACCAAGAAAAAGAGGGAGGGACGGGGAAAGAACTAAGTAAGCAGAAGTGATCGTCTTTGAAGCCAGTTTGGTCATCACAGAAGCCATTGGGGTGCCTCCAACTGCCCTGTGGGAGTTTGGAGAAGATTCCTCGTGCTTGATCCGAGCCATTCTGAGGGGTAGAGGTAGGGATCTTATTCTCAGGTGGGTCCTTGGGCAGCTGCCCTGGCCAGGCCCCTGAGCCCTGGCTCCTTTAGGCTCAGGTTCTGATACCACTCTCTCCTCTGTCCCTAGGTTGTAGAGCTGGCTGTCTTGCATGCCCCAGGGCTTCCTTCCTAACCACCGACTCAGCTTCGTGACTTCTGCTAAGACTCAAAACGCCAGCAGGCACTAACCAAGGGGATGCCATCTCTGCTGCTCCAGACTCCTCCTTGTGTTTTGTTTAACAGCTTCCCTTCCCCTCTACACGGCCTGTGGGTGCCTGACTTTCATCACTGCCAGGGAAGGATGGCACTAACGGGGTGACCCGTCAGGCAGAAGAACAGCTTTCAGCTGCCTTCATTGATAAGATGGTCTCTTCTCTCTTGTTCTCCCGAGAGTGGCTCTTGCTTAAGTTCCTCTGCTCCCTAGTCCTTACTAACACCTTCATGAGCTCCTGTTGAGCATGCTCAGAGGATGGGGAGGGGCACGGTAACCCTGGGACATTGTCCTGCAAAGGGTGTCACAGTTCAGAGCTGCCCAGAGTCAGCGCTGAGGTCATGGACCCTGATTGGAGTCCTCTTGCTCTCTTGAAGACAGGACAGTAGACACACACACACACACACACACACACACACACACACGGCAACACAATTGTTCAGAAAGGCTAAATCCTTAGGAGCCACACTCAAAATGTCATAAAGAAAGTGATACCTGAAACCAGAGCTTAGTAATGGAGGCAGACCTGCTGCCATGTCTCTTCAGAGTTCATGTCTGTCCCTGACTAGATTTCTGCAGTCGGGCTCAGGATTCTGCTCCAGGGGCCCCAGCAGACCCCATGTGCGTACCGTTTCTAAAAGGAGTGTGTGACCTCGCTGGCCCTCAGGTCTATCTCACAGCCACATTGCGCAGCCAGTGCGGAAACAACAGCTACCGCCATGCTGGGTGCTGGGCAGTCAGGTGAACAAGCCACTTTTCCCCTCATCCCTGCCAGGAAGGGAATGTGGCCAAGGCCCAGGACTTAGGGTGGCCAGGAGCAGTTGCCATCACTCAGCTCCTCTGCTAAGCTTAGCCAGGACACCTTAACTCTGAATGAGACCAGCAGAGCCATAACCCGTGTCTCTGCTCCTCTTCACAGCATTAACAGCAGCAAAGTCATACCCCGCTTTGAAAGGTTTGGCCTGGGGACCCTGGAGTCCAGTAATCCAAAGATGTAGCCAGCCATGCACATTCATGCAGACAGTGTCTTCCTTTCTGAAAATGATTACGAAACATGCAAACCACCACCACAAGGAATCAGAAGCATGGTATCCGAGGCTGCGGACCAGGAGTGCGACTCCTCCATGAAGAACGTGCATTACCAAGGTGTGTGGGGCTCAGGATCACAGCCATACACACAACTCCAGATGATACCACTACAGCCAGTGTTTACACAGAGGTTTCTGCCCAGCAAGCTTGGTGTTTTACAGTAGGTAATGAACCTGCAGAAGGGTGCTGGCACTGTGGGGCAGCAGGAATGCCTCCCCTCCCCCTTCTAGAAGGCCCTGCAGGAGCGAGGGGCCCAGGGTTGAGCCAGACAGAAGAAAAGCGGCATGAATGTGACTGTACTGGAGGGAGGGCATTTAGTAGGAGGTTTGCCTTGGCCTGTGCTTGGCCCCTGAACCACACTAAGAAGCAGCAGCCTTGGTTAGGAATCTATCTGGATTACGGGAGTCAGAGTTTCAGTTTCTGCTCTGATCCAGGCTTCTTGTACTTTAAAAAAAAAAAAAAGTACAGACAGAATCTCCGTGGCTTCTAGATCTTAGCCTGGCTTCTACTGTAGGGGAGAGGAAATAGCTGCACGTCTGTGGAGGTACCCACTTCTTATCTGATGCCTCCAGCTAGGCATGAAGGTTGTTATCAGACACCCCTAGTGCCTCATTCACCCCTCCCCCAGAGCTGAGAGCTAGCCCATCGGGTGTGTGTACAGTGAGTTCTTGGTTAAGGAGAACAGGGAAGGTGGCGGCAGATGCAGCCTACAATGGCCCTAGCACCTTAAACCCTATTGTCTGTCACAGCAGAAGGTTCTAGATCTACCACCACTTCCCCTTCCCCATCTCTTGGAAACCTTTTAGCCCATTCTGACCCGTGTGTGTGCTCTGAGCTCAGATCGGGTTATGAGACCGTCCAGACTCATCAGTTAGGTAAGCTCTGATCTGAGCCTCAGACCTCTGTGTTCATTCCCATGAGCAGGAGGGGCTGGACTGGGGTGAGTCAGATGTGCTCCCCAAAAACCCTCAGCTACAGAGCAGGGTGGTCCTTGAGCAGAAGGTAGGCAGCGCCAGACTGTACAACCAGAGGAGAAAAGAAACGGGGTTGGAGTGGAGATGTGATTAGATTCAGACCCACAGGCTGAGTCCACTGTGGGGTAGCCTTGGCTAGCTCTCAGTTAAACTCCCAGTAAAGCCACAGTTTGCAGAACTTTCAATAGCACCAAAGTCTGGCCCAGGTGTCCCTTAAAACAGGCCACTCTCTGAGACGTTGTGGAGACTCCCTCCTCCCCTGCCCCCAGCCCAGTTGTTCATGCTATGGGAAAGCCAGAAGAGTAGCATCTTGACCCTGCTCCCGTGTGGAGAGGAAGAGCCATGAGCCTCTGTTCAGCTCTGCATGGCCGTCCAGTCATTGTTCCACCCCTTCAGCTTTCCACGTTAGCCCTTGACATGACCTCTCTACTCCAAAGCCACACAGTGGGTGACCACTGCCTCCTGCAGTCTTCATGCCTGCACCTTCCCAGAGGCCACAGTGCCCTAGGCTCTGGCCAGTCTCTCACTTTGTGAGTGTTGTGATATCAGCCTCCCCTCCTGGTAGAACAGGAACCATGTGCTGAGTTAACCCTTTCAGTTATCCCCTGACACCAAATCACAGCGGGCAGCACACAGCCCACTGACAGCAAGCCTGGGTCTTGCTTTGTACTGTGAACATTGCAGTTCAGAAAGCTTTGAGCCCTGCATTAAATGTGGTCATGTGCTGAGGACCACATAGGAATAGTTGTGGTTCTTGGCTTAAGGAGCTGACCATCTTCTGGGGGCCAGTATGCTGGGGCTGAAGCTGTAGTGCTGGACCCTCCTTGCTCTCCAAGTCCTGCCTGTTCTGCCCTTCATGTAAGAGAGTCCCCACTATGCTCCCCACTTCCTTTTTCTCCTTAAGTGACTGTGAATTGAGGTTAGGACAGTTCCCTCCTGTGTACTCTCCTTGTCTCCTGGGAAACATATGAAGGATGACAGATACTGTGAATTCAGCCCCCATAGCCACTGTGAAGGCAATGGAAAAGTCTCAAGCCACGAAGGACCTGCCCACCTAAAGTGTGAGTCCCTTTTCCAGGCACCCTGAGTTCCCAGCCTCACCCCTAGGGAAACCTTTACCCATCAGAGTGGCAAATAGTGAATCCTAGCTAGTGCTGGGCTGCCTTTGTCTTCTTGGTCCAGGCAGGGAGTGGCAAGCCTGTGTTGCTCTGTAGTGACAGGGTGGGGTGGAACAGCCATGCTGTGCTGCAGTGCTAGCCAGGATCTCATGTGTGTGTACACACGTAGCATTTTCTGTGGCCACGAGGCAGACATTTATTTGCTTATTTTGAATGTGATGTAAAATTTGTACAGTAAAAGTTTTTATATTTTCTATCAATTGCATTTGTCTTCCAGAAATGCTTTAATTTAAATTTAAAATGGTTAGTCTTGATGAATGTGCTATACTGGGGTTTTTGCCACTGCTAAGAATGAATGTACCCTGTGGCCGAGCCAGGCCTAGAGGTCTGGAGTTTGTGAATAAAGTTTACCAAGGTGTCCCGAGGCTTGTGTTTGTTTTAACCAGTCCAGATGACTGTTGGGGACCATGTGGGTGAATGGCATAGGAGGGCAGGAATGGAGGGCTCAGGGGTCTGAACCCCTGCCAGGAGTTAATGAGCTCCTCCCTAATGAAGGTATTATGGAGCCAGGACTGGAGGATCAAGAGTTCAAGCCCATCCTCAGCTAGATAGTAAGCTCCAGGCTAGCTGAAGCTACATGGGACCCTAGCTGAGAGACAGAGAGACAGAGATTATGCCTAGAGCTCAGAACAGGTGTCTCGAGGCTGGAAAGATGACTCAGTAGTTGAGAGCACATCCTGCTCTTGCAGAGGATCAGAGTTCAGTTCTCAGTGCCTGTCTCAGGGTTTCATTGCTGTGAAGAGATACCATGACCAAGGTAACTCTTACAAGGGACAATATTTATTTGAGGCTGCCTTACAGGTTCAGAGGTTCAGTCAATTATCATCAAGGCAAAAAGCATGGCAGCCTCCAGACAGACATGGTACAGGAGGAGCTGAGAGCTGTACATCTTCATCCCAAGAAAACTAGGAGGAGCTAGGAGGAGGGTCTCAAAGCCCAACCCCATAGTGACACACCTCCTCCAACAAGGCCACACCTCCTAATAGTGCCACTCCCTGGGCCAAGCATATTCAAACCACCACAGCACCCATGTTGGTAACCCCAGCTCCCTGAGATCTAACACTGGCCTCTATAGGCACCTGCATTCGTATGTGTGTGCATGCACATACAATTTTCTTTTAAAGTATCTTTAAACAGGAGACAGGAGAAGGTGACAGGGCTGTGGCCCAGAGAGACAGTGATGACCCCAGCAGTAACAAAGTATGTAATGCAGACCCAGTTGGTCTCCTGTTAGCTAAGATGCCTTTCACCTGAAGGAGGGGGAGCAGAATTGGTCTCTGATCTCTGGAAGCTTCTCCATTGCCACTTCACAGGTACAGAGCTGCTTTGGAGGTTGGCAGAAGCAGAGCAGACAGGAGAAAAGGAAACCTTTGTGGGGCTTCTACTCTGAATAGCTCCTTACTGTAACCCTCCCCTGCAATGCTAGACTCAATGTAGGACTCATGGTGTTCAGCTGGGAAGGCAGGTTACAAGGTCAAGGAATTGGCCCAATTGTGGGATACCCAGATGACGGCTCAGATCTGACCCTGACCCCTCATCAGAAGCCAGAGATCTTACTGCTCCGTTCCTGAGCCTCTGCTGTGTTCAAAAGATAGTGCTGAGGTGGAGGAGATGGCTCAGCAGCTAAGAGCATTTACTATGCAGTCATGAAGAACCAGAGAGTGGATTCCAGTGCTGACGGAATAAACCAAGAGTCACACAAATCCTACAGCCTCAGTCCTAGGGAAAGTAGGAACAGAGTGACTGGAGCTTACTGGCTTCCAGTCCAGCTGAGAAAAACGTGTGTCCCAGGTTCAAGAGACCTTGACTCAAAGGAATAGGTGCAGAAGGCAGGAGGGAGACACCTGCCATCCTTTTCTGGCCTCTGTGGAATCATACACTCACACACACAAAGAGGCTGGAGAGGTGGCTCAGGAGCACAGGCTGCTCTTCCAACTCCCAGCACTCACTTGACAGCTCAGAAACTGTCTTTGACTCCAGCTTCAAGGGATCCAGTGATCTCTTCTGGCCTCTGTGGCACCAGGCATAGGCATATATGTGAGCAAAACATCTGTAGTGGCTATTCCTGGTTGTCGACTTGACTGTATCTGGAGTGAACTACAATCAAGAATTAGAGGGCTCACCTATGATTCAGATCTTGAGGCTGGAAGACACAAGTTTCTGACCTGGATCTTGGCATGGAGATCTTGAGGCATAGTGGCCATGAAAAGCTTAGGTCCAGGCAAAGCAGTACGTGCCCTTAATCCCAGGAGACTGAGGCAAGGAGATCTTTGACTTCAAGGTCAGCCTGGGACAAAGCAAGTCCCAGATCCAGGCATGGTGGTACACACCTTTAATCTGGGCTACACCTTTTACTGGAGACCTACATAAGGACATTGGAAGAGGGAAGATTTGCTCTTTTTCACCTGCATGCCTTGTGGGACTGAGCAACTGCTAGATCCTTGGACTTTCATTCACAGCTGCTGCTGACCATTGTTGGGGAGTTGGACTACAGACCGTAAGTCATCAACAAATTCCCTTACTATATAGAGACTACCCATAAGTTCTGTGACTCTAGAGAACCATGACTAGTACAATATCTATACACATAAATCTTTAAAAAGAAAAGGATTTTTAAGCAGTTAACTAAAAAATATGTTTTTAAGATAGCGCTGAACCAAGTATATATTCTTGATATCCCAGCACCTGAAAGCTAGAGTCAGGAGTGTCAGGAGTTCAAGGTCAGCCTAAGGCAGATGAGACCCTGCCTAACCTGAAAAGATCCACAATTGTGAAAATTAAACATCTTTTTTTTTTTTTCCCAAGACAGAGTTTCTCTGTGTAGTTTTGGCTCTCTTGGAACTCACTCTGTAGACCAAGCTGGCCTCGAACTCATAGATCTGCCTGCCTCTGCCTCCCAAGTGCTGGGATCAAAGGTGTGCGCCACCACTGCCCAATTACAACAAAACACTTTGTAAAACAGTTTTAGGTTTTACATGTGGGGGTGCATACACTACCGGGCATGTACGGAGGTCAAAAGACAGCTCTCTGGAGTTGGTCCCTCCACCAAGGAAACTCAGATCAATGGCTGAGTCATGGTGTAGGCCCAACAAAATACTCCTAACTGTGAGTTAGAGAAAAATCACCAAGGAAATTCAGAAACACTTAAATACAAAAGCCACAGTTGGCAAACTCCTCTTCCTGCCCATTCACACAATCTCAGGGACCTTCTTACCTTTACTCCTGGTGACCCCCAACACTGCCTTGTAAGACAGCAACAGCAGAAGCAAATAAACAACAACAACAACAAACCCTGCAAACTGGTGAGCTGCTGTCAAAGAAACCTGCTTAGGGAGAAATTTGTTTCTGCAAATGTTTTCAAGAGAAAACAAGATTAGAGCGGAGGTGGGTGCGCAGAATAGAGAGGGAGTAACTGCTCAAATTCAGTAAAATCCAAAGCTGGCTCTTTGATAGGTTTTACCTGGATCCATAAACCTTTAAATGGACTAAGAAGACAGAAGACTGGAGCTGTCAAAACCAGGAATGAATAGGGAGACATTACAACCGATTCTACAGAAATAAGAGGGTTGGTTATAAGACAGAAAGAATGTGTATCCACAGATGAAGTAAACTGGATGAGCCAGACACAAAGCCCACCAAGACTAAGTCAAAGAAATATATTTGCAGACACAGATGCAAACTAGTAACGAGATTAAATCAGTCACCTAAACTCTCCAGGCAAAAAAACCCCTGAACCTACTGGCTTAACATTGCAAATCCTACCTAACCATTTAAAGATCTGATGCCAATATTCCTTAAATGTTTATGAGAAATTGAAGAGTGGAAAGCACTTACTAACTTGCAAAGCCAATATCACATTGATACAAAGCCCATATTCTTAAAAACCTAGAAAAATGTGTCATGATAAACACTGATGTGAAAATCCTCAGAATCAGGACAACTGGGATGGCTCAGCAGGCAAAGGTTTTTGCTGTGCAGTGCTGGTAACCTGAGTCTGATTGCCAGAACTCAGGTAAAAGTGGAAGCAGAGAACCGACTCGAAAGAATTTTCCTCCGGTCTACACATGCACGTCCCTGCAATGTGGTGGTGGTGGTGATGGTGATGACAATGATAATGATGATGATGAAGAATCTTCAGCAAGATGACAACTAAGTCTAGCATATTAAAAGATTATTTGCCAATCCTGGAAAGCAAGGGTAGTTTGATGTAGGAAGCAGATGCTGAGAACATAGGTATGTGCCACTATGTCTGTTTACTTCCCCTGAATTTTTTTTCTCTGTATGTATGTGTGAGTATATGTGCATTTTTATGTGTGTGCAGGTACACATGTGTGAGCATGCAGAAGTCAAGGTTGGGTGTTCTTCCTTATGAGACATCTATTTTGTTTTGTGAGACAAGATCTTTTCAATGTACATGGGGGACATATAGAAGCTGAGTTCTTAGCCTACAGTGCGTGGGCTAAGAAGGATCCATCCTCCTCTGAAATGGTGCTCATTCTGGTGCTGAGGAGAGCAGGGACCCTAAGTGTCTTAGGGTTTTACTGCTGTGAACAGACACCATGACCAATGCAAGTCTTATAAAGGACATTTAAATGGGGCTGGCTTACAAATTCAGAGGTTCAGTTCAGTATTATCAAGGTGGGAACATGGCATCATTCAGGCAGGCATGGTACAGAAGGAGCTGAGAATTCTACATCTTCATCCAAAGGCTGCCAGCAGAATACTGGCTTCCAGGCAGCTAGGACTAGGGTCTTAAAGCCCACATCCACAGTGACACACTTACTCCAACAGGGACACACCTTCTAACTGAGCTATTCCCTGGGTGGAGCATATACAAACCATCACACTGTGCCTATCTGGGTTGTAAATGTGCAAGCCAAAGTCAAGATAATTCAGCCAACAGCAGATTAATGAGCTCTGAAGGAACAGTGGGACAACCAGTGCCTCTAGACCTCTCTGCTAGGTGGTGATGGCTAGGGCATCTATGGACAGAGGCATCGGCTGTCCCATTTATCTTCTGGTTCTCCCAGCTGCTTGGGGGTCTCTGAGCTTAGCTTTGTCAGTTAATGAACTCTACAGGGATGCTGGGAGCTTCATGTGAAATGTGAAATTTTCAAATGAATTTTTTTTTCCTGTGCCAAGAGCTGCTCAGAATGCAACCTGGCATCCGGTCAACACTGACAGGGCACACAGGGGAACTGTGCCTCATGAAACTGGGTAAAGGAAGGAGGAACAGGACAGAAGGACAAACAGTGGACCACCAGCAGTGTAGGCCAGTGATATGAAAGGAGCAGGTTAGGTGAGGGCTTCAAGCAGGGTGGGTGTGACCTCTGTATAAACACCCTACGTCTGCCACCTACTATTGTTCCTCCCAGCAGAGATAAGAGCCTCGCCCAGGGAGAGAAGGCTCAGTAAACTTTTCCCCACTGGGGAACATGCCTGCCCTGTTCACAGGACTGAACAGTTTGCAGGTGTTTTACAGCTGGGGCTAGGGTTCAGTTAGTAGACTGATTGCCTTCCATGCGTGAAGCCCTGGGTTCCATCCTTAGTGCTAAACACTAAGGATGCATGTGGCGGTGCACCCCTGTAATCCCAGCACTCAGGAGGTGGAGGCAGAAGGATCAGGTATTCACTGAGACCAGCCTGGACTACAGAAGACAGCATGCTTGTGTGTCTGATGTTTAAATGGTCAGGTTAATACTGTCTCCTTCCCCTGGCATTGTGTGTGCTTCTGACAGTGTTGAGGACATGTGGTTGTTGAGGGTGTGGCTAATGGAGAGTTCATTTGAGCAAGCATACTGCAAGTGTAGTGGGATATAGGTGTGATGGCACAGGCTCCAACAGCTAATTTATTTGGCTCATGAAATAACAAACTAAAGATGGTGTAGGAAGCTGTAAAGAAGCTGGAGCCCCCATGATGGTGGAGCTGCCTCCCCGGCCCTGACTTGGCAACATTCAACCTCTTTCAGATGAAAGAACAAACTCATGTGGTTTTCAAGTCTCTCTAGCTGGGCACTTTCTGTGAAAGGCTGTCAACCTCATTCCAAACATATAATGAACTTTGAGAAAATCACCTCCCTTCTCAGTTTCTCAGTAGTATCCTCCACCAAACTGGAATGAGGCTGGAGTTTGCCTTGGTGGTAGAGTGGTTTTACCTCTGCTTCCTGAGTGCTGGGATTAACCGCCTAAGTCCTCTTCCCCTTCTAGCTTATTTATTTACTGACTTATTTTTGAGACAGGGTTCCTTAGTAGCCCAGGCTAGCTACATTCCCCACGTATTCAAGGTTGGTCCTGAACTCTTTTTTTTTGTTTGGTTTTTTTTGTTTGTTTGTTTTTCGAGACAGGGTTTCTCTGTGTAGCCCTGGCTGTCCTGGAATTCACTCTGTAGACCAGGCTGGCCTCGGGGGAACTCAGAAATCCGCCTGTCTCTGCCTCCCAAGTGCTGGGATTAAAGGCGTGCGCCACCACTGCCCGGCCTGGTCCTGAACTTTTGAACTCCTGATCTTTCTGTCTCTACCACCCAAGCACCTGTATTATGAGTATCTATAATCACTTACACAAATATTAGTTCTAGACACTTGGATTGCAAAAACCTTTTTTTTTTTTAAAGATCTATTTATTTATTATATCTAAGTACACTGTAACTGTCTTCAGACACTTTTACTTCTCTCTCCGGCCCTATTTGCTCCGGCCCCACTCACCCCAGAAGAGGGCATCAGATCTCATTACGGATGGTTGTGAGCCACTATGTGGTTGCTGGGAATTGAACTCAGGACCTTCGGAAGAGCAGTCAGTGCTCTTAACTGCTGAGCCATCTCTCCAGCCCCCTGTACCTCTTTCTTTCCTTCTTTCTTTTTTTGGTTTTTCGAGACAGGGTTTCTCTGTGTACCTTTTTTCTTAATTAAAATCTTTTTGAACACTTGTGTTGCTGTGCCACAAAGCATTCATGAACCCCAAAGACCACCAAAGAGCCATTTCCAATGTAATCATGTTAGGGTCTCTTTATTACAAACTCGAGTTTGGGCTTATTCACTGCCACAGGATGGTTTTTGGTGAGGCTGCCCCAAACTCTCATCAGGACAAGATTTTATAGAAAATGGAAGGAAGTGAATGGGGTCTAGTCTGGCCAGCATTTAACTGAATGTCTGTTGTAAGCTGACAGGTGGGTGCTCTGAAGCAAGATAGTATATAATCATGAACAGTCTGAAAGTACATCTGAAATAATCAGACTAATCTTTGATTAACTGTTGCTAGGAAGTAGCTAAGCCAAGTAACTCTGGCCAAGAACCAGCAGTGGGGTCCTTCCTGGTGCATGGGTGCAACTTGAGTTCAGCTGCAGGTCAACTCAGTCTGTCTTTCTTTCTTTCTTTCTTTCTTGCTTTCTTGCTTTCTTGCTTTCTTGCTTTCTTGCTTTCTTGCTTTCTTTCTTTCTTGCTTTCTTGCTTTCTTGCTTTCTTTCAGATGGAGGCCGGTTACAAGATGGAGTAGTTTTGGCCTCTCAGTGTGTGTGTGTGTGTGTGTGTGTGTGTGTGTGTGTATACATGTGTATATGTGTGTATGTATGTATGACTGTGTATGTGTATATATGTATGTATGCACATATGCTTGTGTGTATGTGTGTGTGTGTGTGTGTTTATAACCTCAGGTATCAGTTCTTGCCTTCTACCTTGTTTGATGCAGGCTCTATCTGTTTGTTTTCTGCTATACACACCAGGACAGCTGGTCTCTGAGCTCCTGAGCTCTCCTGTCTTCACATTGCATCTCTCCAGGGGAGCACTGAGATTACAGATACTCCCAGCACTTGGGAGGCAGAGGCAGGCAGATTTCTGAGTTCGAGGCCAGCCTGGTCTACAGAGTGAGTTCCAGGACAGCCAGGGCTATACAGAGAAACCCTGTCTGGAAAAACAAACAAACAAACAAACAAACAAACGATTACAGATGTTTGTGACACAGTTCTAGCTTTTACCTGGGTTCTTGGGATTCATGTGCAGATCCCCATGACTGGGTTGCCTTTTGAGCTATCTCCTCAGCCTGCCTTTGTTCCTTAAAAGGAAGACTATTACCTAGGCATAGTAGTGTACATCTGTAATTCTAGAACCTGGGGATAGAGTTTGGAGATTCATTGGGAATTTGAGGCCAGCCTGAGCTATACTGCCTGTTCTGGACTAGTCAGGAGTATGTAGTGAGAACCTGAATCAAACCAAAACAAATCCACAAAACATATCTAGTGTGTATTGGTGGCATCTAGATGCTGACCCTATATTCTCCGCCCAACATGCCCCTCCATTTCTATTGAGACCTCGAGGCCACACACACTCACACAGAATTGGCCAGTAATAATAGAATGTGCTTAGAGACAGGACTTCAGGGTCCTCGTGGCCAGCCTGCAGACTGGATATCCGCCAGGATCAGGTTTCATGTCACACACGTTCTCTCTGTGAAGTTAATATTGTACCATGAGCTCCTCCTGCTCCCATACTTCCCATGCCGCTCACACTGTGAAGCAGCCTTCCCTCACACAGACACCACCTCTGTGCCCGCAACTTCCCAGGACAATTTGAAGCCCAACTTGAAGCAACCTTTATTAAATACTGGCCTGGACAATAGACACTAGCCAGGGCGATAGACACTGGCCAGGTCCAGACCCAGGATTCCCATAGAATGGCTACAAATGACGTTAGTCAGGTGCTTATAAAGGCAAAATCCACAAGGTTACATACTTCCTGCCTTTGTCCAACTGGGGGCAAGCATATATCCTGACATACTTCCTGCCTAAGTAACTACAACTTACACGTGATCAAGCACATCCTGTGCAGTTGGGGCAACCGACTTGTTTTCAGAAATGAAAATACATGGCTTGTTATCTTCCACAAACAATTCCAGCATTCTAGGAAATTATCTGTCCCTGGGCAAGCCAGGCTCGCAGGTTAGAGGCATTTTTATCTTATAGATCTTTAAGCTTGGTAATTAAGACTTAAAGCTAAACTTTAGCCCTCACAGCATCCTAAATGTGTAGCCTGGAGGGGACAATGGTTGAAAAATGCCAATCTCCAGCCATGTCCTACAACTGTGCAGCCCTGTTGCAATTGCTGAAATTGTTGGAGCTTCATTATGCTAACTGTCCCTTCCTGGCTACAGCTGACATGTTTGCTTAAGGCTTGTTACAGCCTCAAGGTAGGGAGGGTTGGTGCTGCTGCAGCATCTGCTCTCTCCTCTACCCTCTGTTCCCAGAAATCAGCTGATAGCCTTAAGAAGTTCTCCATAGTATGAGTTCTCCCTGTAGACTTGCCCTGGAAGGAGGGAGAATTGGAGAGGGATCCAGAGGGCCGGCCAGGATGAGCCTATATCCATGCTCTGCCTCAGAAAGGAATCCTAGATCTCTTCTCCACACCCCTCCAGGTTTCTGCTTCCCATCTGCTCAGTTTCAATTCCCCTAAGTAAGAAGCATGACTCAGCAACTGTCCAGAGCTGGAAGCGTGGGTCTGCCGAACTGCAGGTTCAGGCTGTACATGTCTGGAGTTCCCCCACCCAAAAAACATTGCTGCCCTTCTGATTTCCCTGCCCAAGACTTCATGGTGAGCATTCACATGAAGTATTGCCCAGTGATTACAAGACACAGATGTAAACACCAAAAGAGGCACAGCTGGGAACAAGCATGAAGCAGGAGGATTGCTGTGAGTGTGGGACTATCAAGGCCTTCTCAATGATGCCCTGTCCCCTCAAACCAAAAGCTGGAAGAGGAGCTTCTGTGGGGCAGTGAGGAGGACAACCTGTCCTAGTGATGCAGTGAGCCCCACATGTTACCCCTGACTGTCAGCCTGCAGGGATTGGCCCCCAGTCCCTCTCACTAGGGTGCTTTCTGGAGCATGGCTACTCTCTTCCCCAGTAGTCCCATGGAGGTAAGAATCAGCAGGTGCTGGAGGGGCCTGTCTGAGATGATGGGGTGCCAGTAGGCATGATGACAGCTCTAGGTCTGTGCTGTCTCTGCTCATATACAGAAAAGCATGAATTTTGGTTTTTTGTGGTGATGGAGGGTGGGACAAGATAGTAAATACACACACACACACACACACACACACACACAAACGTGTATATTACATGTATGTATGTATGTATGTATGTATGTATGTATGTATAAGCTCAGCAGTATAAAGCTTGCTTCTCTTGCAGAGGACCTGGATTTGATTCCCAGCACCCACATGGTTGCTCACAAGGGTCCCTAACTCCAGCTCCAGGATATCTGACACTCCCTTCTGATCTCAATGAACACTGCACAAACAGGTTGCACTTGCATACACACAGACAAAACACTTACACACACAAATAAAAAAATAAATCTTTTTAAATTTAAAATATGACATCTGAATGCTCCTCTTCTTCCTCCTCCTCCTCCTCCTCCTCCTCCTCCTCCTCCTCCTCCTCCTCCTCTTCTTCTTCTTCTTCTTCTTCTTCTTCTTCTTCGCACTTTATCAATGAATTAAAATCACAAATTCAGCTGGTGTCATCACAGCACTTGGAAGACCAGGAGGACTGGGATTTCAAGGCTACACAGTGAGCTCAGAGATTGCCTAGGCTACATAAGACCGTGTCCCAAAAACAAAATGACAAGAAACAAACAAACAAAGCACAGAACTCAAGCTATAGATTTTGTTTCCTTATTTTGCAAGCTCAGGGAAAGAACCCAGGGCTACCTCATGATAGGCCAATTATACCACTGAGCCACATTCCCAGCCCAAGAGCATATTTAGGGTGAATTTGGGTGTGCATGTATGTGCGTGCATGCATGTGTGTATGTGTGTGTCTACTGTGCCTTTGTGAGGGCTAAAGTTATTAAGTTTAAATTACTGTGCTTGATAGATCCATAAAACAAAAAACGCCTCTTACCTGAGAACCCTGCTTGCTCAAGAACAGATAACTTCCTGGGGCTATGGTTCATGTAAGTTAACAAGCCATGTGTTTTCACTTCTGTAAACAAGGTTGGTTGCTTCAACTGCACAGGATGTGCTTGATCACAGGTAGGTTACAGTTACTTAGGCAGGAAGTAGGTCAGGATGTATGCTTGTCCCCAGTTGGACGAAGGCGGGAAGCTTTGCGGGTTCTGCCTTTATCAGCACCCGACTAATGTAATTTGTGGCAATGCTCTGGGAATCCTGGGTATGGATCTGGCTAGTATCCATTGTTTTGGCTAATATTTAATAAAGCTTGCTTCAAACTTAGCTTTAAAAATGTGGTGATGGTTTTATTCTTGCCTAGTGTGATTGATGTCTTTCTCAATGATGAGAATTATCACCTCAGAAGAGTCACTGTGCCACTTCCCAGTCACCCTGCATTCCTCACAGGTATAACCAATGCTCAATTTTTTCATGGCCATACTCAGTAGAGCCCATAGCCCAGGGGCAGCAAGATGGCTCAGTGGGTAAATATAGAAAGTATTTAAATCCCGGCCTGGGGTTTCTACCCTGCCTTAGACTATTTAAATTCCTGGATGAAGAACACACACAGCCTTTATTTTTACAATAAGCCTTAAAACAGCACAAGAGCTGGGCAGCTATCTACTCTCCATGCTATTAGAATCTACTTTCCTATTGATAACCCAGAGCTCTTAACTCCAGTTGAGCAGCACTAATGACTCCAAACCCATGGCAGCTTTTCCTTCTTCCTGCCTCCTCCTTCTTTTTCCTCCTCCTCCTCCTCCTCATCTCTCTTCCAACCCCGAACTCTCAAAAATTAAACCCCATCTATGTCTCTTCTGCATAGTTGTTGGCTGTTGGCATCTTTATTTACCAATCAGAAATAACTTGAGGTCAAAGTAACTAAGCATCATGGTCTGAACTCTCTCATCTCTGGGGCAATCCACCTTGGGGCCCAATATTAGCATTAAAATACAAGTAGCGTCAGGCCAACCCACTACAGGTAAAGATGCTTGCTGCTCAGGCTGATAATCTGGGACCTGGGATCCTCAAGGAAAGAAAGAACTGACTTCCACTGACTATCCTGTACCTACACATGCATGCTGTGGCTTGCATATCCCCCTCCCCCACCACACACAAAATAAACAAATGTAACAACTTTTTAAAGAATTCAGAAGAGTCTCTGAATACTTTGCATTGATATAAAAGACTGTAGCTGACAAACACTTAAAGTAAAATCTTTTTTATTAAATAGTAAACCATGCATCTATCACCTTTCCACTTCTCAAGTTGAAGCTGAGGCAGCTTCAAAGACTTCTTCAATCCAACTGAAGAATAAACAAAGAACAAATTCTATTAGAAAAATCTGAATTGGCTGGGCAGTGGTGGCGCATGCCTTTAATCCCAGCACTTGGGAGGCAGAGGCAGGTGGATTTCTGAGTTCGAGGCCAGCCTGGTCTACAGAGTGAGTTCCAGGACAGCCAGGGCTACACAGAGAAACTCTGTCTCGAAAAACCAAAAAGAGAAAAATAGAAAAAGAAAATCTGAATTGAGAGAAGTTTGACAGAATAAACTTGCATATTCCTTAAAGATGAAGGCCCTTAAATACTGTATCGAGAAAGTTCAATTTTAGTACCTTTAGTTGCCAAAAAATGAAAAATTCGGGGCTGGAAAGCTCAGTGTAGAAAAGTGTTTTCAATACAAACTTGAAGTCATGAGTTCCATCCTGGGAACCTGCAATAGAAGGAAAATACTTTTAAACTGATGACATGACCACTCCAAGGTATGGTCTAGGTGAAGGTTTGTTGGTGTGAAAGAGAGGCTCACAACCACCTCTAATGGGATTCGATGCCCTTTTCTGGGGTGTGTGAAGACAGTGACAGTGTACTCATATACATAAAATAAATAAGTAAATCTTTTAAAGAAGAAGAAG
>JADRCH010000059.1:3899311-3918861 GCA_019843965.1 Rhynchomys soricoides
AGAAGAAGAAGAAGAAGAAGAAGAAGAAGAAGAAGAAGAAGAAGAAGACTGAACATGGCCAGCAGACTAGGCATGGGCGGGGCTATCTGTGAGAAAGGAGAGAACAGTAGGAGATAGAGAACAGAGAAAAGCAGGAGCCGGGGTGTGCATGGTAGGGGCAGGCATAGAGAAGATCAGGTTTATAAAAAGAATAAGTAGAGCCGGGCAGTGGTGGCACACACCTTTAATCCCAGCACTTCAGAGGCAGAGGCAGGTGGATTTCTGAGTTCGAGGCCAGCCTGGTCTACAGAGTGAGTTCCAGGACAGCCAGTGCTACACAGAGAAACCCTGTCTTGTTAAAGAAAAGAAAAAGAAAAAGAAAAAAGAAATGTGTTTCTGGTGATTCTGGAAACAATAAACCAGCTGATTCTAAACTTTACAGGAAAAGACTTGAAGAGGTGGGTGCTCTTGCATAGCACACATAAAGCCTTGAGTTTGGTCCCAGCCCCCTCCCCCACCACACACACAGTGCAATATCTAGATGAGTTTGTGTGTTTGTTTGTTTGTTTGAGATATAGTCTCCTGTAGCCCAGGATGACCTTTAGAATTTGCTATAAAATTGAGGATGATCTTGAACTTTTTGGATTCTTTTGTTTGTTTATTTGGTTGGTTTGTTTTGTTTTGTTTTTTGGAAACAAGGTCCCTTGTAGCCCAGGTTGGTTTTGAACTGGAAATATAATCAATGATCTTGAACTCCTGATCTTCCTGTCTCTAGCCCTCAAATGCTGGGCTTAATAGGTAGGTGTCATAATACCCAGCTTCAAAACAGTTTTGTTTTGTTTTTTTTAAACAAAAAAAAAAGAACAAACATGTATCCTTCACACCATGATGGTTTCATGACTTAATATACAAGTAATCAAGTGTATACATTGTAACAAGTGATACATGTGAAATCAGGACAGCAGCGGAACAGGGACTACACCTACGACCAATGTCCAACAAGGCAGCTATGTGGAAAGGGAAAAAATACTAGTAGTTTAGACCAGCCTTGAACTCACTATGTAGCCCAGACTAGTCTCTGACTTGTGACTCTCCTGCTTCAGTTTCCAGAGTGCTACAATTATAGCCATGAGCCACCATACCTAGCAAGAAAATTCTTCCTGAAAAACAGCAGTATTTGGGGCTGGGGGAAGAAAAAGCAAGTAGAGTAGATTTCGTAGATTAAAACAAACTAAAAACATAGATGTGATTTTTAGATTCCCCTATATAAACTAAAACTCTAAAGCTTTTAGAAACGGATTATAAAAGGGTCCCTGTCTCCCAGGCACAGCCTTCTTAGTATCTCAAGATACCAACCATTCACATAAAAGACTTCCTCAAAATTAAAAGCTTTAGACTGTGAGTGTAGCTTACCCAGCATGTAAGAGGATGCTGGTATTATCTCCAGCACATAGAAAGTTAAAAAAACAAAACAAAACAAAACAAAACAAAAAACCTTTGTATTTTGAGTTTGCCAAAACAGCTAAAAGCAGAGAGTGGCCACACTTAGTATCAACAAGACCAGGTAACAACTGATCCTTCACTAAGACCATGCATGCTCACCCACTGGGAAACTGTCTCAGTAGTTTCTCATTCATAAACCTTCCTTATGACCTAGAAATTCTATTCCTAGGTATTACTCAAAGTAAACAACAGCTTATGTCCAGAGACTGAGCTATCGCTCACTTGATAAGAGTACTTGCTTAGGGAACATGAAACCTTGGGTTTTGATTCCCTAAAATACTCACAAACCTCAGCACTCATGGGGCGGAGGCAGGAGGATCCGGAGTTCAAGGTTATCCTTAGTTCATTGAGAGTTCAAGGCCAGTCTAGGCTGTGTGAGGATCTGGTTTAAAAACAAAACACACCCTAAGTCCACATTGTACAAGCTATTATGAAATTTGTTGAGAATGAGGCACATGATTTTAATCACAAGCTCACAGGCCGCAGAGGCAGATAGATCAAGATGAATTCAAGGCCAGCCTAGTCTGTGGAGAGAGTTCCAGGACAGCAAGGGCTAAAGAGTGAAACCCTGTCCTTAAAGAAAGGAGAAGGAGGAGGAAGAGGAGGAGGAGCAGGAGGAGGAGGAAGAAGAGGAAGAAGAGGAGGAGGAGGAAGAGGAAGAAGAGGAGGAGGAGGAAGAAGAGGAAGAAGAAGAGAAGGAAGAGGAGGAGGAGGAGGAGGAGGAGGAGGAGGAGGAGGAGGAGGAGGAGGAAATTAAGAAATTCACAGCAGCTTTAAACATGACATCCCCAAATGGAATGAACCCCAGTGTCCATCAAAGGCAACCAGGGGCCTGTGAAATGGCTCAGCCAGTAAAGATGCTTGCTTCCAAGCCTCCCAGTGTAAGTTCAAATCCCCAGACACATATGATAGAAAGAATCAGCTCTTTCAACTTGTCCCATACTCACAGGATGGCACTCACACTGATACACACACACACACACACACACACACACACACACACACCCATAAATAAATGTAAATAATACAGAAAGTTTTAAGCAGATGGATGAATACACAGTAGCAGTGCCATGTGCTAGGGCAATAGTCAGTTCTAAAAGGGATCAAGCTACCAACCAACACAACAGAAACAAACCTCAAAAAGATGGTTAGGGAAGACACAAAAATTGCCCATACTCCAGGCTTCCATTTTCAGGCCTAGAACAGGATAGTGAGACCCCAGGACTCAAATTCCTTTCCCAGGTTACTGGCAGTCTCTGAACTGGACGGGTTTTTCCTACCATGATGCCTAAGTTATTTTATTATGCATTTAAGGTAAATTCTATATGTAAAAATAAAAAATTTCAAACCTAAACATACCATGGTAAGCAATAATGATATAAAATCTCTTCATTTCATTGTTTTTATTTTTTATATTAAAATCTATGCCCCCCCAGCCCCCCAATAAAACAGGCAGCTTTAAATATAATGAAAACAACTTTCTTCTTCATCAAAAAGCAAGCAAGCTGCCAGGCTGTGGTGGTACACCCCTTTGACCCCAGCACTTGGGAAGCAGAAGATCTCTGAGCTCGGGGCCAGGCTGGTCTGCAGAGTGAGTTCCAGACAGCCAAGGCTACACAGAGAAACCCTGTCTCAAAATATACAAAAAAAAAAAAGCAAACAGGCCCCTTCATCTTTATGTAAAATCATACAATCAAGAGATTCACATCTTTATCTTCTCGTTGGGACACTCATGAATCTGCTCAGGCCATCAAGCCCATGCATTGCCAAAGCCATGATGCAACTGAGGGACCTGAGGAATGCCACTTTACAGAAGCTTTGTGTGCCATTTCAGAGGTACCGTGGTGGCACGACCGGGGCAAACAGTGGGACTAGACACAGATCTGCAGCCTGAAATTTTAATGCTGAATTTTTGCTGCTTTCAAAGGCTCTACAAGGCAGTGTGATGCTTTAGAGGTAGACACATGGTGGTATTAGAATGCTCTGCTAGCTTCCACAAGGCTCCCAGTACTACCACGCACAAAAATATCTTTCTAAGATATAGATTCTCTGGGCAGTGGGCACTTCCAAGTGAACAAAGCCGCAAGATATACTTGGTTGGTCATTTACAATGCTATGTAGCCTGGGTATGGTGATATATACCTGTAATTCCAGCACTTGGCAAGGGGAAGTGGACAGTTCTCCAAAAGTTTAAGATTAGCTTGGTCTATATCATGAGTTCCAAGCAATCTACGATCTCATAGGGAGACCCTCTCTCGAAATATCAGGGAAGTGGAGCTGGAGAGATGGCTCAGCAGCTGAGGGCACTTGCTGTTCTTCAGAGGACTAGGGTTCAGTTCTCAGAACCCAGGTAGGGTGGCTCACAACCAGCTCCAGCTTTAAGGACTCCAACACCCTCTTCTGGTCTCAGGTACCAGAATGTTCATACACATACCCTGCCCACCCCCACATATACACACAAATAAAATAATAAAATAAATCTCATTGGATTATTATTATCATTAATTAATTAATCAGAAAAGTAGCTGTAGAGATGGCTCAGCCACTGCTCAAGTATTAAGAAACTCAGTTTAGCCAGGCAGTGGTAGCGCACACCTTTAATCCCAGCACTTGGGAGGCAGAGGCAGACGGATTTCTGAGTTCGAGGCCAGCCTGGTCTACAGAGTGAGTTCTAGGACAGCCAGGGCTACACAGAGAAAACCTGTCTCGAAAAACCAAAAAAAAAAAGAAAGAAAGAAAGAAAGAAAGAAAGAAAAGAAAAGAAAAAAGAAACTCAGTTTAGATCCCTGCGCTCCTGTAAAAAGCCAGCACTCATCTGTAAACCCAGTGCTGGAGAGGAAGAAACGGGTAATCCCTAGAGATTGCTGGCCAGGGCATCTAGTCAAATCAGTGAGCTCCAGGCTCAGTGAGCTGTCTGAACTGTTTCAGAAAACAGGATAAGAGAGAAACTGAGGAAACCAGTTTCCTCACCTTTGCTGACCTTTGCTGACCTCTGGCCTCCACATACATATACACATGTTTGAGCACACACAGACATATACACACGTACTACACAGACAAAAAAAAAAAACAGAAAAATGTACGTGCTAATATATATTTTTATATGTTTACATATATATAATATATATTGTAAATAATGTATATAGAATTGCTGTATAGAATGCAGTATGGGAGGAGTCAGTTCTCCCTTCTATCTTTCTTTTCTTTTTTTTTCTGTTTTTTTGTTTGGTTTTTTGTTTTGTTTTGTTTGAGATAGGGCTTCTCTGTGTAGCCCCGGCTGTCCTGGAACTCACTCTGTAGACTAGGTTGGTCTTGAACTCAGAAATCCACCTGCCTCTGCCTTCTAAGAGCTGGGACTTAAGGTGTAGGCCACCACTGCCCAGGCACTCCCCTTCCACCTTTCATTCTGAGGATAAAACTCAGGCCTCACGCTCCCCGGGGCAAGTGCTCCTACCCACTGAGCCGTCTCACCAGCTCATAGGAGGTAGTTTTTTGTATGTTATAAAAGACAAAGTCAGGATTCTCTGCAGACTGGCACAGTGTCTTGAATATATTTCTCTGCTGCAATGATTACTCAAAAAATACATTAGCCTGTAGAGTTGCCAATGGACACTCCTTACAGGACAGAGGGCCCTGCATCCCTACTCTGGGGAATGACACATTAGTGATACAGTTAACTGTGACTCACCTCCAGATCAAATGTCACCCCTAAATGACTTGTTTTCCTGAACTCAGCTGGACCCATGTCCTCCAAGGCTCTAGGAGATTTTTTTCCTTTTAGCTGTGATTTATTGATGTACTATTTGCCTAGAAGGAAACATACAGATGCTAGTTCAATAGAAGAATTTTATGTGATTAGCAGGAACCACATCCCAGACCAAGATCCAGAGCATTTAACACCATCGGAAGTCTGTGCCTCTCTCAGGCAGCAACCCCAATGCTGACCTGTTGCTGGATTTGATGTGCATGGACTTGCCACAGTACAGGCTCCACTGTTTCTCTGGCTCTTTCATGTATTCCTCATTCCCATGGAGCCAAGGGCCCTTCAAACACACAAGTACCCTGATGTCTTTCTCACATGACTATGGATTGCTTCCTTTTTGGAGCTGTGATGTACAGAACTGTTCTGAGCAGCCATCTGTGTGTTCCGTTCCTTGGGAACATGCTTAGCCATGGAATGGCTAGGGCATAGGAGAAGCACATGGCTGCGGTATCATAGCTGAAGCAGCAGCCCTGTGCTGGGTCCTTTTATACCCCAACTTGCAAAGAATGGGAATTCCAGTTGCCCCAAATCCTAACCTGTTGGTAGTTGCCTAGCTGACAAAACTGACCTTGCTGTCAGTGATAGCCAGAGGAATTTCCTGTGAAGAATTTCCTTTCTGCTTTGCTCCAACAGGAAAGTCTGCTCTTTAAATCCAGTCAGTTCCTGTTGAGTAAGTCACTTATAACTAGGATGAAGGTAAAAAGAGGCATGTGGCCTCTGAGAAAGAATATCTAAGAATTAGTCTTTGCAAATTTTGGTGTGTCTCAGGTGAGTGTAAAAAAGAGAACGTGTCACAGATAAGTGCCTGGCCTGGCAAATAACCGGCTTTCCCCTTGGTACCTGGAGGGCCATCCTGTGACAACGTAACAGAATGTTGCAGGCTAACTAATTCATAGAGAATGTATGTTTCTTGCTCCCTACCCTGGAGGCTGGGAAGCACAAACCAAGATACCGTCTGATGAGTCTGATGACCGCATGGTTGAAGGCAGAAGGTGGAAATACAGGCAAGAGATCAAATCTGCAGCTGCATGTCTTTTGCTAAGCCACACCAGTCCATGGAAAAGGACCAGTCCCCAAACCGAACTGAAAGACCCTGGAAGAAAAATGCCCCTAGACTCAGCACTAGAGCCCTAGGCCACCCAGGGGCCTGAGATGGGCTTAACTCACCCCCCTTAGACAGTCCTGAAAATGGTTGTTTTTACCTTGTTCCAAAACCAGGCCCACCATGAAATGTCATGATGAACTCTGTTCTAAAAATTGTTTTGAGAAAATAGTTGTTTTGACTTGACTCCTATCCTGTTGATCAACCAAAATGTTACAGTGACCTCTGTTTTGAGCCCCTCTGCTCTTTCCCATGACGCATGTTCCCCCTGCTCCCCCTTTTGCTTTGTGATTTTTCCCTACAAATACCCCTAACTTCAGCTGCTCGGGGTCGATCTCCTCTGCCCCTGTGTGGGTTATGAGCTCGGCCCAGTGCACTGCTTCCCCGAATAAACCTCGTGCGCTTGCAGCAAGTTTGGTTTCTCGTGAGTCATTGGGGGGTCGTGTCTTCCCGTGGCTTGAGTGAGGGTCTCCCCAATTCGGGGGTCTTTCAGAACCAGATCCCATGGTGCCAGGTGCACTTCCCAACACTGATGCTGTGGGATTAAGTTTGCAGTCCACACTTCTCTGAGAACAACAACACAGCTGCTCACAGCAAACTTGCTCCTAGTTAGCAGTAGTACAATGCCAAAGACCTGAATGAGTCCAGATAAGTCTGCTGTCCTGGCTCCTCACCCCCACCTCCACCCCCACCCCAAACCTTTCCTGCAATTCTTTGCTTTATCGATTATTTATTTCCCTTAAGTCACAATCTAAACTGAAAGAGCAGGTTTTTGGTCTTGTTTTTTGGTTTTAGGCAGGGAAAGGCTGGTGATGTAGCTCAATTGGTGGAGTGTTTGTCTAGCTCATAGGCAACCTTAGGTCTGAACCCCAGCACCATCAGGTACAGGTGAGTCATAGCTATAATCCAAGCACTTTAGAGGTAGAGGCAGGAGGATCAGAAGTTCAAGGTCATCCTTGGCTACGTACTGGGTTCAAAGCCAGCCTGGTCTACATGAAGAAGGAGGAGGAGGAGGAGGAGGAGGAGGAGGAGGAGGAGGAGGAAGTGGGGAGGGAGGAAAGGGGAAGAGAGAAGGTATGTATGTTGTAGATAAGGCATGCTGGGAATTCATGATGTGTCATCCCACCTGGCTTGAAAACTATTTTGAATATTTCTTTGTATCTCCTTCCTTGTCACTTGGGATATTCTACTGTGTCCAATGTATTTTTTTTTCTTCTTACCCCAAAACAGGAAAAGATGGGAGAGACAAGGAAAACAGATAAATTCACAGGCAGATGGAATTTCCAGGGCACCCACATATTCCACATTAATAACCTCAGTGGTGGTGTGTTTCTTGCAAAATAGTTCTCCATGGTTAAGCTTTTACACAGGTAGAAATACTTCTTGGAAAGCCTAAATCATCACAGAGATTTTAGAGTGTCCGCAAGGAGTTATGTAACTTTACTCATGCTGTCCTTGGACTTTCTTTTTTTGTTGTTGTTTTTTTGAGACAGGGTTTCTCTGGCTGTCCTGGAACTCACTCTGTAGACCAGACTGGTCTCGAACTCAGAAATCTGCCTGCCTCTGCCTCCCAAGTGCTGGGATTAAAGGCATGAGCCACCACTGCCTGGCCACCCCTTGGACTTTCTGATCATCACTTTCCCTGCACATACAAAGGACTGAAGAGGGTCTTTTCCACAGATGCCCACACAGAGGGCAAGTGAAGTCTCCTCTTTGTTGGAAGGGGTGACGAAGCAGGCTCAGAAGCACAACCACTTCTGGCCAAGGCTGTCTAGAAACTCCTGCTGGCCATGTGACTGGTTTTCAGGGCAGAGCACAGGAAAGGGATGGAAGGCATAGCAGGGAGCACCCAGTGTCCTCCCATTGAGTCCCACCTTCAGTCCTCTACCCTGACATCATCTTTATTTTTCTCCAGATACTTCCTTCAGCCACTGATTCCTGGCTCCTCCCTGTTGAGTAAGTGCCAAGTAGCTGTGGTTTCTGTTTCCTCGCTGAGCCCCGCCCTGTGCAAAGGTCTGTCCAGCGAGTGAGGAAGAGAGCATTGGTTCCCCTGAGATAGAAGAGATGGCTTTCTTCAGCGCCCAGCCTTCGTACATGAACCCAGTGAGTTGTGGGGTGCAGTTGTGGGTGGTTCAGGAAAAGCTAACTGTCACATCCAGGGAAAGTCGCTCTGGGTCTTTGGGGAAAACAACAGAGTGACACAGATAGCAGTGGAGTGTCCTGCTGACAACACATAAGGGACAAACATGCCAGGCTGGGTCATCCTGATGCAGCTCTTGTCCCGTACTAGGCTTGCTGTGCCTCTAGGGACCCAAGGGTTCCACTCACCATGATTTATGAAGTGGATTAGTATGCGCCTGTTCCCTGCTGCCGGGTAGCATCTAGAAAGGAATGGTTTACATGGTGATGTAGGTGGGCTTGGGGGGGGGGGCAAGTATCAGACATCCACATGACACTTAAAGTATCTGCTTTAGAGATCTCTGTTCAGCCATTTACAAACTAGATGATGTCACTCGCAGTACTTTTTCCTCTCTGGGCCTCAGCTACTGTGTCTGTAAAATGGAAATAATACTTGAGCCTGTCTCCTGAGGTGAAGGTAAGGAGAAAGCAGATAGTGCATGTGGAACATGGATGAGGTCTTGGGAATGGGCGGAAGAGCAGCAGGGAAACCTTCCCAAAAAGCTGTCTGTCCTCCAAGGGCCAGGGCAGAAGTCACCCAAGAACACCTCCAGCGTGTGTGCAGACGGGCAAGGAGGTAGGGTCTGTCCTTTAGTGCAGTGTGCAAAGGGCTGCCTTGGGCTTCTTTTTTCCCCCTGTCTATAGATGGTTTTGTTTATATACTAGGAAGCTTTGTAGACACACTATGTGCAGAGACACTGAGGCTTTGAGAAGTTGAGGACTTGCCACATGTCCTCAGATGGTAGGTGACATCGAGGGAAAGTGCTTTTCCCAGAAGAGGGGGTGCTTATGAGGAGATAGCAGTAAAGGAGGCAGAAGTGAGTGCTCCCTGGAACCTTCTGTAGTGTTCACAGTGTGTTCAGGTGGGAGATAGCAGGTGAGCTGGCTGCTGGAGCCCAGTGTCAGAGCCTACTCTAGCATGGCTCTGGGTTTTGCTTTGGACTACCGGAAGTTGCCAGTGTCCTCAGTCACAGTGTTGAGGCACACTGTTGAGGCACTGTTGAGGACTTGGGACCTGAGCGGAAGGTAGATGGGAAAGTTAAAATGGACTGTCCAGTGCCTCTGTGGGTCCTTCAAGGGCAGACTGTGCCACAGGGGCATGATGCACCCACTCTGGCTTCCCACCAAGCAAGTCTAACAACTTGGATTTAGAAGGTAGACTTTTCAGCACTTGGGAGACTGGCAAGTGGGTCTCCATGCACTTTAGACCTGCCTGGATTGCATAGTGAGTTCAAGATTAGCCTGGGCTATACGACAAAACCCTGTCTTTATAACAACCAGACAAACAGACAAATAAACAAACCAAATGAAGGGGGAAGCAAGAGGTGGAGCAGGTCCTGGTGGGAGATATGGAGGCCATATGCAATCCCCAGTCGCCATAGCACCGGGATCATAGTTCCTTCTACCCGGCTAGTCTTACTCAATGACCCCACTGACCCACTGACTTCTGCAGCTGTGGGCCACACATCCACTGAAGTGCTGACGTACAAAAGCCATGTGACTCCTGTCCTGCTGAGGAACAGCGTTGTCATGGCCTGAGGGCCGTGTCAGGGCCAGGCGTGGTTGCTGACTCCCATGAGGGTCCAGAGGAAGATGGAGCTGGTCAGGATGATTTATATGCGTCCTCATGTAAGGGAGCCTATGTCACCTATGGCTGAGAACATTAGTTCTAGTGTTCAAACCCCAGGATTGTTGTTAACCAGCTGGGTAGCTTCAGACAAGTTACTTAATTTTCTGCACTTCCATTTCTAAAGATAGTAAGACCAAGGATATTGGGATGCTTTAGGAAAGTGACAGTGGCCAATGGATGTTTGGCCACTGTCAGGGTGTTTGAACTTCTGGGATGGCTGGGCCTTCTGGCTTGTAAGTATGCCAGACACTGCTGGTGCCTGGGCTGTGTGCCCCAGTAGACCTCTGAGCTGACCACACTCTGGCTGTAGGCTCTGCCTTCTGTATGTTCCAACAGGAAAGGGAAGCAAAACACTTTAGCCTCTGGGTAGAAGACAAGTCTGGCCAGGGAGGAGGGTATATTCTTCTTAGGGTGAACAGTTGCACAATCAAGGGTCCACTGAACCAGGAACTTCCTGTTGGCATCTTGCCTCATCTTCCCAGGAATCTGCAGGCTGCTCCACTAGTCCCAGCAGGGCCTAAGGCATACATAAATGACTGACTTGGCTAGAGTCCAGACTAGCACAAGGAGGTGAAAGCCAAGACCTATGGCATCATAAATGCTGAGAAAAAGAAAACACCACCAACTCCCAGGAGCAGCAGGGATCAGATGCAGGCCCCATTATTTTTTGCTGAGCTGCCTTACTGACTCTCTGAAGATCTGAGTCCCTCGGGGTCCCCACATTTAACTCAACGCCTTGTTCTGTCACTGATCAGAGAGGGCAGAAGTTGCAACCTCTAAAGTTCAAATTCTAGGGTTGTGATTTAGTGTTGTTGGCTTAGCACGTGCAAGGGCCTTGTTTTCACAACAGCTCATGCTTCTTCTGAACAAAATGTATTTGTTTGCTTGTTTGTTGTGAGAGTATGTGACAGAGATCAGAGAACAACTTTGGGAGCAAAGTTTTCCATCCACCGTTTGGGTCCTGAGGCTCTAACTTGCATCATCCGGCTTGGTTACAAGTGCATTTATCTACTGATGCACCTCACCTCAACAGCTATCTTCCTTTCTTCCGTCTATTTCAGAGCCCCATCCCCCACGCCCCTTCTTATAAGGATACCAGTGATTTTGGAAGGCTGGCCGGAGTAATTCAGCACTCTCCCCATGTCCAGGGACTTTAGTCTATCAGTACAGTCCTTTTATCACTTAAGTCAACAACACATTCCCAGGTTCGGGGCCTTTGCTGGGGGCGAGGGAAGGGCAAGGCATGCCACGAAGACCTTCCCAAAGTTTCTCAGTCCTGGAGAGTTTCTCCAGAGATAGTTTATCTGTGAATTAGTAACCAAGCACAAATAGCCCCTCCCACTTTCTATACGAATGACCTCATTCGGGCCCAGTAGGCAAGGGCTCTTGCCGCTGAGCTTGGTGACCTGGAGTCCACAGGGTGGTAGAAGAGAACTGACTCCTGCATGCTGTCCTTTGAGCTTCTCAACCACACAAAAATGAATGAATAACCACAGGTGCTGCCTTTCCAGCATTCCCACCTCCATCCTTTCTACACTGAAGCCATCACATGCAAATAGCATCATTTATTGCCATTTATTGCATATAGAGATACAAGGAAGTGTGCTTGTCTAGCAAATTTGAGACCCTGGGTTTAATCCCTAGCATCACAGAAACAAAGCAAAACAACAACACATTTGCTTCCAGTATTATGTATTGACTTTTTCCCTTTAGTGGACTTTTAGATCCTTTCCCATGTTTTTGCTATTCTAGTGTTTTGCTTATAGGATTTGCTCATGTTAAAATAATCTGTCTCAGTATTTAAGGACACCATTTAAGATACTAAAATCTAAGCAGGGGATGGTGGGATGCATCAGCTTTCTCAGCAAATAGGATCTTGAGATGGAGGTTCAAGAGTCATCTTCAGCTACAGTCTGCCTGGGCTACATGAGATTGTCTCAAACAAAAAAAGACATGAAGTCTCACAAAGATTTTTATTTTTTTGGGGTGGGGGGACTGACACTTCAGAGATAGATCTGTACTGCTCTGTTCCATGACTTATTTCTGTTCTTCGTCTGCTCTGTCTTTCCCCCACACTTTCTGTGCACACATATGACCCCACAGCTATCATGAATGCTTCCTGATCTTCACAGCCCAAGAAGTGTGGGCGGGTTAAATATCAAGTCTTCAGCTGCCAGCAAAAGTCCTAAGGACAATTTCAAGAGAGAGGAGGAATTTTCTTTTCTTTATTTTTAAAAAGATTTTTAGTTTTATTTGTGTCTGTGTGTGTATGCCATGTGTATGTAGTGCCCAAGGAGGCCAGAAGAGAGCATCAGATCCTTGTGCTGGAGTTTCTAGTAGTTAGCTGCCTGGTGTGGATTCCAGGATCTACACTTGAGTCCTCTGGAAGAGCAGGCTGTGCTCTTCTGCCCCTTGGAGGAGTTTCCAACACCTTTCCAATCAATCATCTCATATCAGGCTAGGGACACAGGAGGTGTTCTTGTCTAGCAAGTTTGAGACCCTGGGTTTAATCTCTAGCTAGCATCACAGAAACAAAGCAACACTATGTTTCCCACCGGCCAATCAACACTTCCCTCAGGCTGACTGGTCTCTTGCATTCCACAGGCATTCATGGGAGTGGGGATGAGGGTGTAAACACAGGAACTCAGACACAGGCAAGCTGTTATTTGTTTCAGGTTATCAAAACAGTAAGTGACAAAGCCAACATGGGATGTGAGAAGGCACTTCTCCAAAATGGTTCACAGTGGGGTCGGTTCAAATGGGTCTGGAGCATCTAGGAAGCCATTACAGGCTTCCGTAGGTTCTGGACAGCCAGACAACCCAAGGATAAAGGCCAGAAGGCAGTGACAGTTAGATAAGGAGGGAGAATCTGGAGGGGGTATTGGTTAGTGATAGACAAGATCAAATTCCTTGATGATGCCAGCCATTAACAACAGAAGAAGCCGGAAGGAACATGGTGAAGATCCAACAGCAATGAAGAACAAAGACTAGCCAGCCACCAGACAAAATAAGTTCTTTAAATCTATAGACTTTAGAGTGGAGGGTGAGGTTAGAGGGTCGTCTTTGTGTTTAGAACTAAGTTTAGAATGAAGAGGTATCTGAGCTTATTGCTGAGGGGGTCTCTTTGCTTAGGACGGAGGATCAGTAAATGCTCTCGATAGCCATAAGGCCATATCTAGGAGGCCAATCCTGCAGTCTATCTGCCTTTAGAACTGACACATACTAGCAGGTTTGTATCATAGGGAAGGTCCTAGATAGGATGTAAGACCTGGAAGATCCTTCGACTGGTCCAGCATTTACCCCTCTAACAGCCAGTGGGTTGAGTTTGAGGTGGGTGTTTTCTGTCTGGCTATCAGGTGACAACGTAATTGGAGCTTGCTTTAAGTGTCTTAAACGGCCATCCATCCCGGGGACCTATCTTGCTTGCTCTCTGATACCTCTGCCTACTTTCCTTTCCAATCTCAGGTTATTCCGAAATAACGCTTGACACATTACACTGAAAAGATTCTCTCACATATCTCTGAGATACGGGATGTGTTTTTAACATTAAATAAATTCAAACCCAGGTCTTCCTGCGTCCACTTTCCAAGGCTGAGATCACAGGTGTGTAGAACCACACCTGACAAAAATTCTTATACATTTTTAAGGAGCTCTGAGCACCCCAGAATTAGAACATAAAATCATCCTCATAGTTCAGATTTGTGTTCTTGTGAAAGTTTGGCAGCTCCCCTACCTTATGGTCGGTGTTTCCAAGTTCTTGGCAACTTACTCAGTAAGATCCTTTGGCTCACAGGGATTTGCAAAGGAAGCCACACAGCTTTATCTGAAGCAACACTGCAGGTTAGTGTGGGAGTCTCTCAAAACTGACAGTGGGCTGTATGCCCAAGTACAGGGTTCAGCTGTGGCTCAAGGCTTCCTTTTTGGGGGTTCAGGAGAAGGAGCTGTTTACTAAGAGGCCTGGTTTAAGCAGTTCTCTGTTTTGATAGTTTGGTTTATACATTCATTTGTCCTACTGTGCGTGCCCCTTCCCTCACGCTGAGGCACAGGGTGGTAAATGGGAGTCTCCCTTTTGCTACTTTGCCCCATTGCAGACACACCCCAAATCAGTCCAGACTAGATTGAACCCTTCTCTCCTTCCCACCTGAATACACTGGGGGATATATTTGAGTAGGAGTTATCTGGATCTGATTGTTACCTGGGGGCGGGGAAATTTACATTATTGCTCGGATGTGGGAGTGGTGTAGCCTGGTGCTGTTGTGAGCTCCAGGAGCGCCTGAGGTTTCTAGCTGCATTGTTTGTATATGTTCATAGACATATGTGCATAGACATATGTGCATAGACATGTGCATAGACATATGTGCACAGACATAAGTATACATACATAGACATATGTGCATAGTAAGTGCAGGCGAAGGAAGGAGGCTGCCTAGTGAATTGTTAAAAGGGTGGAGTGTGCATGATCCCAAACCAAACAGGATGCCATTGTTTTTGCCTTGTGTTTGCCCGCCTCATCCCCCAGCACTGGGCCTGGATGATGACTGTTCATTAGAGCTAAGTGGACAGTGCTCTGTCTGTCAGAGTGAGGTAAGTCTGTCCCAGTCCCTACCTGTCCACATCACTCAACTCTGGCACCTTCCTGGCTCTAGAGCATTTAATTTACATAGGACAGTGACCCAAAGGAGGTGTCAGAAAAGCCACTTAAACACCCTGGAGTGATAGGAGAATCAACCTGGAGACAGCCCCCAGCAGGTGGTAGAGTCACCCTTGGTAGAAAAGGGTAATCTGGAAGACAGTAAGTCACCAGTTTGGGAATTTGGGTTTGAGAAATGAGGCAAGATGAATCAGGGACAGAGGGGTGCCAGCCTTGTGAAGGAGCTGAGTCCTGGAGCAGGCGAGAGGGTTTATCGCCATTTACAAAAGAAGAAACTGAGGCAAAGAGAGACTAAGTTTTTGAAGACCACACAGATATTGATCAGTGACTAGGGTTCAAACCTGGAACCCTTCTGACTCTAAAGCAGTGTGACTCTCACTAGGCCCCAGCACCCCTTTAAGGAGGGTAGGGGAGACCTGATGGAGAGATCGCTGGTTGGCCCTGGGATGGAGCGAACACTGGGCTCCCAGGCTGCTGGGGTGGCTCTAGGGAAGGATCAGAAGCTGAAAGCTTCTGAGCAAGGCTGCCACCACCAACACCCCCCCACCTTCACACCCCAGCTGGCCCTGAAAACCAAGCATGTAACAAGCTGCCATTATTGTTACATGGTGGTGGGGGTTGGGGGATAGCTTCCTCTCGACCCTCTCTTAAGAGGAAAGGGCTTGGATTCCAAAACAGAATGATGGGACTCTTTGGTCTTCTGGCTTCCTGAGTCCCTAGTCAGGACCCTAATGCCTTTTGGTGAACCATAGTTCTAGTTCTTTATCTTCTAGGCCGTTTGCATGCTCCCACAGACTGTGGAAGAAAGTGACTTGAGGTCAGTTGACGGCCAAGCCTCAGAAACCAGGTGGTCTTCTGAGAGTTTCAGAATGACTGTGTAACTCACTGGATTGGGCCGACTTCTATGAGGGACCCTAAGATCTGTGTGGCTGGGATTCTACCTCCTTGGTGGCCATGCCCTCCCAGCATAATTGGGTACTGTCACACTGGGCAAGTGTCAGCCAACTGATATCTCTCCATCTCCCCTCTGCAGGTCATCCCCTTTACTGGAATAATCCAAGGAGGGCTGCAGGATGGACTTCAGATCACCCTCCAGGGGGCCATCCAGGCTTTTCCAAAAAGGTAGATGGATGGCATTGATGTTTGTCTCCAGCCTCAGCAACTGTGGAGCTGCAGGGTATGGAGGGCTGGCCCTGCTCATACCTCCTGCCATCCTGGCACCATTGACAAACTCACTAGACTCCTCGGCCGAGCATCTGCTCCCAGGAGCTCCCAGTCTGAAGAGGGAGGTGGCCAGAACAGCAGGCCATAAGATGTGCTCTTGACACTGTGACACAGTGTTGCAAAGAGAGAAATTCCTTTAGTTCCCACAGCAGCTTCATCTAATTTTCTTTTTAGGTGTGTGTGTGTGTGTGTGTGCGTGCGCGCACATGCCTGTGTGTACATGTGTGTGTGTGTGTGCTCTTGTGCATATGTGTATGTGCAGGGGCCCGAGGAGGCCAGAAGAGTCTCAGATCCCCCTGGAGCTGGAGTTACAGATAGTTAGGAGCTGCCTGATACGGATGCAGACAACTGAGCTAAGGTCCTCTGGAAGATCAGGAAGCGTTCTTAATCCTTGCAGTCTTTCCAGCTCTATCTGTCCAGGTGTCTCTATCAATTTTTGAGTTCTGGGAAATATTTAAAGCTTCTGTGAAGGGCAACTCCAGGGATGGAGATGTAGCTCAGTTAGTGGAGTGCTTGCCAAGCACACACAAAGCCCTGGGTTAGATCCCAGCACTACGTAAACTGTGTATGATGGTGTATGCCTGCAATCCAAGCATGGAAGTGCTTGGTTCTGGAAGATCAGAAGTTCAAAGTCACAGAGTCAGGTGGATCTCAGAGTTCAAGGCCAGCCTAGTCTACATAGTAAGTTCCAGGACAGCCAGAGCTACATAGTGAGACTCTGTCTTGAAAACAAAGCAGAAAAAAATCCAAAGTCAATCTCAGCTATGTAAGGAGTTTGAGGCTAGCCTGGGGTACATGATCTCCTATCTTTAAAAAGAAAAGTAAGCCTCTAATGGGGTCTATCAGCTCAACTCCGAGGAAGGCTGAGGCAGGAGGATCTCAGATTCAAGGCCTTCCTGGGCTACTGAGTAAGTTCAAGGATAGCTTAGGCAACTTATCAAGACTGTTTCTCAAAATAAAAAATAAAAAGAGGGCCAGGGCACTGAAGCACCCGGGAGTGTTCTCGGGCTGTAGAAGCCCCTGGGTTTCCATAGCCTGATTAGCCTCCGATGAGGTGTGTGCTTCGTTCCTCTATTTTGGGTGGGTCTATGTGGCAGCTGCCAACTGGAGAGTCAGCCCACCTCCCACGAGAGTCACAGCTGTCAGTCCCAACCCCAACAGCCTATCGTGGCCTTAAATGGAACATTGGGAAGACTTCCCAAGTCTCCTTCATGTTACTCCAACCATTTGGAATCTGGCTAGCTTTTCCCACAATTGCTGTCTTACTAGGTAGTCACAGCCATGTTGGCTACCAGGCCTGTGTGAGATCCCTGCAATGCTGTAAGGGATTGATACAACCTCCCAGTTGGAGATCCAGGACCCACACCAGGAAAGCCCCACTCCAGCATTTGCTACAGACTGCCCTTCTCCCTCCCGAAGCTGGAGTCTCTCCCTCAGAGCTTAGGAGAGATCCCTTCTCAGGCATAGGCTTTCAAAGCACAAGATAGAAGCTACAATGCACCAAAGCAGAAATACATCCTGGGGAAAGCAGTGTTGTCTGAGGCAAGTCAAATATAGCTGGGTGGGTAGAATGCTTGCCTAACATGCAAGACCTAGGCTCAAACCCTAGGACAGGGGGTGGAGGGTGGGGCTCAGGGCAACAGGACAGGGCCCAAAAAACAAAGCAGAAAGGCAGCACATAATTATAATATCAGATCCAGAAGGCAGAAGCAGGAGGATTAGGAGTTCAGGTTCATTCTCAGCTACGCATCAGGTTTGAGGCCAGGCTGGGATACATGAGACCTGTCTTGAAAAAGGACCAAGGCTTCATTCAGTGTTGTGACTGACTCTTGCATGTCTGCTCAAGCCTCTCAAACATGTGACCAGCTGGGACAGGCCCTGCCTTAGGGCCACAGTAGCCCCTTATAGATCCTGATGTCTAAGGCTGATATCAGCCATTGAGGACTTCGTCAGCGTTCTGCTGCCTAGACTGTTCCAGAACACATCTTCTAACAGAAAACAGGCTTTCCCTTGAGAGGAGCTTGATGGGATATCTCTCTAGGGGCTGCCTCTGAGTGTGGCACCATGTGGGGTACTGTGTGGGGTGCAGGTGACAGAGCGCCATGTGAGGGCTATGGAGCCTGGAGTGAGGCACCAGCCTCTTTAGTTCAGGGAAGGGAAGACTGGACTATGAGGCCCCTGGGAGGAGAGTCTCAGACTTGAACTTGGATCTTGAATCTAAGCTGGCTGTGACATGGAGAGGCAGGGCAAACACCGATTGTGCTCCTTTGGTGGGCCTGCCTGTCCTGAAGTTTTGTGGTTTTAACTGCTCCTCTTGGAGCCCCAGCTGCACTTCAAAAGTGACCATGGGGGAGAAGCTTCCCCAGGAAAGTGACAAGAATGGGAATTTTCCACTGTTGGTAAAAGGGGAACTTACAAAGTTAGTGTGGGTCAAGGGTCATATGGAGACACTGAAGCTGGGATCAGGATCTTCAATACCTCTGTCTCTCAAACATAACAGCACTCTGTGAGGGCCAAACTCAGAGTGAAGGCTTTTCATGCCTGGAGAACAATTTTGCATGATTTTTGAATTGGTTCTCTTTTCTCTTTTAAGTGTGTGTGTGCGTGTGCAGGAGTCACTTATTCCCTGCCACTGTGTGGATCCCAGGGATTGAACCTAGGTGGTCAGGCTTGGCTGCGGGTGTCTTTACCTGCTGAGTCACCTCACTCATGTGTCCTGAATTTGTTTGTTCCTTTCCCAGTTGAGCAGGTTATAGGCTGCTTTTAACAGTGCCCACTTCCGAACACTGTCTACTTATGCAAAGGATTTTCCTGGGAAACTTTTTTCTTTAATAATATTTTTAAATTTTTATTTTATGTATATGAGTGTTTTGCCTGCATGTATGTCTGTATATTACATGTGTGCCTGTTATCATGAAGGTCAGAAGAGGCCTTTGGATCCCCTGGGACTGGAGTAACAGGTGGCTCTGAACCATCATGTGGGTGTTGGGAAGTAAACCGAGATCCTTGTCAAGAGCCACAAGGTGGTCTTAACCTCTGAGCCTCCCTGCAGTCCCCAATGGGCAAAATTCTTTCTTTCTTTCTTTTTTGTTTTTTTGTTTTTGTTTTTTCAAGACAGGGTCTCTCTGTGTAGCCCTGGTTGACCTGGAACTCACGCTGTAGACCAGGCTGGCCTCGAACTCAGAAATCCACCTGCCTCTGCCTCCCAAGTGCTGGGATTAAAGGCGTCTGCCACCGCTGCCCAGCTGGCAAAATTCTTAATGTTCATCTTTGATATCAATCGTAATTTATATCTAAAACAGCCTTCTTTTTTCTCTTGCTTTTTATTTTTGAAATGTTTTTATTAGCATATGTTACTTGTGACATTTCCACACATGTGTACAACATATTTGATCATATTTCCCCCCATTACCCTCTCTTGTTCCCTTGCACTCCTGCTGAACCCTCCCCCTTCCTAACTAGCAACCTCATTCCATGTGTGTGTGTCTGTGTGTGTGTGTCTGTGTGTCTGTGTGTGTGT
>JADRCH010000059.1:3918961-3931260 GCA_019843965.1 Rhynchomys soricoides
TGTGTGTCTCTGTGTGTGTGTCTGTGTGTCTCTGTGTGTGTGTGTCTGTGTGTGTGTGTGTGTGTGTCTCTGTGTGTGTGTCTGTGTGTGTGTGTCTGTGTGTGTGTGTCTGTGTGTGTGTGTGTGTGTATCTGTCTGTGTGTGTGACCCAGTGGGTTTCATCAAGCTCCTCCCCATGTGCACGAGTTACAGTGTACTTACAGGGCATGAGCACTTAGGTCATGTGACTACACCCCTGAAGGAAAATGCTCCTTGCCTCCCATCCCCCATTAACTGCCTGAAAATCCCCAGGAAACTGGTGAGGTGGTGAGGTGTGGAGAGCCCTTCCTCCCTCCAGACAGAATGCTGTCTGACATAGTCTTGAGCGGGTCGGTCTTGTAGCTAACTGTAGCTGCTCGGAGTTCAGAAGTGCAATGACCAGGTTACACCTGGAAGAGAAGTGTTCCACAGTGCTCCACCCCCTTCCTGGGCATCGTTCACTCCGTCTTTCTGTCCTCTCTCCTGAGATATTCTCTGAACTTTGGAGGAAGTGATAGAGATGGCCCATTTATGTTTATGTTTTTCATCATTATTTCATTTCATATGTTTTTTTACCATTTATGCCCACGTATAGCTGTCACATTTTCTGCAAAAGAAAGCTTCTCTTGACCAAAGCTGACAGCAGCATTATTAGTAAATGAATAATTAATTTAATTAATAAAAGTATAATAGACATAATTATAGAGGTATCTCTATATGCATTGTATCCACTCAGCAAAACACTAGTATTAGCTTTCCCACTAGGGCCTAAGACCTTCCAGCTGCAGGCTACGGTCCAGCTTTACAGTGAACTCCTACCCGAGGGATGGGCCAAGCAGAAAGTAGTTGCCACCATCGAACAAACTTGCCGCTGTTGGCCAGTGGCCACCATCGAGCAGACTCGACTGGTCAGATGGTAGTTGCATTACTTTACCTCTCTGTTGCTGTGATAAAGCACTCTGACCAGAAGCAACTAGACCAGGAAAGGGTTTATTTAGCATATAGGTTATGTTACTGAAAGAAACCAGGGCAGGAACTGATGCAGAGACCATAAAGAAATGCACTGGCTAGTGTGCATCATCCACAGTGAGCTGGGCTCTCCTATGTCCAAGAAACACCCCATAGGCTAGCTCCACTCCTAGGGGAATCCTTGGAGGCAATTCACCAGTTGAGGTTCCCCCTTCCCTGATGTGTCAACAACTGAAACCAGCTATGACAATTGAGGTTCACACACAGTGTACAGATGAGTGAGACAGCCGATGACAATTCTTTCCCAGAAGCCTGCTTAGCACCTTGTGAGCACTGAATGCCGGCTGCCAAGAGCGAGCCCAGTTCTGCTTGGTTTCTCTGTATCTTGTGGCCAGAGTCTGTGGAGAAAGATGCATGTTTTTTGTTGTTTTTCCTTACTAGTTGTCTACTTTTAAAGAAAGGAGCACAGGAAGGGAAAATGCAGTAGCTGCACAAAATGTATTAGGTCTGAATTAGATGAGCTTAAAATGTGCTAACACACCAGACAGTCAGAGATGCTCTGCTCCACCCTGGAAGTAAGCCGTGCTCCAGGAGGCTCCTTTCTCTGTCTTAGGATTGCTGTGAACTTCCAGACTGGTTTCAGCGGAAACGACATTGCCTTCCACTTCAATCCCCGGTTTGAAGAAGGAGGTTATGTGGTTTGCAACACGAAGCAGAATGGACAGTGGGGGCCTGAGGAGAGGAAGATGCAGATGCCTTTCCAGAAGGGGATGCCCTTTGAACTCTCCTTCCTGGTGCAGAGGTCAGAGTTCAAGGTGAGTGGGGAATCCCTCTCCTAACCCACTCCCTGGGTGAACCACATTTTAACAGCCGCAGTCAATGAAGTCAGGTCCCAGCCAAGCCACTACACAGATGTGACCTTTGCCCTCTGCCTTACAGACTCCAGCCTGTAATCTGCAGATGCACTCTTGCTTTTATTCCTTAGAAAATAAGACCTCAAGCCAGGCAGTGGTGGCACACGCCTTTAATCCCACCACTTGGGAGTCAGAGGCAGGTGGATTTCTGAGTTCGAGGCCAGCCTGGTCTACAAAGTGAGTTCCAGGACAGCCAAGGCTACACAGAGAAACCCTGTCTCGAAAACCCGAAAAAAAAAAAAAAAGAAAAGAAGACCTCAATTTGTCACCATGTTGCTTTGGGGTTCCATGTGTCTTAAAAACAAAACAACGAACAACAACTACAACAAAACCTTGTATTTTTTTCTTTGATAATATCACACACCTGTAGAATGTGTTTTGGGCACACACTCTTCCCATCCCCGTATCTTTTTTTTTTTTTTTTGAAAGCTTATTTATTTTATGTATATGAGCACACTGTAGCTGTCTTCAGACACACCAGAAGAGGGCATCGGATCCCATTACAGATGGTTGTGAGCCACCATGTGGTTGCTGGGATTTGAACTCAGGACCTCCGGAAGAGCAGTCAGTGCTCTTAACCACTAAGCCATCTCTCCAGCCCCCATCCCTACATCTTCCCCCCTCCCCTTCTGGAGTGTTCCCAGTCCCCTCTCCCACTTTTATGTCTTTAAAGGATATGACTGCCCCTGCCCTAGCTAACAACTGTCAAAAGCAAGGTGGGGCCTCTTGTGCAGACAGCCTCACTTGACCCAATCCACACTAACTCCATTCCTCCACTGCAGATCCCTAGTAAGGTCTGCGCTCTATGGTGCTGGGAATCACACCTAGCTTCCTGCATACTAGGCAAGTGCTCTGCCACTGAGTTACACCCCAGTTTTAACATGTGTCTGCTGAAACGCATTGTTCTAAGTTTTCTTCAGGTTCTGCTAAAGGCAGTGTCCTTACCGGCCAGACACTGTCTCTGGGCCGGGATGGGGTGAGTGGAAACTTTCCTGAGCTTATCTGTGGGACACTGGGGTTCTTGTGCCCTCCAAGCACAACCTGAGCTTGCCTTTCTTCTGTTGCCCATAAGCATCCAATGCACATGTAAATATTACCCCAGATGAGGGCTGAGATATAGTTCTCTTGGAAAGAAGCTCTGGATTTGATCATGGTATTGCATAAACTAGGCCTAGTGGTACATGCCTGTAATCCCAGCATTTGGGTGATGGAAGCAGAACGATCAAGGAGTTCAGGGTCATCCTTAGCTACATAGCAAGTTTGAGGCTAGCCTGGGCTACATGAGACCAGGTTTTAACAACATAAAAAAAAAATCACCCATCATGAACCAAGTTTGAAAAGATAAACCTAGGGGCTAGAGAGATGGCTCAGTGGTTAAAAGCACTGACTGCTCTTGCAAAGGCCCAGGGGTTCAGTTCCCTGCACCCGCACAGCAATTCACAACTGTCTGTAACTCCAGTTCTAAGGGATTCAACACCTTCTTATGGCACCACATACATGCAGGAAAAACACCTACACACATGAAATAGAATAACTCTAAACATATTCTAAAAAGCAACAGTAAGCCTGGATTAAGTAAGTGAATGCCAGCCAGAAACAGGAGCCCAGAGGATATGGGGGTCTGAGCAGCGGCTCACACATTCTGTTCTTGGTGCGGCATTGAAGATGATGTCCCTGCCTTGAAGGAGGATGTAAGATGCAGAACCTTTCTTCTGAAAGGAAAGCTCAGGAGGGGCCTGGTCCTCCTACAGTGACTCTCTTCCCCCAGGTGATGGTGAACAAGAACTTCTTCGTGCAGTACTCACATCGTGTACCCTACCACCTCGTGGACACCATTGCTGTCTCTGGCTGCTTGCAGCTGTCCTTTATCACCTTCCAGGTTAGGAAAGGCTGGCACCTGTCACAGGGGCAACTGTGACAGTGACCAGTTGGGCTTGTGCGTACTCAATGGGGTACCAGCAAGCATCTTCCCAGGTAGCTTTGGAGCTGCTCTGGTTTGCTGATTCGGTGTCTGTCTACCTGATCTCTGTCTCTCTGTCCCTTTTGGCGCTGGTTTCTCTGGGATGAACAATCTACCTTGGTGAAGATGCCAAAGCTTCTCCTCTCTGCAACTGTCTATTGCATGACCAAGGAGTTCTAAAAAAGACTTATGCTTAAGTAACCAAATGGAATCCAAGTCAGAGGGCATAGCGTGGCTCCTGGAGTCCAGCCTGGGTCTGTTTGACCTCTATATTAAAAAAATATTTTAAAAAAATCAAACCAAACAACAAAAAACAAACAAACAACCCAAAAACGTTTGTGTGTATATGTGTTTTTTTTATTTTTGTTGTTTTTGTTTTTGTTTTGTGGCAGAATATCACTTTGTAGCCCAGGCTGGCCTCTAATTTATGATTCTTCTGTTTCAGCTTCTTGAGTGCTGGGATTACAGATATATGTTACCAGGCTCAGCTCTGAAAACAAATTATTTATTTATTTTGTGACAGTGTCTCATGAACTTGGGTCAATCCTCCTGTCTCAGTCTCTCCAGTGTTGTGATCACAGATGTGTAACACCAGGCCTAATTATGAATTTTTTTTTTAACTGTGCAGCTCAAGCTGGCCTTGAATTCTGTGTAACCCAGATTGGCTCTAGAGTGTGATCCTTCTGCCTCCAGCCTCTTTAATGCTTGGGATTACAGACCACATTCATCTATGTTTAAAAAAAAAAAAAAATTGAGACAGGGTTTCTCTAGGCAGTCCTGACTGTTTGGGGAGCTGGCTATGTAGACCAGGCTGGCTTCTAATTCACAGAAATCCACCTGCCTCTGCCTTCCAAGCTCTGGGATTAAAGGTGTGCACCACCGATACCGGGCTTGTTTTAGAATTTTCGATGTGTTGCCAAGATCTGAAGGTCCAACTGGGCATAGCATCTCAAGTCTATGATTCCAACAGCGGAGGAGTTAGGAGTTAAAAGTCATTCTCTTCCTCTCCTACACTGTGAGATTAAGACTAGGCTGGGCTACATGAGACTCTGTCACAAAAATACCAAATACAGTAAATAAGTAAGTAAATAAATACATATCTAGAGATACTGTGGGGAAAACTGACTCCTTTCCCTCTGGCCTCATGACCACATCTGCTGTTTCCTGACCCTTCCTGCAGGAGCAGAAGCTGGAGGGAGGGAGTAAAGGAGCACCCTGACCTTGCTCATGACAACCTAACCCTTTCCCAGTGTCATTCCTCTAGGTCCAGAGCTAACCCTTGCTTCTTGCCTGCCCTTGCTTTGGCAGTGCCTCCTGCTTCAGTCACCTAGACGTGCTTTTGTTTTAACAGAACTCTGTGACCCCTGTCCAGCCTGTCTTCTCCACGGTGCAGTTCTCTCAGCCAGTCCAGTTCCCACGGATCCCCAAGGGGCGCAAACAGCAAGTGAGTTAAGCGTTCAGCCAGGAGGTTCAGAGGATAGAGCCTAGAGGCAGGTCCAACCAACAGCTAGCCAGGGGCCTTCAGACCCCATCAAACCAATCCAGGGTCTTCTGCATTCACCAGCTGCCCAGAATTGTGTCCCTCCTGGCTCTGTTTTTCTAAGCAACTCCTCCCTCCCCAAAGCCACTCTTGGGTCTAGCCTGTGGTAATTCCTCACGTGTCAACTGGATTGGTTCCTTTCACCACTGCACAATGACCTTGCCTAGCACATTGCATCTCACACTCTCCCATTGTAAAATTCTTTAGGATTAAGTCTTTCTAAACAGTGGGAAGCCTGGTGGATGCCTATAATCTTAGTACTTTGAGGCAGAGCCTGGAAGGATCAGAAGTTTAAAATCACCCTCAGCTTGGACTATGTGAGACCCTGTCTAAAACAAACAAACAAACAAACAAAACAAAGCAAGACAAAAACTAAGTAATAAATAAATACAAGCTCAAATCCCCTCATAAGACACAATAGAACACTGTCTAGTCTGGCTCCAGTTCATTTCCTACCTCCAGTCAGTCACACCACCTCCATAGTTCACTCAAAGCCCTCTCTGGCCACCTCTCTTTTGCACAGGCTATCCCTTCTGTTCACTTTGCCCCTTACAAACTAATAATTACGCTATAATTCTTCATTTAAATAACACTCTGTATTTAAACAAAGTATTTTCTCTGACCTACCTGATGTTGTCGTGGCCTTGGCACTTGTCTGTGCTGTTTGGGTCACAACATCTTTGGCATGTGCACCTTCTCCATGCCCAGGAAGCCTGGAAGACTGGCACCAGGGCTTGTTTGTTCATTTATGTATTTCCAGCTCCTCACATGGTGCTGGCATGCAACAGGGATCAGAACATGGATTTTCCCACATAGTCGGGGAGAACAGGAAGCTAACAGGAAGGAGGATATGCTGGTGGGGGTAGGGAGGAAAGGCCAGCAGGCCTGTGGTCACTTAGGCAGTTGTGGTTTATGATGGTCCAGAAAGGCACCTGTCTTCTGCCATACTGACTCTAGGTCTGGCCGGGTATCTGGAAGCCATTGCAGGGTTGCTCAACATTGACCCTGGCTTGGGAGGATATCGGATGTGGTAGATATAATATGGCTTAGCAGGGTTCCATTTGGGATCTTCTTACTCAGTGCCTGGGCTAACCCAAGGCAAGTTGCTTAACCTTTCTAGGCCTTGGGCCTCACCAGGGGAATGGGAATCAAAGATGCCGCCCTCCTTGGAAAGCACTGAAGTTGTGCTCAGCACACAACAAAGCTAAATGCCAACAAAGTGGGCGGCTGGGAATATTACTCTCACCTCTGTGAGCCCAGAGAAGCTATGTGGTCAGGCAGGTTGAGTCCTCTCTCAGGGGGCCAGGTATCCCCTGTGCACCCTTGTGAGGGTGAGAATTTGGGTGTAGCAGGTTCAGGAAGGAGGTAAAACTGATCATAAGAACCACACCTGAAGTTTGAGGTCACCTCTCACTCCATGTGACCCCAGCAATAACCACCCCCCTCCTTGATCCTTTTCAGACTCAGTGCTTTCAGCCTGCCCACCAGGCACCCATGGTAAGTCCTCTGCTCTTTTGTGTTTTTTAAAGAACCTCTTCTTCATGGATCTTGCTGTGGGTTGAAGGGAGGAGTCTCAGCATCCCCTATAAGGGCAGACAAGACTGCACACATCCCTACCCACCAGGCCTCAGGGATGTTGGTAGGAGGGGCTTCAGGTGTGCTTGGCTGGCTCTGATCAAATAGAGAACAGTACTGGGGGTGAATTCTGTTGGTTGAGTGGAGTGTTTCAGTAGCGCACACAAAGCCCCGAGTTTGATCCTCAACATCCCATAAACAATGCATAATGGTGGTGCACAGCTGTAATCCCAGCACTGGCAAGGCTGGTGGGCAGAACTCTAGTCAAAATCTATCTTCCTTTCCAACAGAGGAATGCCCCTCCCCACCCCTAGTGTATATGGATGTCAGGGAGGGACTGTAGTGAAAGACCTGCCTGGTTGCAGTCCCAGCTTCAGGCTTACGGGTGGACATTATGTAGCGCCCTCTGGTGGCAGGTAGTAGTCCTTATAAGGATGAGCACCTATTTCTTTTTCCCAGGCTCAAACTATCATCCATACGGTTCACAGCGCCCCTGGACAGACGTTCTCTGTAAGTCTAAAATTTTTGGTTATCTCACAGCCCCACCATTTTCCTTAAGTCAAAAGCAGAATTTCTTAGAGTCACAAAGTTGGAACCAAAGTACCTAGGAAGGATATGGAGGAAGCTGGGGCTGGGCTCTCTGCTAAGAAGAGGGGCAACCCAAACTCTTCTAGAGACAGCAGAGACTCAGAAACAGTCTTTATAGGAATATAACTGGCAGACACTATGCTCTCCAGTTGCCCAGGCTGGAGTGTGTTGGCTCCAGACCCTAGCTTGCTTACTAAGCTCAAACCCCCACCAAGTCACTCCTGACAGCCAGTCTATCTGTCCCTCCCCTAGCACAGTGCAGGTGGGCGCCCTGAGCTGATGGGGATGTACGGGAAGTGGCTACAAGGCAGGTGACCATCGTGGGCTCCAGAAAAACGGCAAGAAGTTCCATGAATGTTGATGTGGCAGAGAAGTGGGTGGGAAGCCTCAAGGCCTGGGTATTGGAGGTCTCTTGAAGTGTGTGTCACTTGTGCGTCTCTTCCACAGACTCCTGGAATCCCTCCTATGGCATACCCCACCCCAGCCTATGTAAGTGGTTTCTTATGAAAAGCTGGAGCTTTGGCTCATGTTAGGCAGGGAGAAAGGTGAAGGGAGGATATGTGGGACAGTTCTCTGACTTACATGATCAACGAAGGTTCCTGCATCCAGGTAAACAGTTCAAATATCCGTGTAAATATCCATCAGCAGACAGTTGAAAAAGAACTTTCAACTTTAAAATGGTCCCTTCAGCATGAGCAAATTGTAGACCTGCCTTAGCTCCTTTTCTATTGATGTGATAAAACACCATGGCCAAGGCAACTTACAAAAGAAAGCGGTTAATTTGGGGCCTACACGTCCATGACCATCACAGCAGGGATCATGGCAGCAAAGAGGCAGGAATAGCACAGGAGCAGTAGCTGAGAGCTCACATTTTGTAGGAGGTGGGGGTTGAGGGGTAGAGGAGGCTGGGAATGGTACAGATAATTTGAAACCTCAAAGCTTATCCCCAGCGACATTTTCTCCAGCAAGACCACACCACCCAATCCTCCCTAAACAGTTCCATCAACAGGGGACCAACTATTCAAATATATGACCCTCTGGATGGTGGGGGGAGGGGCATTCTCATTCAAACCCCAACACCCCAACAAGCCATTTGTGCCACAACAATGTTCCCCTCATTATAGTTGAAGTGTATTTTGTTTTGACATTTAATGAACCAAGTAAAGGAACCTGGGTTCCTTCCAGAAGATGCAGGACTCATGGGCCAGGCTTTGGAGTCCCTAGACACTTATGCTGAGTCCCCTGCTGTTGCCACAGCCCAGCTGAAGATACTTTGCTCTCACCCTCCCTACAGACTTTACCTTTCTTCACCTCCATCTTAAATGGGCTTTACCCGTCCAAGTCCATCATCATAACAGGCAAAGTCTTGCCAGATGCTAAGAGGTAAGACAGGCCCACAGGGCCCCTAGAACAGAGGCTCCCAGAGTTGTTCTGGCCAGCCTGTGGCTCTGAGCCACCTGGGGTGATGGGTAGGGACTGAGCCCAGAACTCAGTAGCCAAGCAGGGTCTCTGTGAACTATCCATTCCAGGTTCCATATCAACCTTCGTTCTGGGAGTGACATTGCTTTCCACCTGAACCCCTGTTTCAATGAGAAGGTTGTGGTCCGAAACACTCAGATCAACAACATCTGGGGACCCGAAGAGCGAAGTCTGCCAGGGAGAATGCCCTTCAGTCGTGGCCAGAGCTTCTTAGTAAGATGCTGGGGTGTAAGAGGAGGCTGCAGGGGTCTGTGATGGGATACAGGCAGATGTCTGGGAAAAGAGGGCTGCATCCCAAAGAAGAGAAAATGTTGCACAAATTGGTATTATTTCATGAGTATTGTCCCTACTGAAGTAAGGGCTTCGTGTCTCCTATGCCCATTTCCCCCTGTTCTGGGGACTGACAGACAGCCTTATGCTAGGCAAGCACAATAGCACTGAGCCTGAGTTTTTTGTTTGTTTGTTTCAGGCAGGGACTCACTTTAGCCCAGGCTTACCTACAACTCACTCTGTAGGGTGTCCGGCCTTGAGCTCAGGTGATCCATCTACCTTGCTGGGATTACAGACCTCAGGATGCCAAGTGCTGGGATTACAGGCCTGAACAACCTTGCCTGTTTCCCAGCCCTGCCTTTTCTTCTTCCTTTTTTCCTCCCTCCCTCCCTCCCTCCCTCCCTTCCTTTCTTCCTTCCTTCCTTCCTTCTATTTTGAGACAGGGTCTTAATAAGGTTAGTCTTGAACCCACTCTGTTGCCCAGGTAGACCTTGAACTTTTGATGCTATCTTGGCTTCCTGAATAGGGGCAGCGTATAGCCCTACACTAGGGGGCTTGGCTGTTCCTGCGTTCTATAGAGGGGCAGATAAACTCACAAGGGTGGGTCACTTGCATGAGGTCACACAGGCAGTTTGTGCCAAGAATGAACTGCCATTCACTCGTTTGCTTACACAGTCATGTGTTGCCAAGGAGGAAGAGCAGGAATAGAGCTTCAGCTTGGAAGCCTGGTACCCTGAGCAAGCCTTATCCACCCTGGTTATGACATCAAATTACCCAATGATCTTAAATAAGAAAAATCAATGTGAGACCCTACCTCTGGGGCAATGTACAGCCATCATTTGGAAATGTAATGACAACATTCTCTGCCATAAGACTTAGAGCATAGGGCTAGCTTGCATTTTGTTATTGTTGTTGAGACATGTAGCCCAGGCTAGCTTCATATTTGCTATAGATTCAAGGCTGGCCTTGAACTCCTGATCCTCCTGCTTCTCAAGTGCTGGAATTAATTACGGACATGCAGCATGCCTGGCTTTTTTTTTTTTTAATGTATGGATGTTTTTCAGCATGGATGTGCATGCATGCCTGAGGCCTTCAGAAGTCAGAAGAAGGCATCAGATTCCCTTGAAACTAGAGTTATAGACAGTTGTGAGCTGCCATGTGGGTGTGGAAACTGAACCCAGGTCCTCTGGAAGAGCAGCCAGTGCTCTTAGCTGCTGAGCCATCTCTCCAACCCCTTGTGCTGGATTTTAGTTTAGTGATAACACAGACCTAATAAAACTGAATCTCAGAGTGGAAAGGGTGGGACACGGTGGGGTCTGCAGCACACTTTGGATAGTGTCCACATACAGCATGACATGAGTGTTAGCCTGGTCCTCATACAGTGAGATATGAATGTTAGCGGTGGCCCCAGGTCACAAAGCTTTAACATTTGTGTCAGCTATCTCATTGAAAATGACTTAGAGACCAGGCAAAGAACACTGGAGACATAGATAGCCTGAGCCAACTCCTGTCACTAATGGCTTAGGGTTCATCCGGAGAGTGAGACTGGGGTGGGGACATGGGTGGATGGTTGGGGGGAGGGGTGGGAGTCAGGAGGAGAGAGAGGCATGGAAAGTCATTGGAGGGGATGGGCCAGCACTTTCCTCTGTTTGCAGGGTGGGAAATCCAGGCTTGGGAACAGCTTATAAGAATGTACTAGGCCAAGGGAATGATGTTGTTTAGTGCAAGGCAGAGCATTCAGGCTGTCTAGAGTCCAAGTTTGGGGCTTGCTTTTAAGGAAAGAGAGAGCCCTGGGAAGAAGACACAAGCCTGGGTTCTCAAAGGCCATGTTGTGGTGTCTCTGTCCAGGTGTGGATCTTATGTGAAGGCCACTGCTTCAAGGTGGCCGTGGATGGTCAACACATGTGCGAATACTGCCACCGTCTAAAGAACTTGCCAGCTATCAACAGTCTAGAAGTGGATGGTGATATCCAGCTGACCCATGTGCAGACATAAGCAAGGTCTCTGGCCTAGGCATGAGGGCTGGGGTACCATGTCTGTGTCTTATCATCTCTTCCCTGTCTCAGCCCTGGCTCCCCAAATCCCGCCATCAAAAGAGAGCCTCACTGACAGGAATTCCAGAAAGGTGAAATTCCCAATTCACTCCCCTCCACAAAGGGGGTATCCTGGGCTATGTGGCATATGGCTTTCAGCCCTCAGTCCCAGCCATTGCTCCCAAGCTAGTTATATACTGAGGGGAGTGACCTCCCTGGGTTTGTCCCTTTCTCTGATCTTTACCCCCTCTCTGGCTTTTTTCCTTCACCCCTCCTGCTCCTCACCCCTCTAGGAGGGCCACCCTGATGTCATCCCACTGGCCTCCAACTGACCCAGAATGTCCACATTAACTTTCCCCCACTCTTGCCCAGTGTCCATAAAATAAAGAAATAATAATCTTGTCTACACACATATGTGAGATGGCTGGGTTATTGAATGGGTCTGGAGACATTCTGGAACCTACCAAAGAGAATGGGAGGAGACAGGTCTGTGCCCACATGTGCTTACAGGGGTCCTTCCTCCCGAAAGGTGCTGTTGAACTGGGTACAGGCTGGGTGGGGCCCAGGGTCTCTGACAAGAATGCCCAAATCGGTGTAAACCAAGGAACAACCTCATGCTCCTGAGGTGGAGGAGGTGCCTGGCAGAGACTGTGGAATCCTTGGCAGCTTGTGCTGGGTGAGAGGTGAGGTAATGGGGTCAGGAGGAGCTGGTCTGCTGTGGACCTCCCAGCAGAGGGGTTTGGGGTGGGGACCTGCCATATGAGGGATCCCTGAATGCTGCTAACTCCTTGAGGTTCCCATCCCTCAGGAACCAGGGTGGAGACCTCAGATCATCAGTATCAGCAACACCTAGGAGCTAGTCAGAAATGCAGCAGCTTACCTGGAAGGCTGAGGCAGGAGGATGGCAAGTTCAAGACCAGCTCAGGTTACACAGTGTGACCTTGTCTCACAAA
>JADRCH010000059.1:3931270-4012340 GCA_019843965.1 Rhynchomys soricoides
GTGTGTGTGTGTGTGTGTGCAGTTTGTATGTATGTGTGGTGTGTATGTATGGGTATATGTGTTGAGGGTGTGTATGCGTATATGGTGTGTGTGTGAGTGTGTATGTGTGTGGTGTATGTATGTGTGCTATGTGTGTGTGCATGTGCATGTGGTATATACATGTTTCCATGCATACAAGTGAATGAAAATGTGTATGGAGGTCATTGGCCAATTCTGAGTCTCTCTCTCTTTTTTAGATTTTATTAAAGGCAGATTTATTGGTTTATTGGGAAGCTGCTCTTCGGCAAGTTCACTGGCTCCAAGGATTGAGGCCAGGGGAGTCGCCATGGGGGGGCTGGGGAGAGAAAGGGAGAAAGGACAGAGAGAAGAGATGGAGAACAAGACTGTTTGGTGTTTCGAGACAGGGTTTCTCTGTGTAGCCCTGGCTGCCCTGATCACTCTGTAGACCAGGCTGGCCATGAACTCTGAGATCTGCCTGCTTCTGCCTCCTGAATGCTGGGATTAAAGGCATGCATCACCAACATCCAGCCTGAGTGACTTCTTTAATCTCTGTCTACCTTATCTTTGGAGACAGAATCTCTCATTGAACCCAACGCTCACTAATTGACTTGACTTGTGGCCAGTGAGCTCCAGGGGTCTGCCTTTCTTTACCTTCCCAGCACTAGGATGTCAGACACACACCACCACAGCTAGCTTTGTTTTTGTGGGTACGGGTAACCCAAACAAACATATACTAAATAATTTACCAACTGAGCTATCTCCCCCACCCCCAGTCTTCAGTCTATATTTTAGTAAGATTCCTTCCCCAGGTGACTTGGGGCACCTAAGCATGGGGGAAACCCTGACCAAAGTGACTGGACAGGTCACACTGTTCAGATGCATTACTGCCAGGGGCAGGGGGTTTCTATGGGAATGAGAAACTGTTGGGCCCCTTGCCTCTTCTGCTCTGTCTGATGTGGCTGTGGAAAGGGAAGAGGGAGCTAGCTTACCCTGGTACAGAGCAGAGACTAGCAATGAGGTTGTCTGGTAAGGAGCTGTGCTGGCTAGTGCAAACAGGAGTTCATGACCTCCACAGCAGGAGAGGATGGTGGTGCCCCTCACAGCAAGGTGTCACATGCAGAGAACTAAACTTGTCCTGCCCAGGGACCAGATCATGACTGACTAAACTCTCATCAAACAGGACATGGAGCACAACCAACACTTTCTCTCCTTTTCAGATGGTCTCAAAGTCACTATGTAGCTGTATTTGAGGTCTATGATCTTAGACTTCAAATCCTCCTGCCTGTTCCTCCTAATCGCTGGGATTACAAGTGTGTGCCATTATGCCTATGGTTCTGCAGTGCTGGGGATCAAACCCAGGGCTTTCTGTATGCTAGGCAAACACTCTGCTAACTGAGCTACATCCTCAGTGCCCAAGCACATCATTTTCTAAGATAGGTGAGCACTGAGGTCTTCAGGTAACCCTGGCTCTTGTGAAGAACCCCAGGTCTCACCACACCCTGCAGACGGTGCCTTGCGTGTAAAGCACAGCTCCAGCCCCTGATCTGGGCTGCTTTGCCATGACTACATGGCTGCGGACAAACACAGACTTCATCTGCTGTCCCCTGGGGATCTGGTTAGCGTGTTCCTTCGTGGGAGCATCAGACGTGGGGCCCACCAACCCCAACCCATATAGGACTTGAGAATGCTTTCGCTACAAAACTTGATCAAACACTCAGGGTGATTAAAATAAAATGTATTTTATATAAATATTTTCACCAAAGAATTATACAGAGAAGGCCCAAGCGGTCATTGGGAGTAGACAAGAGTATCTGTTTTCTTAAATACAAAGTATAAATATCTGTACATAATGCAGCTAAATAGTAGAGCAGCGACATGGCGCCTCCTGGTGGTCACCCAAAGTGCTTCAGTCAAGAGGTTAATTTTTCTCTGCTCTCAGCTCCAAGGAAGAGAGGCAAAGGAGAGAGAAGGGGTGGGAAGTGGAGAAAGGGGAGGGAGGAGAGGAGAGAGATTCAGTAGTCCACAATAGTACAAAACTACTTGGTAGGGTGGACGACGGGATGACATGAGGGGTTTGGGGGGGAATTGCATTTCACTGTCACCCCAACCCCTCACCATCATTTTACTCTGTGCCAGGAGCTGGAACTCATCTGTGCTGTCAGAGCCTCGTGTCCTTGGGCTCCTCCAAGGTGTTGCCCTTTTTTGCCCGATAGGAAAAGACTGCACCGAAGATATCTTCATGATAACGTTTCTGGCTCTGTGAGGGGAAACAGAGGTCATAGTCACCCTGCTGGCCCAGTCACCTCTCAGTTATCATGTCTAGGCTGGTACAAAACCCTGGGGCTGCAACAGCTTCCTGGTGACACAGGCACTTACCAGCCCTGTGTGTCTTCCCCCTTCCAGGCATAATGATTGCCACCATTATGCCCGGGTTTGGTTTTCCCTCTGCCCTGTGTGTGGCCCACTTTGGCCTCTTCCCATGCTTCATGGATGGATGGCAGCCCTGCTACCTGCCTAGTGCTCATCCCACATCAGATGTGAGCTTTGAGATCAGCATGTGCAGGGCAGGCTGTGGATGCCTCTCTTTTTCCAGGCCCTGATTCAGCAGCTGACTGAGGGCCCCGAGGGAAATCTTACAGTAAAGGCACCTGTTGCTCTTTGTGGACTCGGACATGTGTACAAATGATCTGGCCTTGGAAGCTTTTTTCCCCTCAGTACTAGAAATCAAACCCTGGGGTTTTTCATATCCTAGGCTAGGCAAGGTCTGAGCTACACCTCTGGCACTCACTTTCGATTTTAAAATTAAAATAAATAAAAATAAAGGATTTTATTTCCTGCCTCTGCCTCCTGAATGCTAGAATTAAAGGTGTGCATGTGCCGCCGTGTCTGGCTACAGTTTTATTTTCAAGTGTGTGTGTGTGTGTGTGTGTGTGTGTGTGTGTGTGTGTGTGTGTGTACATGAGTGCAGTACCCTGAGAGGCTAGAAGAGGGTATCACATGCACTGGAGCTGAAGTCACAGGTATGCCCTCTGCATTTCTGCAGCCCCAGGTGGTCCATAGTGACTTGGGCTTACCACTCTCCTGCCTCAACTTCCCCAACGCCTTAGGACCGACAGGTGTGCACTGCCTCGGCCCCACCTGCTCCTTACAGCCTTTGTTAATGATGTCAAACATCTGTGAACACATCTGGCAAACACTGAACACATTTTGGGAAGCACCCGCGATGCCTTTGCTGGTCATCACAGGTGTCAAAATAGTCTGCATCCCAGGACCTTCGTACAGGCTGCTGCCCGGCAGAATAGTCTGGACCTTTGTCTCCAGTGTTCACAAAGCTTCTTTTTTATCTTCTTCAGGTATTTTTTCTCAAATGTCACCTCCCAGTGTCCCTTTCCCCAAACCTCTTCATTAAACCATGAACACCCCAGCTCTGAGCTGCTGTTCTGCGTAATTCTTACCCAAAGCAGAGCACATCCTGTGTGCTTGATTTAATCAACTCTGCAGAATGTAAGCTCCATTTAGGTAGACCTTTTGCTTTTGTACTTTTGAGATAGGATCTCATGTAACCCAGGCCTTGGACTGACTATGAAACCAAGAAACAACCTCGAACTCTTGACCCCTGGGTCTCCACCTCCTCAGTGCTGGCGATAGAGGCATGCCCTGTAATCTATCGATACTGACAAATTTTTCACCTGTTTTGTTAACTGCTTACCTCTAACAATAGTAGGTGCTTAATATAAATGTGGAGCATAATTACGAGCCCTAAAGGCAGGTTTAGGAACCAGAGAGACAGAGAGAGGGAAAAGGAGAGAGAGGCCATGGGCCTGGCTCCATGTGTTGGGGCCAGGGCCCCTTCCATCTGCAAAATGATGTAACAGTCATTCATCCCTCCTAAAGTTCTTATAAGGGCAGAAGAAAAGATCACAGGGTGATCATCTCTGAGCACCTGGCACAAGGCAGGCCCTGCTACCAAGAGTCCTTCCTGCGAGAAATGAGGACACCTAGCCTGCAACCTACTGCAAATAAGTGTATGTTTTCCATAGCCAGTAGGGGACAGGCCTCCACAGCCCTGTTCTATTCTATGGGCATTTATGCAGAAGTGTGGGGAGCAGAGACCGCTGCTTTTATCCCACAGATAGAGAAATGGAACATATTGGCCTGATTTCTCACCTAGCTGGCAACCATGTGGATTGGAAAGTTCAGTCTGTAGGTGCCCAGCCAGCCAGCCTGCTCTAGGTTCTAGTGGTGCAGAGGGTCTCAGGGTACCCCAGGTCTGCTGCTCTGGTCCTGGTTCCAAAGGCATGTGACCATGGCCTACTCCCCTCCTGAGGGCCCCATACCTTGAGCTGGAAGAAATAGTCTTCAACCTGCTCCTCACTCAAGTTCAGCTTGGTGGCCACCAGCTTCTTCAAAGTGGTAGCCACATCCCGAGCCATGCGCACATCTCCACAAACGTAGAGGTGGCCCTGCTCCCCATGGAGCACTCTGAGTACCTCATTGGCCAGCTGCTTCTGCAGGATGTCTTGAACGTAGACCTAAAAGCAGAGGACACAGTGGGACAAGCCCTGGATGCTGACGTCACTGTGGTTGGGCACACTGGCCATGGGAAGGGGAAGAGGGCCACTGAGGGCTACAGTCAGGACCTCCGCTAAGCACACACAAATCCTCCTGGCCAGTGGAACCCACAGAACTTCCCTGGGTTCATCACACTTCAGAGACATCAAGCTTATAGCTCTGCCCAGGGCTCTGAGATCTGTCTGCCTACACTCCAGAAAGAGGAGGCCCCCCAGTATGTATTAGTCCCAGCCCTGATTTGTGGTTTGGGTATAGGCTCCTAGGCTCCCCATTTATAAAGAAGGTCCAACAGTCCGTCGGGAGTCTGTTTTGTTGTTTGCTTTTGTTTTCACATAAGATGACCAGTGGTCCAGCCATAGGATGCAAAGAGGTCTTCAGGGAATGTTCACATGGTTCTGAATGGTGAGTCTGTATGAACTGTTCCCACCTGAGGGCCCTGGTGGGATCAGCTCCACCTCCCAGCCTTGCTGACCTAATCGTAAAGCCAGCCCTGCGTCCCAGAGCTGCCAGGCACCTGCAGGGGGCTGCGCTGTGGAGATTAAACTACAGTGAGCTTGGTGTTGTCATAGTGCTCTTCATGTTGTCCTCATGCTGTGCAGCTATCTTCACTGTGGAACAGAGGAGGCCAAGGCTTGCAGAAGAAGGGCTGTGTAGACCAGGCAATGGCCATCATGTTCCCTCTGCCGGCTTGCACTTACCTTGGGTTTTCCAGGCAGCCGGGAGTAGCCTGTGTGCACCTGGAATAGCACTCCCTTGCGGACCATCTCCTGCATTTCTTCCTGATAGAGGTGGTCCTGCTCTGGGTGCCGGCACCCAAACACCAAGGTCATGCGGCCTCCTTGGAGCCCTTGAAAAACCAGAACGTTGCAGTTACTACAATGGCCGCTAGAGGGCAACCCATGACCACCAAGTGCCCAGTGGGTAGGTTTCTGATCTGGCATTATCCCTGTTTAATAGCAGATGGAGGGGCACTCTTTAAACACATGGGGGGGGGGGGAGGTTCCGTATCAGTTCTGATTATGCCCATGCATTACTCTTTCTTTTATTTGAGAAATTGCATTTTAATTTTACTTCTTTTAAAATATTATAGCCAGTTCTTGGGAAGTAGAGGCAGGAGGATTGATTGCTGCAAATTCGAGGCCAGCCTTGTCTATATGGGGAATTTTCAGTCCAGCCAGGCTATAATAGCAAGGCCTTATCTCAAATATATATAGGTGTGTGTGTGCGCGCGCACGCACGTGAGCGTGTGTGTAACATGCTGAGGACATTCTTTTAGTGAAATATCAGAAACTTGTGGCCTCCTTTTGTGAAAATCATCTCCTCTGACCCAGCTGCTACATTAAATGTGGCGGCTGAGGCCTCAGGCATCCAGGATATCCCAACAACCTCCTGATGCTCTTGGCTATGCTGGACTTCATGTTCAGGGTCTTGAAGGTCAAACAATGCTAAGAGTTCCTTCCGGAAAAGCCTCATCCGGGGGATTCCAGACAGAGCTGTCCATCCTTCTCAGCTATTTCTAATGAAAAGAAAATGACTTCATCTAAAATCTGTTGCTCTCATCCCTTAACTCTGGGGACCTCTACACTTGCTTATTCTTCTTCGTGTTGTCTAATGGATGACACCAACAGTGAGGCAAGCATTTAAAACCCAGCAAAATGGGCTGCCAAGATGGCTCAGCAGGGAGAGGTGCTTGCCGTCATGCCAGCAATGGAATTTGATTCCTGGAAGAAGAGAAGCAAGCCAACCTCTGACCTCCACGTGTGCACCAGGACACACGCTCACAGCTCTCTGGATACATTAAAAATTAACCAGGAAACTTGGACACATGGAGTGGGCAAGGTCAAACATTCCAATCTGTGTACCTGATTATGAGATATAGTATAATAATTTGATGTGCCTGTGTAATGATCAGATCGATCACGGTGACAGGCACACTCCCTTCCTATTGAGAGCTGTACCTCTGTGCTGGGAGTCATGGAGCCGCTGCTGCCAGAAACTTCGGAAGGGAGCAATGCCTGTACCAGGCCCAATGAGGATGCAAGGCTGGGAGGGGTCCTCAGGGAGCTGGAAGCCACTGACACTGCAGGGAGACAGAAGGAGAAAGACCCTGGTCTTCAGGTACCCCAAGCCAGAAGCACATGCAGGACAGGGCTGGGGACCTGGGCACCTGGCACGGATGGAGGGAAACACTGATTCCCAAACCCTGTGTACAGTTTTATCTTCCTGGCCCAGGCACAGCATCTCCCCATACTTGGGCACTCTCATTGGATCCCACCACAAGCATCACCGTATCCTTGCCATGGCTCCACTGCACCTTGTAGCCAGATGGCAAAACGAGAAGATGGAGAATAACCCCCTAACCTTTATGGGCCAAGGGAAGATTCAGTCTTAGACCCTTCCCTTGCATTGCAGAATACCCAGGGGTCAGGGGCTCCAAAGAGCCCTGAGTGGGTGCTTACCTTCGAACAAAGCAGGGTACTGAGTCCTGGGGCTTCAGGTTACTGATCCAAGTGCTGCAAACACCATGGTGCAGGGGACCCTGACCATCTGCAAGGATAACACAGGCCTGACTAACAAGCCTCGTGGCCTTCATACAACCTAGATGGGTGTTCTTCCTATAGTGTCAAACCCCATTGGGTGGCTGGTTCCTGAATGAGGAGTGACCTTCTCTCCCAACTGTCTACATGGATCAGGGAAGGCAGTAAGGGACCTGGTGAGCAATGGCCCTTTTACCATTGTAGAAACTGAATCACAGAGAAGAACAGGGAGTGGGTGACTAAAGTTATGATGGACTCAGGTTCATGCTCAGGCTCCCCAATCTTAAGCTAGAGCATCTTCCAAGTGTTTGTCTAGGGACCCTCCCAGCATCCCCTCCCCCGACCAAGGCTGTGCCCACAGCAGTGTGAAATGATCCCCCAGGGCTGGCCATTGCTGGCTGTCCTCATGAAGGAGGCCTTTGCCAATAGAAATTCTGGGTGAAGGATGGTCTTGCACTCCCCATCTGTTCTGGCATCTCAATCTTCCCCAGAAGTCTTTCCTGGGCTTGTGGGTACCCCAGTTTCCTCTGGGTTACATTCACTTCCCCATGGCCTGGCATATAAGGGAGGCCTTTAGCAACTGGAATAGTTCTGTTATGTTCTGCATGAATCAGCCTTCTCGGGGCTCACCTGCATCTCCTCTCTCATTCAATGGTGAGGTATGGTCAGTGAGGATGGACAGACATAGGCTCTGTCCAGTATTTACAAACTGCACTCTTTGTCGAGGAGAGAGACCTCGGAGATGTGGACCCTTCCCAGCCCTTCCAGCTCAAACAGAGCTCAGTCACAGCGGTTAGAACAGGAAGGTCCATCCAGTGGAGGATCCGAGCCTAGAACACTGGACCTCCGAGGCTATGGCAGCTTCACATACATCCTACCTCCTCCTTCATGATACCTGGGGCTTCTGGGCACACACTCAGCCTTATGTCTAAGTATGTCCATGCCTGATCTCTCTTTGACCTTCTGGCTGCTCTATGTGGGGAGGACCTGCCTGCGGTTTCCACACCCAGTGTGGCCCCTAGCATAGAGGTGAGACACGGCCACCACAGGATGGGAACAGTGAGGGAATGAAAAATCGAGAAAAAGTTCCCTGCTTCCAGCTGCATCATTAGGATGACCGGAAAGAACTGGGTTCCCTACACATTCAAGGCTTTTCACGTCTGAGCCTAGTCAACAAGTCAGAGACTGTAACAGTGGCCCAATTCTTAGCTTTGGCAGTTAAGTGCCCTGAATTTGAGTCCCTAGTTAAGAACAGGTGACTCTAAACAAGTGGGTTAACCTCTCCATACCCCTTTTCCTTCCTTGTAAAAATACACATGGACTTCATCTCCCACAGGTCTGGATGATAAACAAAGGAGCAAGCTTCAGGCCTGCTTTGTGACATTGTGCCTACATAACACCTTACATCACTGACAACTCTGGCAGGTGGCTGTCACTGAAGCATGTAGCTGACAAAGCCCTAAGGTGTTGAACAGCTGCTGTGGTGATCAATCTTGGCCATGATACACCTTGGAAGAAGGATCCTCGAGGATTTGTCATCAGATCAGCCTTTGGGCATGTCTGTAGGGTGCTTTCTTGACTGCTACTTGATGGAGAAGAGCCTAGCCCACTGTGAGCAGCGGTCCTAAGCTATAAAAGGAAGGTAGCTGAGCAAGCCAAAGGGAACAAGCCAATAAGCAATGTTCTCCCATGGTTCCTGCCTTGGCTTCCCTTGGTGACAGCTGTAACCTGTAAGTTAAACCCCTAAATTTGACCTTCCCCTAAAATGGTGGCAGTCACAGTTTTGGTCACAGCAACAGAAAGCACTCTGGGACAGCTGCCCCTAGAAGGACAGGTGCAGATGACATCAGTGTCTGCCTGTCTCACCTCGGGTGCGATAAGTGACCACGGCTACAGTGAGGTGAACCTCTGAGGGGGTGTGGTCCTGGGAGGAGCTGATGGAGTAGTAGCGGGGCTTCAGAATGGGGAGCTGCGACAACAGGAAGGCAGCGGGCACTCGCAAGGATGGGAACTCTTCCAGAACCTCCAGAAACGTGGGGCTGTTGCTGAACTTCCAATCGTTGTACTCTGAAGGCTGAAAGGCAAGGGCAGTGTGAAGGATTGGGAGACCTGCCGTGTGAGTGCGTGTGCGTGTGCGTGTGCGTGTGCGTGTGCGTGTGTGTGTGAAGGAGCTGGCCCACCCAGTGTCCATCCATTCCTTCAACAAACGTGGCCAAGAATGGGTGCTGTCCAGGGTGCTGAGGCTGCAGCTTTGGACAGGTAGCAAGGACCTGGGGCAGCTAGTAGCATTTCCCAGTTGTGCCTAGAACTCTACTATAGGTAGGATTAAAATGACAATGGGGCAGGATTGCAACCCTAGCTAGTTAGAAGGTTGAGGCAGGAGGATTCCAAGTTTAAGGCCAGCAGGGGTTCAGATCTAATTGAGAGCTAGTTTGGCTAACTTGGTGAAACCCTGCCTCTCAGAATAAAAAGAAATGGAAGAGATAGGAGTGTGTCTCAGTGGTAGAGCCTAGCAAGTGTGAAGGTCTGAGGGAAAATGCTAGTACCCTCAAAATAAAGACAAAAATCAGAACACAAAAACCTCCCTAATATCAGTAACTCATGGGCAGGGCTCAACGCCCTCTTTCTTTGGGGAGTATGTAGAGACATGGTCTTGCTCCATCGCTCAGGTTGGTCTTGAACTCATTGTTGGCCCAGACTGGTCTCTAACTCACTAGCCTCCTGCTTCAGCCTCCTGCGTGCTGGGATCACAGGCATACACCACCCCACCCAGCTGGGCTAATTTCTTTATTATACTGTAACTTGGAGCCAATTGGATCTGGGTTCAAATCACAGCCAGATGTCCTTACTAGCTTAACCCTAGTCCTTGTGGAGTGATGCAGTCATTCACATAGGGTTGTTGAGACAGTGACAATGTGTCCCGTGACTTGGTGTCCAGTGCCTCTTACAAAGACATGGACTTGGAAGTTGCAAATGACACATCACCCCACTAAATCATGAACTTAGCCCCCCTCCTTGCCAGTACCCCCATTTACCATCAAGTTTGTTCCACATTTGGGAAGACAAAGACCATCTATGGAGGCTGCCCCTCTAGTCAGATTCCAAGGAAGTGCACGTTGGCAACTGACAGCTACTCCTCACTATGAACCTGACTAGATTTAGGATCACCGTGGAGACACACCTCGGTGAGGGTGTTTCTAGAGGTTTAACTGGGGAAGACCCACCCTGAATTCCTATGGGCTGGGACTTTAGACACACTGGCATCCATCTTTCCTGATTCCTCACTCCGGAAGCAATGTGACCTACCACTCACACTCTTGCAGCTATGACCCCCACCATGACCGACTGGACCCTCATAAACCAAAATGATCCCTCCTTCCCTTACGTTCCTTCTGGCAGGCATTTAGTCACAGAAATGGGACACATAATGAACACAGGTTACAGCATAGTGACTCCCAGAGAAACTCATTCACTTGGTACCACTGTGTACTAGAGATGAGGCAGCAGACACTGCCTATCCCCCACCAGACATGGACAAGACACACCTGGGGACTCGGGAGGATGGTCTCAGAGGGTGAACTCTGCTCTGGGCACTGTTCCCTCCACTCTATAAAATGCCACTGCCTCATTCACCAGCCAGACCCTCACCTGACACAAGGCCTCCAACCTCTGCCTGTCAGTCTCTTCCGTAGCAAAGCGAGCCAGCTTGTGGAGCTGCAGCTGGGTGGGAGGGGTAGTGATGTCCAGGAAGTAGGTGAGGGCTTGGCTGAGTGAGCAGGGGGGCAGCCTCTTGTCTTTGACCCAGTAGCTGCCTGAATAGAAGAAAGAAAGGAGTCAGGGTGGGGAAAGGCCTGCTTGGGTCTATCAGATGATGCCTATCCTCAACCTACAAGAGAGGGGTGACTCTAATATCTTGGATCCAGACAGAGCAACGATCAGGAGCTGGTGCTGAGACAGGGCTGCCAGGGTAGGCTGAACAACTGCTCCCACATGGGCACCCATATTGACTTTGTCCTGACAGACTAAGCAATCCTTCTGTGGCCCATACTAGAGTCTCTGACACCCCCAGGTGAACCTCAAATTTAATGACTAAGTTCTCTGGAGACAAATGTATGCCCCAGAGACTGGTTGCTCTTTTAGAGAGAGGTTTGTGGCTACAGTCTCCTGGGGTATTGAAGCAAGAGGCTCTGGGTAAACAGATCAACATATATTGAGGGGGCTGGCTTCAGGAGTCTCAAGAGACAGCATGCAGAGAGCCATGGCATGACTCAGGTACAAACTCTGGTTCCCACTTCCCAGCTGAGTGTCTGAATCCTGTGACCTCCAGCCACTTCCTTGAGAAACAGATATGATGACACGGTCTGTGCTGGCATTGGCAATAAGTAAAAGCCACATTTGGGAAACTGCTGGCACGGTGCCCATTCCCTGGACCTCAGGTGTTTAGTGCATGTTAGCACATCGCTTCTAATTCCTCTCCTCTCCCCTCTATTCCTTCTAGAGACAAGGACTTTAGTATTAATGCATCTCATCTGGACTATATCTGTATTCTTACAGCCCCAAGGATGCAAGTCTCTTGTCTCTAAGTTTCAGGCTGATTTCCTTTCTCCCGGATGATGATGGACATTGCCAGGTTTGGCTTCTCCAATGCCTCCTCTAAGGCTAGAGGGAGACATCACTACCAGTGAAAGCTAGAACGCCTCTCCCATGAGCTGGGGCCAGAGTAGATCAGGACAGACACAGGCCCAGGGATTGGAATGAGGGGAATAGAAGTTTGTCTGGGCCCAGGAGCTCACCACTCTCATCCAGAACCTCCAGGCACACAGTTTGGTGTGGCGTAGGACAATCCACAACTCGCTCCAAGATTCCCTGCACCAGGGCGGTCTGGTTGCATGGGAAGATTCCCAGATGTTCCCCCGGCAGGTATCTGGGGCCTTGGCTGTCCTCGAAGGTGAGCTGAACGAGGAGGGTGGTACGGCTACAGAAGAAAAGGGGAGCCATGGGTGACTGCCAGCTTCCCCAGGACAAGTGTTCTCCTGCCACTAGCATGGTCACCAGCCAGTTTGTGACAAGACATCTCCTCAGCTGGGGACCCTAGAGCTCCAGAGTTTCCCGGAGTAGTTTGGCTACAGCCTTCCCTAGCAGGGCAGGGAGCATGGAGGGCTTGGCCACACTTCTGCCACAAGAAGCATCTTGCTCAGGGTGTGTGGGCACTGGAGGTAGTCTTCCTTTGTCTCCAGAACAAATCTCGTTCTAATTGGAACTGAGGCCACTTTCCCCCAGGATAGGAGGGAAGGAGAGGAGGGGTAACAGATAAAATCACAGACTGCTCACAACCCTCCTCCACCTGGCTGGGAAATTCCCATCCTTGCCAAATAGTTGAACAAAAGGTCTGAAGACTCAAATGATCTGAGTGTCCCCTTGTCACTCCCTCTAGTGAGAGTTCAGAGAGGAAGAAGAGCCAGTAAGGTAGACACCCAACTTCCAAACTGGGCAAAGTCACAGATGCCAAGGATTAGCAGAGAAGGTGATCCCAACGGTGATATTCTTGGCGGGCACATCTCCCCTTCCCATGTACAGACCGACTCTCTCTGGTTCTTTGTGCATTCCAGCCAAACCATCTTGGGTACCACCCAAGCATCCCTGCCTATCCTTACCTGGACTTCTCACTCTGCAGATTCTGCTGGGATTTCAGCCTCATGGTGAACACGTTCTTGGCGTGGATGCTGCCAAGGGCTAGGGAGACAGACAGAGATGGTACAGAGACCCTGTGCTGTGCTGGGGGAAACCCCATATGCTGAGCCAAGCACTCCTCCATGTTACCTTTGCTCTTGGTAGGGCATGTGGGCCAAGAGGCCGGCACAGTGCCTGGCAGAGTTAACTCCACCACCTTTTCACCGATGCTGGCTCCCTGTGCTCACTATGCACTCTATCAGGGCTTCTGACCTGCTCTCCCTCAGAGCCTGAAGCTCTGTACCAACAGGCTCTGTAGCAAGGGAGACAGATGCCCGGCAGTTCCAGGGGACTGCCTTCATTCAGAAGGGCATGGTGGATACCTTGACTACTGGTTCAGGGCTCAGATAGCCTCAACTCAAGCAGGAAAGAGCAGTAAGGTGCAGAGGGGCTGTTACCTTTGTTGAGGTCTAAAGGCTCTGGGCTCTGGGCAAGCCTGTGTTGCTGTGGCTCCCATGTTGTATTGGAAGTGTAACGTTTCGGGATCTGAATGTGATGTTTGCTTCGAACATCGAATGTCTCACAGGCCGCCTGGAAAGTTAGGCAGAATGGCGTTTATCATCACCATCACCCCCCCCTCACCATGGGTCAAATACCAAATGGATGTATCACGGAGCACCTCAGTGTGTCATCTGAATGGGGCTGGAAGAGCTCAGAGAATCCCAGGCTTGCCACACAGTGGCTATTGCAATGGACAGAAGGCTGTCATTGTATATTTGACCCTTCTCACATAGCGAGGGAGGTCTGGGGCTTCCCTATCCTAATAGAACAGCTCGTGGAGGAGACCCGAGCCTTGGAACCAAGTCTGCTGGTCTTCCCGTTGCTGACCATTCATTTCAGTGTTCAGCTCCCTTCAAGGGCAGGGAGGAACTCCAATATTAAAGATTTGAGGAGATGAAATCAGGTCACGAGCTCAGCACTGTGTCCTGTGTTCCTGCCTCTGCAGAGCTGAGAGACTGAAGGAAGACCTCACTACTAAGAGGTGGCCAAGTCTATCAGTAGGAAGAACCCTGGAGACATAAGGGCAGGGCAGGGAGCTGATCAGCTACTTTTTCCCACCTGAAGAAGCAGCTTTGACTTGAGATGTCAGGCCCATACCCCCGCCCTACACCTGGCAGAGGTCATGACACCCAGGACTCCAGGCCCAGATGTGTTTGGCATGAACTCATTATGGCCTGTCTGGCTGGAAACTGACCTGGAAGGTTTGCACAGCCCAGCTGCGGAAGGCATCCTCCTGCCCACTGAGTTCATCCCCTTCTCCTGTTGGGGCGAGCTGAGAGGCTCCCAGGTGGGACAATTTCTGGTCAATGTCATGAGCAAAGGCACAGAACTGAGGGTACATGCTGGAGCCAAGGCCAAACACAGCATACCTGCCAAGAAGGACACACATGGAAAGTCAGGATGCCTGGCAGCAATGCTCATGGTCTACAAGGACAGACCCATCCCCACTGAGTCACACCATAGTCTGGCCTTCCTTGGTCATGTGACCAATGGACTCTAGGCCTCAAACCTGCAAGAGGGACTCAGTTTCTTGTCTTGATTCTCAACCTACTCAGAAGACAAAGCTCAGACCAGAACTCTGTCTGCCCCTGGACATCTCTGAGAAGACATCCTGTGCACACCCTGTTTCTTGGTCTGATCTCTGGCTGGGCCCAGGAGGCAGGGATATGGGAAAGTGCCTCACCTGAAGGTGTGGTTGAGTTCTCTCAGCATGAACAGAGATTTCTTCAGAGTCTACAAAAGACAAGGAGGCAAGTTCTCAGGCCAGGAGCTACAAAACTACTGCTTTTCTTTACTGTGATGGTCTGTCTAAACACTGGCCACACTGAGCAGGCAAAGAATCCAGATCCAAGGGGAAAGCCACTAGGCAAGTCCAGATTGCCCCTCACTCCAGCTGAACCAGCTCATGTGGGGTACTGCTCCTCAGTGGAAAACTCAGAAGTCCCCGGTTAGCTCTGGAAGAACACAAGGTTCCTCTAAAAGAATATGAACCTCGCTTCTTGCTTGGGAGCTGCTGGGAACAACAGAGTAACTTTGATTTTCCGGGAAACTGTCTTAGGCAGCGTGGGACCCATGCCTCTGTGGGAAGCGAAGCCTTTGTAATCTCTTCTCATGCACTTCCTTTTCCAAAGCCTTTTTATCCTTCCAATTCTGGAGAGACAAACTCAAATTGGTGCTAACCAAGGCTTAACATCTCACTCATTCTTGCCTCCACTCAAAGCACAAGGCTAGGCAGGCCTGCGTGAGGCCAGCTAGACAAAATTCATATATTTGGCCTATTTTTCCTTTGTGAGAATGATACAGGTTTTTGTTTTGTTTTAAGATTTGTTGTATATATACACATACATACCAGAAGAGGGCATCAGATCCCATTACAGATGGTTGTGAGCCACCGTGTGGTTGCTGGGAATTGAACTCAGGACCTCTGGAAGAGCAGTCAGTGCTCTTAACTGCTGAGCCATCTCTCCAGCCCCAATACATTTTGTTTTAAAATATGAATTATTTTAAAGAAAGATTTGTGTCAGAGAGTGTGTTTATGTACAGGAGTGTTGGTGCCCAGGAAGGCCAGAAGACAATGTTGGATTCCCTGGAGTTGAAGTTATAGGAGACTATGAACCACCTGATGTGGGTGCTGAGACTGAACTGTGGTCCTTTGGAAGTGCAGCAATCTGTCTTACCCTCTGAGCCATCTCTCCAGCCCCTAAACAGGAATCCTTGTTGAAGGGGAATTTGAGACAAGATTCCTATGGAGTCCAGGCTGGGCCCAAATTGGCGATCCTCTTGCCTCTACTGCCAAGTGCTGGGATTACGAGTGGGAATCACTATGCCCAGTTAAATAAGATTTTTTGAATTTTGTTTTTAAAGTAGGTTGTGGCTGCAGTGATGGCTCAGGAGGTAAAAGTGCCACCAAGCCTGAAAACCTCAGGGACTCACATTATGGAAGGTAAGAATTGTCTCCTGCAAGTTGTCCTCTAAGCTCTACATGCAAGCTGTGGGGAAAATCTCTCTCTCTCTCTCTCTCTCTCTCTCTCTCTCTCTCTCTCTCCCTCTCTCTCTCTCTAAATAAATAAATATAAATAAATGTAATGAGTCTCCTCAAGTAATCTAAACATATATAAATAAGAGTTGGTCAACTCATAGGAAAGCACCATGTGCCATTGGGAAAATGTCATAAGAATCCAGAGTGGCCTGAGTACTTACTTCCAGGTCATGCTGAGTCCCCTGGACCCTTTTCTTGGTCCTCCCAAGCCCCTCTGCCCCCAGATGACCAGAGTCCCCAGCCACCCACCTGTCCATTGCTGGGACAGTCTCCATTCCCAAATGTGCTTGTCACCACCAACAGTAGCTGCTCCTCTTCCAAGGTGCTCGCCTTATACTGGTCCATGCAGACAACCTGTGTGACACACCGTGGACATCAGCCCTCAGCTCTCAGGGGCCCCCTTACTCTCACCCCAGACTCCTTCTACCTAAGCAGGTACCTTGGTGTTGAAGGCATAGCTGAACAAGGCTGCCAGGTCTCCAGCTAGCGCTTCAGACTTCCCTGTCTCAGTAGCAAAGAGGACTGTGGCTCTGACCCGGGAAGCCATGACCTTTCGCATTAGCACAGAAGCAAAGAACACCGCTCTGTGGGGATGAACAGACAGATACATAGATAGCTGAGTGCTGAGTTAGCCTCCAGAAGAGATGGAGCAGAGATAGCACTGGGTGTGGGGGAAGCACCTCCACTTCTCATTTTCTGACTGGTGACCCCTGTGCACCCTGACTCAGTCTCTTTGGCAAGTTCGGAACTACAGAAGCAAATCAGTCTCAGAACTCTAGAGTTCTGGGAGCCAACACCTTAAAGGACATTCTCCATATGCCATGCCCTTCATGGTGGAGTCAGGAAGGCTGTCTCAGTAAAAGGAGCATAGCACAGACAGAGGAACATGCCCACTTCTACGTACTTCACCAAGACTCTGAACTGGATCTCTCTCTTCCTGGGCCTCAGCTTCTCATCCTGCCAGATGTGGGTCTTCCAGGGCTCGATCTGCAGAAAGGAAGGAGAGTTGAGGGTGGGGTCTGGCTGGGCTTGGGCTGGGGGATGCTGGAGAGGCAGAGGAACCTCTACTGCACTACCCACCCCACCAAAGCTCAGGGTAGTGCTTCCTGGGCCCCACATGAGCCACAAAGCAGTGGGCACTTGGATCCCTTTGTCATAGTCACAGAAGGTAGAGGCCCACCTGCTTTTCCTATCTTTTTATTGGGTATACTAGATAATGTATAGTCAAATTTGGACACCTTAGAGAGCACAAGGTGCCACTCAGCTGGCATGTACGACCCTGGGCCGTCATACTACGTAGTCTCCACCGCTGAGCTACAGGAAGGGGAAGGCGGGAGGCTTCTCCCTGACCTGGTAATAGTAGAATGGAGATAGGACATAGTTCAACATCTCCTGGTGGAACACAGGGGTGATGCTGCCGGACACTGGAGGGACCAGCCAAATCCAGTCTGCAGGGCAGCCTCCTCGGGCCCGGTACTCATTCTGCATGTGCTTCATGAAGGACTCTGAGGCTGTGTGGTGGTCCATGATGGTCACATTCTGCTTCTGAAAGAGAAGATGGAGTGGGCTGAGATACGGTAGCAGAGTAGAGCAGCGAGTGGCTGCCCCAGAGGGCCCGTGACCTATGCAGTGGCTCTGCCCCTGCTCCTAGTGTTCTCACCGACTGCTGCAGAAACACACACAGGTCCAAGTCCACAGACTTAGAGACCCAGGCCATCACCACAGCCACTCATATGGCAGCCACTCTACAGTCACATGAGAGGTTCCCAGATTCTCAACTTATGGGTCTTCACCCCCCCCCTTGGGGGTCACTTATCAGTTATCCTGCATTTCAAATATTTACGTTATGATTCGAACAGTAGCAAAATTACAGTTATAAAGTAGCAACAAAAATAACTTTATGGTTGGGGGGGGGTCACCACGACATGAGGAACTGTATTAAAGGGTTGCAACATTAGGAAGGTTGAGAACCACTGTCCTAAGAGCAGCATCCAGAAATTCAAATGCACAGGTCTCCATGCATTGCCAGCAGACAGAGAGCCTCAGGGGTGGGCAGCTCACACCTCACCATCTTGTTTCACGTTTAGGCTGGGGGAGGGCTCAGTGGGTAAGGGTGTTTGTCACCAAGCCCAACCCGAGTTTTATCCCAGGAATTCACACAGTGGTAGGAGAGAACCAATTGTGAAGCATCCTATGCTCTCAAAGGGTCTTATCCGCTCCTCTCCATCTGTCAGGTACTGAGAAAACAGTTTCCATGTATTGCTAGCAAACAGCAAGCCTCTTGGGAAGAAGGCTGAAGGAAATCAGCCATTTTCATAAGGCCTGGTGGGAAGCAACGGCTGGGCTGCTTGGGAGGCACGGAGGGGACAGTGTAGTGGCTGGGATAGACCCAGAGGAGAGATGGGAGAGGTGGGAATCAGGATAGCTGCAAAGAGAGGGCAAGTCTTCAGAGATGGTTTCAAGTTGGCCAGGGTAGGGACATTCCTAAGGAAGGATGAGCCAAGGCTGGCAGCTGCCACTTGATGTCAGGCTAACGAGTCAAGCCACACTTTAAAACCCATACACAGCTGCTGCCTGACTCATGATAGGGCTCCATGCTGACGGGCCCACCTCAAGATGAAAGTATCCTCAGTCAAGAACACACCGAATGAGGACCGGGGTATAGTTCGGCTAGTGCAGTGCTGGCCTAGCACGCACCAACCCTGGAGGCTCAATGCCTGGTACCACTTTAAAAAACAAATGACTCAGATGTGGTAGCTCAGGCCTGTAATCCCAGCACTCCGGAGGTACACATGAAGATCAGAGGTTACACAGTGAGTCTGAGGCCAGCCTGGGGTATGTGAGACTCCATCTCAAGTCTTTTTGATAAAGCACTTGTCTCCCAACCTTAGCTTGACTACACAGCACACTGTAGTGTCAGCTTCCAGCCCATGTGGCTGCCACAACTGGCTGAGGCTGAGGCTTGCTGTTTCTGCCCAGCTTCAAAAGAGCATCCTGCCACTATCATTAGTCCAGGAAAAATCAAAATTAAAATTCCTTACGCAGTTAGCCGTACAGGCCTATAAGCACAGACACTCTGGAGGCTGGCTTGAATTTAAGCCCTGCATAGAAAACAAAGTGATAGAAGACCAGCCTGGGTAACCTTGTCTCAAAATAAAAAGTAAAAGGGGGGTTAGAGAGAAATCAAGATCCCAAACAACAACAAAGCCAAATAGGCTGGAAGGATGGCTCAGTGGTTAGGAGCACTGGCTGCTCTTCCCGAGGACCTGGGTTTGATTCTCAGCAACAACACGGCGGCTCACAATCCTCTGCAACTCCAGTCCTAGATGATATGATGCCCTCTTCTGGGCAAGTACTGCACACATGTGGTGTAGGCAAAACACCCATACACATAAAATAAAATGAAAAAAAAATTACATATAATGGTAAAAGGTTAAAAAAAAATTTTTTTTAAACCCCAAGTAGAGCTGGAGAGATGACTCAGTGCTTAAGAGCATTGACTGCTCTTCCAGAGGTCCTGAGTTCAATTCCCAGCAACCACAGAGTAGCTTACAACCATCTGTAATGGGATCTGATGCTCTCTTCTGGTGTGTCTGAAGACAGCTGCAGTGTACTCACATACATAAAATAAATAAAATCTTTAAAAAACAAAAAACAAAACCCAAAAAACCCAGGTAGAGTTGTTCAGGATTCACAGTGCCTTCACACTCTTGTAAAGTAAAAACTGTCCAGGTGGAGCCATCATAAGCCAGGTACTGCCTGTGCACATAAACAGTGCCCTTGGATGTCAGGAGCAGATGATGTACCAATGTCAAGCTTAGATGTACCAACCACATACGCTGAGCACCCTAGGGAACAAGAGAGCTCCAAGCATGTCTTATGATCAGTTAATTCTAGCAGTGACCCAGCGAGGGAAGCAATATTCCCAGTTTCTGTTCTGTTTTGTTTCCCTCTTTGAGAAATAACTCATGGAGTTGCCCAGGCTGGCCTTGAATTCACCATCCTTCTGCGTCAGCCTCCTGAATGCTAGACTTACAGACATGCCCCATCATGCCTGTCTACTGCCTTACTTTATAAGGGAAAAAGGTCTTGTCTTTTTGAAGGGTGTCCTGGAAGATGGTGACAAGAATGGCCTGGAGACTTGGACTGTAGAGGGACACCATCAGGGGATGGCCAGGTCTATGGATTTGCTGGGACACATCTGCATCCTGCCAGAGTCAGGATTGGCAGTGGGAGTTCCTGGGAGCTAGGATGTGTGAACCAGGGGTGGTCCTTCCTGCCTGGGCCTGCCTCAGGGGGCTCTTCCTTCTTTGTGTTAGCTCACCACTCCTTACTCCGATGAGCACAAGATGAATCTTCCTGAGAGTGACCCAGCCATGGAAGACATTGTGTGATCCCATAGCTTTTGACAGCCACCCACATTCTAATGCCTGGCACACACAGGGCAAACATTCATTAAATCTCCATTGAAAGAGTGAATGACCCTGCCCAATGGTCTGGACTCCCGACCTCTTCACGTATCCAGGTTCCATGGGAAACAGAACCACAGGAGAAAAGCTGAGGAGTGACAGCGGAGAGAAGGCTCAGTCCACACAGGAACCAGCTACTGTGTCCACCCAGCACAGTGAGGCATGAGTAGCCCCTGCTCATGTGGAGGGGGACTCACCTCTGCTTGTCTACCCATTCCATAAAGTCCCATTCTCCACCATGAGCCAGACTAGAGGTGTAGCAGTGAACTCAGTCACGATCCCAGCCACAGGGAGCACTGAGCACCGAGCAGCTCACATTTCCAGTGGAAGAAAGAAACAACAAAGATAGGGGTAGTCGACCTACGACCTGATGCTGGAAACCACTTAAACACAACCAAGTTAAAGGAGTTGGAAGGAGAGAAGACAGTGTGGGGGAGGGGGAAGCACTGCCCAAAGAGGCCTGGTCCAGGAGGGGTTCTTTAAAAAAATGAATGGCTGGGCTGGAGAGATGGCTCAGGGGTTAAGAGCACTGACTGTTCCTGAGTTCAAATCTCAGCAACCACACGGTGGCTCACAACCATCTGTAATGAGATTGGATGCCCTATTCTGGTGTGTCTGAAAACAGCTACAGTGTACTTACATATAATAAATAAATAAATAAATCTCAAAAAAAAAAAAAAAAAATGGCTAAAGCCTTCAAGGAGGGAAGGACCTGGTCATGGGGTGATTTAAAGAAAGAAAAATTCAGGGTGGGAGGAAAAGTAAAGGGGCCAGTGAGATGGCTCACCGGGTAAAGGGGCTTGCTGCTAAGCCGAGTTTGATCCCTAGAACCCATATCTCTGAAAGCAGAGAACAGATTCCCATTAGCTGCCCTTTGACCTTTACACACACACCATGGTATGCCCTTGGAAGAGCTAAGGTCCTGTGTTAGGATCCCTTTTTGCTGAGTTTTTGAACCCTGTAAGAATTTCAGATGATCCAGGGAGACAGAAGACTGGAGTGGCCAGGGAAGAGGCAGTGTGAGGAGATTGGTCTCATTGGCTTTAATAAGAGCAGGAGAATGAGAAGTAGCCCAGGGATTGGCAGGAACTGTTGGCTCACTGGTCATGTCTGTCTTGCAGATGGCAGGCAGCACAGCTGTGCATGGTGGGAATGATGGGGCAGGGAGGGAGGCCCTGGAGATGCAGCTGGGAGGGGGTGGGAGGAGCTGGGAAGAGCATTCTCTAGGTGAGCAATAGAAGCCAAGCCTCATACAGTGCTCAAGTGCAGGAACAGTCAGCCTTGAGAGAAAAGGAGTTGCCCAGAGCTAAACCAGCACTAATGCTGGATCTCAGCATCCAGCAAGCATGAAAGCATGCACATATGAATGAATGATGTTGTAAAGGGGACGTCAAGCACCAGACAAGTAGCTGGATCAAGTGACCTTCTTGCCAAAACGTCTATCAACCCAAGACACCTGGCATACCTGGAAACTGTGGAGCACAGCTGCATTGATCTCCGTGACAGCCCGGTCTTTCCAGAGGGAGGCCAGTTTGTGGGTCTCCAGGCCCATTCTTCTGCCCACTTCCTATAGAAACTAAGTGATGAGGGTGAGGCAGTTTGGGGGGAGGGGTGTCCCCTACCCACCAGCCCCATCCTCCAGCTGTCCCAGCTAGGTAACCCTTGTCACCTCCAGGATGTTGTAGCGCTGTGTGTCACAGAAGTCTCGAACTCCAATCTCGGTGCCCATGTACCAGCCATTGAAGGGGCAGGCTGGGAATTCAAGGCCACCCACCTCCAGTAGCATGTTGGCTACGGCAGGCAGCGCATACCACTTCAGCCCAAGCTCCTGAAACCACTCATACCTGGCAGGGAGGAAGAGCCAGCTGCAATTAGGGTCATCTTTTTTGACCTCTCTCCCCGGTCAAAAAATAATTCACTTCAGTAAAAAGGTTAACCAAAGAAATCTTTCCTTTTCTCTGCTTTTTTGAGACATATCCCAGACTGGCCTTGATTTTACGTAGCTGAGGATAGCCTTGAACTTTTGATCCTCCTGACTATCTCCCAACTGCTAGAATTATAGGCATGTGTCATCCAGACCCAGTTTATGCAGTGCTGGGGATCAAAGCTAGGGCTTCAAGCATGCTAAGCAATCATGCTCAACTGAGCCCTACCCCTAGCACCAGAAAAGTCCTTTTGCAGAGATGATCTCAGTTACTCCACCAGGAGGCATAACAGGGAACACCAAGGGTCATTCATTATAGAAGACATCTCTCTACTCAGTCGTTCCTGAAAATGGGTCAGGTATATGCCAGACTAAATGTGAGACACCAACAAAATGCAGCAGCTAAGGACTCTGGCACCAGAAAGCTGGGGTTCAAGCACTGACTAGGGTGCTTTTAGCCTCTCAGAGCCTTGGCACCCCGATCATCGACATAGAGCCAATAACAACAAACACATGGGATTATTACACACATAGTATCATTCATTGGATAATTAGACATTCTATAAAGATATATAATTAAGCACCTACTATGTACCCTGCACTTTATAGATAATGGGGATACACTGAAGAAAAGCAAGATTCTTTTCCCAAAGTTGCAGCCCAGCATCCGGACTACAGACCACAGACTATAGACTACAGAGGGGTAAACAAATACACCAGCAAGAAAATGAGAAGCAAAGTGTGGTGGGGGATTGAAGACAGGTGATCAGGAAAGACTTCTCAGAGGCATGGGTGATGTCACAGGGAATACCTTTTGATGAGGAAATTGGAGCCTTGCAAAATTCTGAGGAAAGGGCATATCAGGCAGAGGAATCAGAACAGAGGTCCTGAGCCAGGACTGAGTACAAAGGACAAGAGCTGTCAGCCCAGTGCCTGCGAGCTAGTGAATCTCCATCTATGGAGGCATTTTGCAGAGGTTCAATCAGCTGCGCTCTCAAAGTCCTTATGACCCTACACTTCTTCTACCTGGGAGGGGTGTCCTTTTCCTAAGAAAGCTGGGAGGAGGCCATCGAGATGGCTCAACAGGTGAGGGCATGAGCTACCATGCCTGATAAGCTGAGTTCAATCCCTAGGACCCATAAAATAGGAGCAAATCAACTGACTCCTCCTGCAATTGACCTCTGACCACACACACACACACACACACACACACACACACACACACACCACATACCATACACACCCATAACCACTCACATCACACACACAAACATACAAGCATACCACACAAACATACAAGCATACTACACTAACATACAAGCACACCACACTTACAAACAGAAACACACACCACATACACCACACACACCATACACACAAACAACACACACACACACACGATCATAAGCATGCCACATATACTTCACATACCATACACACACACACACACAAACATGCACACATATGCACACATACAGTCACACACAGATACATACACAAACACACACATTCACATACACACCGGTGCACACACACTAAATAAATGAAAGAAGTGTTTAGAAGTGAACGAAAAGCCTGGTTCTGCTCAGACAGAAGCTCAAGGGCTCTCCTTAAGTCACTGCCTCCCACTCTCCCAGGACCCTGTTTGCCAGGCTGCTGCTCCCTTGGTAACCATCAGCAGCTCCTCATAAGGCTAAGGTTGGAGAGGAAAGGTCAGAGCTGCTGCAGAGGGCAAAGAGGCCTTGCAACATCTGTCCTCTGGGCACTGCCTGAGACTGGGCTTGCATGCACATAACCTGTAACCTTGGTGACTTACTTGGGATGCTCCATGTTCACCTCCAACACAAGATCAGGGGGGATTTCAAAGACCTCTGGATCTTGACCGTCAGCCTGCAGGACCAGAGGCAGCACATCGAAGCGGCCATAGGGAGGCTTCCAGCCCAGGTCGATGCACAACTGAGGGATAGAGGAGCCCAGTAAGTCTGCAGGCCCAGGCCCTGCATTTGCTCAGGGTCCCCTGCCCAGAGGGACCTATGAGAGGCTGGATCAGTACCTGGGTGAACTCCAAGGTGGCAGGATCCCCTCTGATGGTGCCATCGGGCATCTGGTAGCCGGCGTACCTGATGAGCTGTGAATTCCAGATCCTGAAGTCATGCTTCCCATCACTCCTCTGGGGGAACACGGTGATGGCCGACCTTCCCCAGAACAGGGACATAGTAGTTTACTAACTGTCCCTGGTTGGGGTGAGTGGTTCAGGGGTTCCCTGCCAACCTCCCTCCACTCTTCCCTGCACCCAAATCACCCTTAAATCATCTGCCTCCTCCTCCAGCCAACTTCTCCCTAATCATCAAGACCACTCTGGGAAGTTTCATGTCCCTTCCACACCCCCAACTTCCACTGCTGGATCCTTTTCTTCTCATGGTTGGTGGCTGTGCATCATAGGTTTGCAGCTGGATGGAACTGTGTTCCAGGGTCTCAGTCACCTCTATATCTACCCTTTTCCCTGGCCCCTGGCCTAGTCCTGTGCTGAATCACCATTAGGTGTGTACCAAGTGTTTTTTGCATGACAGTGAATGACAGACTGAGAACTAAATAGACTAGGCTAGCCTTGAACTTACAGAGATCTACCTATCTCTGTCTCCTGAGTAGATTCTTTTTAAAGCAAGACGAGTCTGTCAATGCGACCCAGATTGGCCTGGAACTCATGACAATCCTCCTGCCTCAGCCTATCCACTGCTGAAATTGCTGTAATGTATCACCATGCCCAACTAAGAAAATTATTTTCTTTGTCTTGGTTTTATTTTGTTTTTAAGGCAGGAACACATGGAGCCCAGGCTAGCCTTGAATATATTATGTAGTCAAGGATGGCTTTGAACTCTTGATCTTCATGCTTCCAGCTTTCCAAGTGCTTAGATAACAGGCATGTGTCAGCATGGCCTGCTAGAAGTGGCTTCCTAAGGATGTAACAGCCCCATGGTTCTAAGTTAGAAGGGGTTGGGGCAAGAGCTGGGCCTATGACAGAAGCTAATGGAGAGGAGACTTCTCTCCACATCCCAGAGAAGCTAAGCCTTATTTTTTTCTCTCTTCTTAGTGTCTCCTGGAGCCAGAGGCCCCTCTCCTCTGCTCTCCAGCCTCTTCTGCCTGAGAGCGGTAGAATGGGCCCAGCACAGCTGGGAAAGGTGCCTCACCTGATGTTACCATTGTTGGTGGCATAAAGCACGTGTCTGCAGATATGCTGGAACATTTCCCGAGCGGTGCTACAGCTCCGGGCATCGAAGACCTGCACAGGGACCACCCAGACCACACCATGGATGATTGTGAGGACAGAGGCTTGGGGCTGACTGAAAGTCCTTGAGGACAGAGGGCATTTCACTCACACCCTCCTCTCTGCATCCCTGTGCCTGTCTCATAAGCTGCCCTACTTCCTCTGCTCCTGAGACAGGGGATTAGAGAATCCTATTCAGAAGGCCCAAATTACCAAGAGTATCTGGCTTTAAAGAACCAAAAGGCAGGGTCCTCACAGCCCCAGCCTGAATCTTCTCCATGGGAGTACGTACCACCATTGAGGCTCCTGGATTTTCTCAGTCCAAGTGCACTCAATAAGACCCAACTTCCCCCCACCCCCTCCAAAAAAATGACCCTCCAAGGAGACGATGGCCCAGGAGGCTAGGATAAATCAAATGCTCTCTAGGAGCCAGGAACGCAAACACTGGAAGCAAACACTTGTAGCACCAAAACCTCAGGAAGAAGACATCCAAGACCGCCGGTTGTCTCACGATGGGCGTGTGGTCCCCACCGTTTACATGAGGGTGGGTCATCTAGAGACCCTGGTGTTAATATAAGATTCCAGGCTTCTAGAAGGGGGTCTGGGATACCCCACCTCAGGGTTTGGCTGTGGTCTGCAGAGCCTTAGCCACTTGCTATGTCTTAGGGCCTACCCACCCCTCCTCCTCCTGATCTGCCCATAAGACTCACCTGCAGGTTGGACCACTGGATCCTGCCAATGCAACGAGGGGCGTTCCTCCAGGCCATCTTGGTGGCAAAGATGAGCTCATCCAGAGTGAGCTGGTAGGTTCCTGTTGTTTCTATCTCCTTTGTTACGGCTTCCAGCCTGGCCAGATGTTCCTCTATTTTTGCCCTGGGGGACAGGAAATTGTCAGGAAGACTAACAATAGCAAGACCTTACATGGGGATTAATTCAATCCCCAGAAAGCAAGAACTGATTTTGGTCACCAGAAAGGCAGATTGTGGACCTTGGGACATTGTCCTCTGTAGGCTGGCTCTGTGACCCACTCTTAGCTTACTAGAGGCCGATTTTTAATACTCTGCCATTTCCTTCTTGAGGTTCTTAGTCTTGTTGGGAGAAAACCACACTTCCACTCCTATTCTTGACCCTGCCAGTTGTCGTAGTCATGACAAGGTCTTGTCTAGCCTAGAACTTCTAACCCTCTGTCCTCCCTCTCTCAAATACCTGAGATTGCGGCTGCATGCCATCACAAGTAACTTAGGAGGCACTGCTGTGTTTACTCGGCAGTCTTAAGACTCTAGAGTGTACAATACCAGGCTCAAGAACACAAGCATAGTAACAGAGAAGAGAGGACACAGACCCGGCTGGTCTCGATGCCAACCCCAGGCTCCAAACTGTCTGCAGTGGATAGGACCTCCCTCCTTCCACCCAAGGGGAGACTGCAAGCCTTGAGGGCTCCTCAAAAAGCAAGGCAGGCCCAGACAAGACCTGAGGTCAGGACTCAACTTGAAGGATCCTAGAGCCCATCCAACGGAGCTACACTGACCAATTTAAGCATACTTCAAAATAATTTCAAGGAAGAGGAGCTTGGTGGCAAAGACTTTGACACACACACACACACACACACACACACACACACACACACAGCAACCTTGAGATATCCAACCAGCACCACCAGAGGCTTTAGAAATGGCAACAAACAAAATTATTTAAAGAATGAACTCGGGATTAAGGTCAGCAGGAGGACTTGGAATGAAACAGCTTTTGGGGCGGTGGAGAGTCGGGGCAACTCCTTTTTGACTACAGAAAGACTTGAAGACAAAACATTCAGTGATGTTTGTCTTCGGTGATCCCTGTAAGGGGAAACTTCTGGGTAAGATCCTGTCCATCATCAGAGGAAGATTCTAGAAATACCCCCTACTCTGTACCCAAACACGAAAACAGCAGTGTCCACAGTTATGGCAATACCGTGTAAAGGAGAAAAATGAAAACTTGGTGTCATTTACTCAGGAGTGGACCTGATTTCTTTGGAAGAGTTTTGGCCTCTCCTGTTGTAATCTAAGGAGCAGAGTGGTCCTGAGCAAAGCCATCCTCTTGCTGTAATGAACAGTCCAGCAACTATGGTAGTGAGGAGGAATGGGAGCCTCTGTCCGTCATAGAAGTGCCAGGAGGGAGACGATTGTTTCTCTGGTGTTCCGGACTCAGAACAGCTCATGAAACAAACCAGAGTCAGACTTTATCTCTCTATACACACTCATAATTTCCAGGATACCTTGTGTAAATTAGGTAAGCTTGGGCCAGTCTGGGCAACATAGTGAGAACCTGTCTCAAACTAAAAGGTTCATAAAAGAAGTGCTGAGGCAAGACTGAGTGTGTAGCTCAGTGGTACAATAAGCCTGGTTTGGCACTCTAGGTTCAGACCCTGTTTACCACAGATGAAAGGAGAAAGAAACAGAAGGAAGCTCTCACACAGTAATAAATGATCTCAAAGTACGTTATTAACTTGGTTACAGGTTGACTGACTGATTTGTAAAGGTTTTAAGCAGTGTTTCTCTGAAAACCCACTCCCACACAGTTAACAGTGAAGCCTCCAACAACCAAGAGACTATCAGTACTTGTGGGACCATGGAAAAAGATGACTTTTAAAAGAGAAAAAGAGAAAAAAATATGTATATATATGTTTTTCGAGACAGGGTTTTTCTGTGTAGCCCTGGCTGTCCTGGAGCTCACTCTGTAGACCAGGCTGGCCTCGAGCTCAGAAATCCACCTGCCTCTGCCTCCTGAGTGCTGGGATTAAAGGCGTGTGCCACCACTGCCAGGCAAAAGAATATTTTAAATTTAAGTTTTTTGTGTGTTTTTTTTAAGTGTTTTTGTTTGTTTATTTTACTTTGCTTTTTTGTTTGTTTTGAGTGAGGGGGTTACATTTAAAATATTTTTCATGTTTTCTCTCAAGTCCTTTAGATTTTTTTCATTGTTGTTTTGTTTTGAGACAGAGTCTCAATAGGTAACCTTGGCTGGCCTAGGGACCTATGTGGACCAGGGTATCCTCGAACACAGAGAGATCTTCCTGCTTCTGCCTTCAGAATGCTGGGATTAAAGGCGTGAGCCTCCATGCCCAGTGAATTTTATTTTTAGTGTTTTCCTCTTTCTGCCTCTTGTCAAGCGCCCTCCCAGCTCTGGCGTTCCAGGGCTGTATGTAGGTAGAACAGGGGTCACCGAGAACAGCAATTCCTGCTCTGGGTCCCAGATACCTTTCTGTGTCTCACGCCCGGTGGGGCTGCTGTGTGAGGCTGTGCCACAAAATGACACTGCCACACTATCCCCAGCTGCCAGAGCAGACATTCACTGTCTCGGCTAGTCATTCTTACAACTGCACAGGTAAATTAGTCACTCAACAATGTTCTGTAATCAGGCATCATCACCTGTACCTGTCACCCCAGCACTCTGAGGAACAATTGTGGGCAGAAGCCAGCCTTATTTCATGAGATGTTGTCTCCAAAACATACAATGAGGGACCAGAGAGATGGCCAAGCAGGTAAAGACATTTGTCACCAAGTCTGATGACCTCAGTCAACCCCAGGAATCCACACTGTAGAAGGAGATGCCCGACCCACAGCTTGTTGTCCGATGTTCACATACTTGCTGTGGCTCAGGCACCCCCTTCTCCGCCAGATGTTTAAACAGTTGAATACATCGATGATAACCACGATCTCGGTTGCGTCCATTACAGGCCAGCACTGTCCCTAGCTATTTGTAGCCTCTAACTCATTTACACTCTCCATATAAACTCCTACAAGGTGGCTGTGTTATGATAGATATTCTGAAGCAAGAAAACCAAGGCACTGGTCCAGGCTTGAACCCCCGTAGATGGCTACCTGGACCCCAACTCTTACCCAGGCCACACAGCCTCACCATGATTTCGACTGTATGCATCGACAACAACATTGGCAACTGGCAATGAAAAAATAACCTTTGTATCCCAGGCTGGACAATAGTTGGTGCTTGGGATGACTGACGGGTGGACTTAAGAACAAAGGAGTCTGGGCACTGGATTCATGGAAGCCTTGTGATGTAAGATGAGAGCACTCCAGAAATGTAGCACCCCACCAAGTCAGGTCTCCTGGACTCCAGCTAGACTAGGATGATGTCAGGGTTGTCTCTGGGAATCTTGCTCACATCTGTAGGAGGAAAGGCCTGACCAGACAGTCTCTAAACTTCCTTCTATTTTAGGATAAAAGGATCTATTCCAAGTCACTGTATTACAGCCCCTAGGCTAGGACACTGTTCGAAATTTGCACACATCTCATAGCTGTCTAGTGAGCCATGCTATAAGACGCCCACTTTACAGATGAGGAGGTTGAGGCCCAGTGGATTTCTCCAGGATTCAGCAGTGGCCTGAATCCAAAGCCAGTTACACTCTCCTCTAAACTTTCCGACATTTTTGCATTGCCTAAGCCTCCTTTAGGCTCTGCTCTGGGCCTGGAGTCCCAGCAAGTCTGGAGACTGCAGAGTTCATAGGTCAGAGTGGAACAGTAGGAAACGGGTCAGCCCCAGGGATTAGGGCAGGGGATGTCACCCTGATGGAAGCCAGACTTACTCTTTGAAGGAGTCATAATACTGGTTGATGAATTCAATAGCTTGAGGTAGAAGCTCCTCCAGCAAGGTAGGCTTGTCTCTGGGTCCTCTAGTCAAACTCTTGGGGTTCATGATAGACCCCGAGCATGATTTGGACTTGCAAGTGATATCCTGTAAAGAGAGACAGGGGTTGAGTATGGCTCCCATTCCCCACTCCATCCCACTGCAACCCCCATACCACAAGCCAGTCATTAAGCCTGGCCATTCTCTGACCGATATGCTCACAATGACCCTATACAGGCTCCTTCTCCTTGGGGTCAACCAAGCTTTCTCCAAGCCCAGCTCCCTTCTCCTTTCCTGAGACCAGGTGGGTATGAGCTGGCTTCTCTCTGTCCCTGTTCTCCAGTCAGCTAAAGAAACAGTGACAGCCTCTGAGAAAACTCTAGGCTTTCTCCTAGGGGATATCTTGTTTGCTTTCCTTTCTAAAGAGACCCAGCTAGCTCCTCAGGGAGCATGGCTCCAGTGTCAGCCTAGAGAAGCTGAATGAGACAATAATTATTCCAAAGTCAGGGCTTGTTTTATGTTGTCGTTGTTAGTGTTGTTTTGAGACAAGGTCTCACAGTGTAGCTCCGGCTTGTCCCTGAACTCATTATGTAGCCCAGGCTGGCCTCAAACTCATAGACATCTGTTTGTCTCCTCAAAATGTTGGAATTAAAGGTGTGCACTGCTCAGCCTCATAGAGTGAATTCTAAAGTCAGAGTAAGGAACTTAAAGGCAGGAAGGAACTTGAAAAAATGATTAGTTTCATTCACTGGCTGCTTAAACCGCTGTTACCTTGATGTCCTTACAGAGACAGGAAGCTTCTTCTGCCAGTTCAGTCCAGCTTTGGGCAATTCTAATAGACACATCTCAGATACTCTTGAAATCTAAGAAAATAGTAACTGGTTTCTGTAGCGTTTTGTCTGACCTCTTAGGTTATCTGCTGTCTAGCCAGGTAGTTAACAGGAATCTTGCCTCGACTACTTCCTGCTGTAATTTATAAAGGCAGACTTCCCAATGTCTTTTGTCTGAGAAGATGGCTGTCTAGTAAGTCCAGGGAATATGTCATGGACTCACAAAGGGTCCTTATGGTGGCCTAGCTGGGACAAAGGTGGTACTCCCCAGCCCCCCGACTTCTTACCGATGTGGCCTTGTGATGAAGGGTGTCATGAAAAATCTCTCCGCTGCCCCAGTTTTTGATCCTCACATGCTGTGGGCGGGTCGATGGAGTCACGTGCAGCTTGTCCAGGGATTCTGGAACATTCTAAGATGGGCACACATCCAGGGTTTTCCAAATGTCTGTAACCCCAACAACCATACAAGTGTCCCCTGGGTCTCTGTACTCTACTTGGGTGAGGGACGGAACTTTTTGTGGGCACACAAGGCAAGGGCCAGGCCTCTGTTCTTTACTCTTCCCAGAAGCTGGGCTAGTGCCAGCTGAGCACTGCAGGTGGCTGGACCAAGGCCAGGCTTCTGTCCTTACCAAGGCCTGGCCAGTGCTGGCTCATAAGGGGAATTCAAGTCTGACAAGAGGGCCAAAGCTGCAGCTGGGACTGCCAAGGAGAGAGCAGGGAAGTTAACAGATACGCCACTGTCTTCCTTCCCCAGGGACACCTGCTGCCTGGAAGAGACAGTCTTCTCTGGTTTGCCTTCAGAATAAGATGTAAAGCTCTCAGCTCTTCCTGTACCACGCCTACCTGGATGCTGCCATGCTCCCACCTTGATGATACTGGACTGAACCTCTGAACTTGTAAGCCAGCCCCAATTAAATGTAGTCTTTTACAAAAGTTGCCTTGGTCACGGTGTCTCTTCACAGCAGTGGAGCCCTAACTAAGGTACTACCCTGACCCATTCTGTCAACTACCAGGAAAGTTACCTGGGTACCAGTGCACCCTGTGGACCTCCATGTTGAACATCAAGACTGTCCTACTGTCTGCAACCTCCTTGGATCTCTCTGTACCCCAGGTCTGGGTTGCCCCATTCACTCCCCATCCCTTGGCTTCCTGTGTCTTCCTGCCCAGCCTCCAAAGGGCTGTTTAGCCTGAATCTACCAAGGAGAAGAATGAGGGGCTTCCCATACTATGTGACCAGACTGACCTGTGCTGTTCCGGTGAGGGACTGGAGGAAACCATTTTGGTGTTTGACAGACTTGTGACTCTTAGGGTCATCCTGTGTTGTTGGGCTGTGGAAGGAAACAGTCATCATGAGATGGAGTCTGGCTCTGGAGAGGATCTGTGGGGTTTCTGTGAGTCTTGATCTGGCAGACGGGGCACCAAGGGCTAGAGGTAGAAATGACCTGTTCCTGGCTTCCAGTCAGGGAGCCTGAGGGAGCCAGTCTTAGAGAATCTTGTTCCCACTTCCCTCTTCATCTTTGCTTTGACTACCCAAAGCCAAAATGATATGAGGGGAGCCAGCCAAAACTATTCAGACACAGAGGCACACACACAAGCTCTGGGGAAATGCCCACCTCAGAAAGCCAAGTGCAAAAGCTCCGACAGCCCAGCCCTCCCAGGCCAGCAGGGTCCACCACTCACCACCTACTTGGCTTAGCAAGCTTTAGCTTATGTATTTTTCATTAGCTTATGTTTTGGTGAGTATTGTATGTTTGAGATGTGGAACTTTCTAGGTAGACCAGACTGGCCCTGAATTCGCAGAGATCCACCTGCCTGTGGGTCCTGAGTGCTGGGATTAAAAGTATACATCACCAGCCCCAGCTTATCTCTTTTATGTAATCTCTTTAGCTTAAGCCGGGCATTTTAAGTATTGGAATCCTAGCATCTGGCAGGTTGTGACAGAAAGGTCAGGAGTTCAAGGCCAACCCCAACTACAAAGAAAGTTCAAAGCCAGTTTGGGCTCCCTGAGAACCTACAAAGCACCCCAAACCCTTAATTTAATTTGTTTGCTCTGCACATCACACTGCCTCCATCCACCTGCCAGAGCTTCTTGAGTGCAGAGATTCCAGATTCAAGCCCCAATGCTTGGCTACTCCAGGTATTTATCTTGTACAGAGTGAAAGGAACAAAGGCAGGTATGAATGGCATACACTTGTGAGTCTAACACCTGGAAAGTAGAGGCAGGAGGATCAGGAGTTCAAGATCATCCTCAGCTAAGTAGGGAATTCAAAGCTAGCCTGGGCTATATGCTACCTGTTTCAAAAATGAGATAAATATATATATATATATCTCCACCTATGGTGATGTATGCCTTTAATCTCAGCACTTAGGAGGTAGAGGCAGGCTGAGCTCTATGTCTGAGGCTAGCCTGGTCTACAGAGTTCCAGAACAGCCATGGCTATACAACCATACAGTCAGGCAAAATATTCATACACATAAAATAAATAAATCTAAAATAAGACAAAACCCCTAACTTCCGTTTTAGCAATGACCCTGCTTAGTCTTTTAGTCATAACTTGCTCCCTGGTCCCTCAGCCCCAAGGGAGGTTTGATTGTTCAGCTTTACCATCAGCAAGAATCTTTTTAGGTTAGTTCAGTGAGAATCTTCTTTACCTATGGCTATAACTTGTCCTTGCCCCTGCAGTGTTTGGATGGAACCCTATCTCTTCCTTTGCTATAAGACTGCAGTGGGTCTTGTACTCACCTGAGGGGCGGTGGTATGTTAAAGAGGAATATGCTGACCGGTGTCTGAAACCCCAGCACTCAGCAGGTGAGACAAGGGAATTGCTTAGCCTGGGCTATATAATAAGCAGCTATCTCAAAAACAAAGCAAAACAACAGCCGCCACCACCACCAAAGCAAACCAACAAAATCATTGAACAGTTCTCTCCTTCTTGCTTACGACAGGGTTTCATGTACCTCCAGCTGCCTTTGAACTCACTATTCAGCTGACAGTGCACTTGAACTCTTGCTGTTAACTCCTGAATGCTGGGATTACAGGAGTGTACCACCACACCCATCTGAATAATCTTTTCTTTAACATACTCCTCTGATCTGGACTGGTATGCCTCACCAAAAGGAGGAAAAAAAAAGGAAGCCAAGATTTGCTTTCTCATGACCTTCCTTCATACCTGCCCATCTGGGGCTTCACAGTTTAGGGAATAGAGTTAATCAGAAACACCCCCTGGGCTATAGTAATAGACTTAAAGACAGTGTCACCATCTACCTAGGTGCTTCCCCGAAACGTCAAAATGTTTTAAAGGCTGTCTGAAATCTCACTGCTGACACGAGTGAGCCGAGCCACAGTTATGCTGGCCTCAGGGTCCACAGCCTGAGGTTGCGCCTAATGCCTCAGCCTGGACATCTTTGAGGCTGTGATGACAGTCTTAGTGCACGAATGCAATGTGTGCTTGAGCATGGATGAATGCGGGCTCCAGCAGGCCTGAAAGCAACTGGGGAAAACGCCAGCAAAGGTTCACAATGATTAGCACGCTGTGATAAGCCACGGGCTATTTAAATCTCTTTCTTTTTAACTTTTAAGCATCTTGATGTTTTTGTTATAATTGGAATTTTTATAATTTTTCAAGTACTTCTGTGGTTGGAATTAAGGGGGGAAACCCACAACGATAAATAGAGCTTTGCCCCAGCTACTATGTCCTGTTAGCAGATTTCTTCTGCCACCTGTTAAAGCGGATCTAGGACCAGACATCAGGTGAGCACTTTAAGGCTCGAAACCCTTCCTTCCAAATTACCGCAGTTCCAACCCACAGTCTTGCTCAGACCTGACTGACCCATTGCAGGGATGAAGGACCATTATGGACTTTCGGACAAAGGGAACTGTGATGGCTTGCTTGCTCAAGCCCATAGAACCATCTGCTGTCGTGGTGTCCCAGAATTAGGTACTGAGAGGTGAGTGCAGAATCCATAGCCGGCAGGGGCTTAGCTAAGGTCTTGAGTCCCCGGGATCGCGCAGCCAGACCACCTCTCTTTTAAAAGGGAAAATGTCTTATTGTAAAAGATCATCTTTGTCTTCTTAACCTTGTTTGTTTAGAGTGCAATAAGGAGGAGTGCAGCAAGGCGGGATAAGAGAGTGTTGCTCAGTGGAAGAGCACTTGCTTAAATGCAGTTCAGTTCCCAGTACTGCCAAAAAAAAAAAAAAAAAATATGATACTTTAAGCGGGGGCACACGCCTGTAATCTCAGCATTTGAGAAGCTGAGGCAGGAGGATTTCCAGGTTTGATGCCAACTAATCGATATAGTCAGATCCTGTCTCAAAGCAGCACAGAAACCCCCACTGGACGGCCCGCGTGGGCGCTCTGCCTGGCCTCTCTCGCGTCCCAGCGGGGCCACCCGGGCGCCTCCCCAGGTCCCGCGCGCTGTACCTGGCTGGGCCCACGCGACTGGCGACCTTCGCGCCGAAGATCCTGCGCAGAAAGCGACAGAGCCGCGGTCGGGCGGCGTCGCAGGCGCTGCTCAGCCCCTCGCGCATAGCTGGGCCAGCGCTCTTCGCTGGCGCTGGCGCTTTATCGCCGCGGAACTCCCCAGCGCCCGCCCCTGTAGCGCCCGCCCTCCTGCTGCGAGCAAGGCTCCGCTCCTAGTGGCCTAGGACAAGCAGGACGGCCCGAGTGCCTCGTTTGTGTATTCCTCTCACAGGAACAGTAAGAACAGCGACCCAGACTCCTCGCTGCACCGGCTTATTTCCTCACCCCCTAACGTAAATCCAACCAAGAAGGCAATTCTTTGCTACCTCTTTTTGCAGCAGAAGCTGGGGGACCAGAGAAATGAGGGTCTTGCTCGAGGCCACACAACAGTCCTAGGGCTATCTCTACCTCTTCTTCACTAGACCGTTCCCAGGAAACGGGAACGGTCTAGTGAAGCCCTTTCTCCCAGTTCCAGGCAGAGTAAGTAGGGCTGCAGCCCTCAGGGACCCTTCTGGCTAATATTTCAGCAAATGAACTCCCAAGGCCAATTACAGTACGAGGAGTGGTTTTTTTTTGGGGGGGGGGGGGGGAGTTGTTTTGTTTTGCTGTTGCATCCTGAAACCCTTTGCTCTAAACTCCTTGTGGATCACCTAGATGGTCCCACATTTACCCTTTGTCTCTAAAACACATGTGTACACATGCATGGACACACCCTGCACACTTCTGAATCTCTTATTTACACAAAGTTGAAAGCCACCAGGAACAGGCTCTTGGTTTGCATAGACTTGAAAATTATGTTTTAAAATAAAAATAAATAACGGGCTCCGGCTGCTTTCAGACTAAAATCCCCTTTGTAAGCTGCTTCCTCTTCCAGGAACATCCTCTTGTCACCTTTCCTGGGCAGTCCCATTTCAGCTGGGCCCCCTCCTCTAAGAAAGCCATCTGCAGCCCATTAGCCCCTCCTGACCCCATAGCCAGGCCATGCCCTTAAGAGGCTCAACAACACAGTCTCCTATTACCTCTCCCTTGCCTGACCCCTTGCCTTGACAAGACTGACCCAACTAGGGAGGAAGCTGTTGTTCCCCCTGCACCCACCTTTCCTCCCTGACTGTAGCAACTGGATCTGTCTTTCTCTTTCTCAGCCCAGTTCGTACTAGGCCCATAGAGAAAAAGCACACAGAGTGTAGAATTTGGAGTTGACTCAAATCCCAGCTCCTCCACTTCCTAGAGACTGACCTCTTTGAGACATGGTAAAAGCAGTTCCCGCCTGGTTTTTGACATAGGTTTTGTTTGTTTGTTTGTTTTCTCTGTATAGCCCTGGCTGTCCTGGAACTCACTCTGTAGACCAGGCTGGTCTCGAACTCAGAAATCTGCCTGCCTCTGCCTCTCAAGTGCTGGGATTAAAGGCGTGTGCCACCACTGCCCGGCTTGACATAGTATTAAGGACACTATAAATATCGGTGGCTGTATATGCAAGTAATAAATGATTCAGTCAATCCACTGATTAAGCAGAAGGGCTTTGTTGACATGTGAACTGGCAGCATAGTGCCAGGTGAGCAAGCCTCAAGTGTCCTTGTTAATGGGATGACTCTCATTCGGGGCCTACAGTGTGGCAACCAGGATGGCAGCTGTAAGCCAGACTGTCCAATTTGAATGACTGCTTTACCACTTGCCAGCTATGAGATCTCAAGATGACTCAAGCATGGTGGACTTTTGTGTCCTCTTCCCTAAAGTAGGAGGATAGTGCAGCCCCCTTCTGGATTGTCAGAGGGTGTGCCCTCCTCCTTCTGAGCAGGATCAAGCCTCAGTGTGGTGACAGGTAACAGGTAGTTAGCTAACAAAGATTTTGGAGCAGGGGTATGACTTGTATGAAGTCAAGTTAGAGAGAAAGAGGTGTGGAGGCACCTGGATTCTGGGGGGGCAGAAGGCAGGGGTGCAGCAACCGGGTAAAGAGAAAAACAGGATGAAGTCACCATATTTTGAGGCTGAAGTGCTGTTGGGTTGGCTAGAGACCACCAATGCCCTGTGTAGGCACCGGAGCTCCAGGATTCCCGACAGCCGTGGTCCAGTGCCTTCCTGCTCACTCTGTCTTTCACTCCCGGGCTATCTGTCCCTTTGCTCCTAACACTATGACTCTCTTTCTGCCAGTGAGGGAATGGGGGTTTGGAGGCTAAGGGACGTCACAAAAGCCACAGGACTATGAAGTGGCAAAGCTACCCCACTTTTGCCTAAACCTGGCCACTCCAGGACAGGGAAATTTAGAGATTCCCCGCTTGCTGCCTCCAGAGGGCGCTGTCCACCGTAGTCCTGCAAATGTCTGAGCCAGGTACAGACTGAGGCTTGGACATGATTCTGTGTGTCACATTGCAGAGAAAGCCCGTCATCTTTCTACGTTAGTTAGCCTCAAGTCCCGGGCTATGGCTGTAGATTCCTAGCATTCATTAGAATTCTCCTAGTTCGTCTGTAAAAATTGTTGGAAGACTAGGTCAATTCTAAGATGCCTCAGGCCAACTTCTGATTTCATCTCTGACATTAGCAGTCCCGCAACCCAGACTTTGCCCTTCCAGACTTTGCCCTTCTCATCATAGAGTGAGATCATAACAAAGGACCCCATGGAGGTCAAGTTCAAAGAGTGTAGGTGTGTGCACTGTGTAGTCCTGGTGACAAAGAAGCCTCAGTAAATGGTGACAAACCCTTCTGTGACAGACGCACTTCAGTGTCCCTTACATATACCTTAGTTCATCCCTAGGGTGCTATCAGGTAAGTCACACTGCAGATCTACCTGAAACTCGGGTGCACTTGCCCAAAGTCACACAGTCACTGAGGACTGCACAGGACCATCTTGGCACTTTTCAATTGCCTAATAGTCAAAATATCTAACTGGTGAAGCACATGCCCTGGCCAATCAGGACGGCACCACTGAGCTGACCACTAGACTCTCCAGCCTCCATTCTCACATATTTTCCTCTTCTTCTTCCTCCAGAAAGTCCAGACTTGTACACACTGTAGCTGCACCAGACTCCAGTAGAGAATTACAAGCAGGGCCTTGGAGACCAGACTGAGGGGTTGGGGGGGGGGGGGCTGGGAACAGAGAGAGGCAGCAGGGTGTAGAAGCCCTGAGGAGACAGCTGGAGGTAGGAGAGAGGTTGCTTACCTGAGAACAGCACCTGGGGTTTTCTCCACATTGTTGTTAATGTCCTTTTCCTCTTTCAGGTCACCTTGGTAGGATTTGGCTCTGAAGAGAAACTTCCAGGGGCAAGCCATGTCTGTGATTTTGTGCTTCTGCTCGAAATCCAACGTTCTCTGTGGGGATGAGGAAGGGGAGGGAGGCGGTGAGGTAAGGTTGAAGCAGTGCCTAACAGAACAGAGCCTTCTCACAGGTGCTAGTGTCCCAGAGAATGGAGACAGAGCCCGGCTAAGGCTCAGCTAAGGCTTGCAAGGCCACTGTTCCTATGCAGCTAAAGCCCAGATAAGGCCTGCACACTGGCTCTCCCTCTCCATGCTTGCATTCTAGGTTTTTATTTGGGGTTGAAATCTCGTGGAACAGACTCCTGTTCTGCAAAGACACATAACAAACGAAAGGGATGACTTGGGATGCCACATAGCCACCTACCAAGGACAGAAAGCATCCACAAGCCCCCTTAGGAGAATTCAGTTACTCTGAGCAGGAGCTGGGATCACAAATGCAGGAGTGTGTGCACCTGCCTGACCCTTCCTGCCAGCTGCTGATGAGAAAGAGGAGCAAGCAGCTGTCATTAGTAACCTTCCCTCTGGACCTGCATTTGGGGTTGGCACTCAAGCCCTGGCCTCTGTTCCTTTGATTTGGGAGTCATTGTGCATCGTAAGCCGAGGACACCATGTCACAAAGTTCCTTCTTTGTTATTCGAGGAGACGTCAATGATTTGTATAAAAGAGCATTACACTCTCAAGAGCTGAGATTATATCCTTTAAGGAAAAGACAAGAAAAGGAAAGAGAAACTGCCCAGGGCACATCTGGCTTCTCTGTGGCCAGTGCCTTCCCTGAGGAAAGATATACTTGGAAGATAGAAGTGGGGAGAGAACGCACATAAGTGGGGTGGTGAACCTCAGAGTCCTAATGACCTGGATCCTACCCTGAGTTTTTCTACTTCCTCATCTAAATCGAGTTAGTTAACTGAAACTCATTTCTTCACTCCTAAAATGGGATTAATACCATCCACCTTATCAGATCTGGGGTGGGGGAGGGGAGCATCTCATAAAGATTAGCAAAGTATGATATGTGCACTAAAAACTCTCAGCAGGGTGTCCCCTCCCCCCATTCCGAACTTTCTAGAAAGTCTATCCTTTATAGTGTAATCACCACAGTAAACATTTTCAGAGGAGAAATCTGACCACATACCCTGTTCAACTGGCAGACCCTCCTGTGGTTATGCTTCCTACACCTTCGTATCAGCTTCAGTCCTTCCACAAAAAGGGCCGGGAGTTGGGGGGAGGCAGAAAGCCTGGTTTTCTGAGCTTTCCCAAACAGGAAGACACTCCTAAGAGCAGCTGTCCCCAACACAAGACTCACCTTGCAGTTGACTAGGCTACTTCGTGGAGTGAACAAGACCCAAGCTTGAGGAACCTCAGAAGTGTCTCTAACAGCCCAGTCCCTTCACCCAGAAGGCTGAGAAGTTTCAAACCAGTGACACTGTGTCCTGTGGGTCAGAGTCTCAGTCTTCAACTCCCTGTAAAGCAGTGACCCTGGCAGCAGTCATCAGGTTTTTATACCCCCTCCAGGCTCTGCAGAGCTATTTTGCATAAAGTCACTTGTTCCCAAAGGGAGAGTCCCCAGTTGGGTGTGCAAGTTAGCTCATTCACGATGGACACTTCCAGTTTGTGTGTACCATTACGTCACTCTGTGGTGTATCCTCAGCAAGGCTACCTCTTCCTGGTCCCCGGTCCAAGGCAATGGTCTCTTGGCAGCAGGTAGCAACTTCAAAACTGGGACCACATACTCTGGCTTGCAGCTGCTGGGGGATTTTGTTCTGGGCATGGAGCTCTCTGGGTTTCTGTCTGTTCTCTCACTTTCAGTTCGCAGCAGGAGTCCAGAAAGCTGGGAAATACTGGCAGTGTGGAATGTGCTGGAAAAAAAGGTTTCAGGCAACCAGTGAGGTTAGATGGTGCCAATCTTCCAACACACCCAGGAAACATTCATCAGGCGGTTTTCTAGAAGGGATGGAAGGCAAGCTGTGGGCACAGGGGCGTCCCTGGGATGCTGTTTAATGGGCATTTTCCCACTAGGAGTAAGTTAGCTTGGGCAGCATAGTGGGTAGGGGTGTGCTGAGTGAGCCTCCCCCCCCACAGAGGCATTATGTGTGATTTCTTATATACAGAATTATAATGTCCTACCTGGGGTGTGGTGGCACAAACCTTTAATCCTAGGATTCAGGAGGCAGAGAAAGGCAGAGTCCTGAGTTTGGGCTAGCCTGGTCTACAGAGTGAGTTCTAGGACAAGCCAGGGCTACACAGAAAAAACCCTGTTCTGAAAAACAAACAAAAACAAATAAATTATAATTTCCTACAATGCTTCTAATAAAGCATTAACACATGGCATGGAATTTGCCATTATGAACGTGAAATATTGACAGTATTAGAGGAAAAGGAACAAACAGAGAGAGGGGAAAATCCCCCTGGCACATCCTGCCAGGATCTACTCATCTTCCCATGGTTAAATTCAGCTCAGCCTCATGTTTTGCCTCTGTCTAAGGTACACAAACTAAGAGTCACCCCAAAAGTGTGTGGCTTCAAAGTTAAGAGAACAAATAAATTGTCAATTGAATAAATGAATTACAAATCAAGTAGTTGGACTGGGGAGATGGCTCAGCTGGTAAAGTGCTTGTCTTAAGGGCCTAAGTTCAAACGCTGGGTGTGGGTTGGTGAGATAGCTCAGAAGGTTAAGAAACTTACAGTCTTGTCAGTCTGAGTTGGACTCCTGGAACCCACATGATAGAACAAGAAAACAAACTCCCGTAAATTGTCCCTTGACCTCCACATGTGTGCCACTGAACACACACACACACACACACACACACACACACACACACACACACACGTCAACCGGTCAATGATAAAATGCTGGGTGTGGTGACACACACTTGCAACAAGATCTGGGGAGGTAAAGACAGGAATATACCTGGAGTTTGCTGGCCTAACCTACTAGGCAGGTTCTAGACTGGTGAGAGGTGGTGGGAGACCTAGGAAACAAGAGCTGAGGTTGTCTTCTAGCTCTCATGTATACCTGCGTGCACACTTGCTCACACGCGCACACACACACACACACACACAGCTTGGGAATTTTGGTATATCAAAGTCAGCCTCCTTTCAGACTTCATCCAGGCGACCCCCACCCTTCAAACCCAATACTTAGGAAAGACTGAGCTACTAATGGGAGCACAAAGTCTAGGAAAAAAGAATGGATGATTAAAGTTGAGAGTGATGGGGGCAGCCTGGCCCTGAAGGAGCTTGCTGCACATTGCTCAGGGGATGGACGGATGCAGGAACAGCTACACTGGGTGAGGTTTAGAAGTTTGCCACAATGGAAACCCAGCCCCTGTTTATGCTTCCAAATATTACAGCTATGCCTGCAACAAATTATATGTATCAACCCCCCAAATCTATGAAATAGATACTATAACTTCCCATCTATAGAACCTTCCAGAATCTCATCTACTTTGCATTGAAATACTTGGCTGAATTCTGTTATTTGCTAGGTCCAAAAATCTGCTATTGTGACAGAAGAGATTTAGGATCGTGAGAAGTGAGGCTCCAGGCTGTGTATGGAGTATCATGAACGGCCACCAGCACACCCTTTCCCTTTCTGTGTGCAGTTCCTGGGAATTGAACTCAGAGCCTTCCCCCTGTTAAGTGAGCACTCTATCGCTGAGAGACATCCCTAGACTGTGTTTGTACTTCCTGTTTTTCTGTCCCCTCTATAACCAGGTAGGGCTTGAACTTCCTGGCCTGCCGCCCCAGCCTCACAAGTAACCGGCATACAGGCCAGTGTAGTCACCACAGAGCCAAGGATGACACTGAAACTTTTGTCTTCCTGGCCCACCTCCTGAGGGATGAGATTACACCCGTGCACAGCCACACCCAGCTGGTGTGGAGCCTTGGACTGAACCTAGTTCATCCACTCCAGGCAAGCACTCCCCCTTCTGAGCCACATCTCAGGCCCTCCTCATACTTTAAATCATTTCTAGATGAGTTTTAATACCAAACTTGGTATCAATGCTATGTGTCATATTGCTAGACCATATTATTTAGGGATTAATGTCTCTATGTGTTCACTAGAGATATAATTTAAATTTTTCTTTTTTTGGTCAACAGTTAGTAGATTCTGGGGATGGGGAGCCAATGGAGGCAAAAGACACACTGTGTTCAGGATGTTGTATGGACATTCCCAAGATTCCACTGTTCTAACTACTGGAATAGGAAGAAGAGAAGGGGAGCAAAATATAGAAATGAGGACTATGGTGGCACAGAGAGGTTGAGAGACTCACTACAGTCACACAGCATCCAGCTTGTGAGGAAGAAGACACCATGCGCTTCTGCTACACCCCACCCCCACCCCCCACATGCTTCTATCAGCAGGTCCAAGGCTGATGGAGATTATTTCAGGTTCCCCTCTCCCAATGGCCCACAGCTTCTGGGCCTGAAAAGCCACCTTCCCTTGGCGCTGCTCACCTAACAGGCAGCATTCCTGGACCTCTTCTGATGATGGATGTGGCAGGTGAACTCTGCGGGGGTGAAATCAAAGTGCACTTTGAAGGGCAGGTGGAGAAAGATAGGCTCCTTGGGGGTGACAGTGGGAGCCCCAAGGTAGACAGCCAGGGAGAAATGCCCACCTGCCCCACCACCTAGGCATCTCAGGCATGGCACTAATAGTACCCAAACTGTGGCGTCCCTCCGCCCCTCCATCCTAGGATAGGTGTCTATCAAACAAAGTGGATCTGTCCCTGACAGGATCTGAGGGTGACATGTGCTAGCTGGCCCTCTGTGATCAGCAGCTTCAAAGATCTTTCTGCAAAAAAACAAAAAACAACAACAACAAAAAAACCCCAAAAAACAAACAAATAAACCAAAATAAAACAGTGACCAGAGGGCTAATAAGAAAATTCAGCAGTTATAAGAGTATGTGTTTGCTCTTCTAGATGACCTAAGTTCCAATCCCAGCACTCAGTCTGACATCCCTAGCTTCCTTGATCACCTGCACTCATGTACATACCCCCCCCCCCATAAATATAATTTAAAACCAAACCAAAACAGGGGCCAAGCAGCTAAGGCTTTCTGAGCAGGGCACTTAAAGGTCCCCACCTTTTAGTTCACACAACTGTCCTCTCAGATGGCTGCTGTGACTTGTCTCATGTAACTGACAATTGAGGAAGTTAGGCAACGCCCAGTTCATAGCCAGCATCTCCTCCTTTCTGTCGACAACCCCTCAGACTTATTCTGAGAGACAGCACAAGACCTGAAGGTAGCTTGGGTTCAAGGCCTGCACCCTCCACTGCCTCACTTGGCATAACTCCCAATTTTCAATCATTAGAATGCTTGCATGCTCCATGTCCTGAGTACTCACCAAGTGACTATAACCAAGCCTGGCTTTCCACTCATTGACTGAACCCTCCACCCATGGGTGCTGCTGTTCCCCTGATTTCATAAACAAAAGTAACACTGAAAAGTGTGCCACCAGCCCAGGGTACTTAGCTTATAGTGGTAGAGTTGAGGCTTAACTCAGACCTGAGGCCTAGGGTCTAGCTGACTCCCAGAAGGCTCCCTGACTTGTGTGCCCACTTCACTGCACGAAGGCACACAGTAGAGGGACTCAGTCCATGGTGGAACTGAGGAACTGGTGACAGCTAAGTGGATCTGCTGTCTCCCAGAGCCTGCCTTGGCAAAGTACTACCCTCACTTTCAATTTTCAGAGGGATCTGTACCCCGGACAAGTGAGGTCTGAGTCCCTGAGGGATGAAGGAGCAGATCTGGGTTTGGAACCTAGAACTATGTGCATATTTATGGGAAGCCTGTTAAGACCCACTCAGCATGGTCATCTCCTTGAACCACGTCATCTCCATGGCGACACTGGAAGGCAGGTCAGCCTCTTCTATGTAGACTTTCTGCCCATGCTACCCAGGCTTTGAGAGGAGGAGCATCTGCCATGTTCATCTGGTTTCCTGTGGTTCTAGCAGGGTTCAGCTTGAACAACACCCAGGATCAACACACTGCTATGACCTTGGCATGATACTCAGTCTCGGGACAACCTGTAAGGTTATGTTATTGTCCCATTTTGCAGGAGGGAGGAACACTGAGGCTTGGGGAGAAGGAGAGTCTGCTGGCTCACAGACCTCGAATGGGACATTCCCAGATGACCCTCTGTGAGGCACTGCACCCTTGTGACCCTTGATCTCAGGCTATGCCACTCTAATGCCCTTGACAGGGACAATCAGCATCTGAAATTCTTTTTTATTTGTTTGTTTGTTTATTGAGACAGGGTCTCGTGTAGCCCAGGTTAGCCTGGAATTCATGTACCAAGGATGATCTTGAACAATCCCAGCATTTGGGAGGTAGTTACAGAAAGACTGCTGTGAGTTCAAGGCCAACCTAAACTACATAGCAAGCCCTATCTTAACAACATCAATGACAACAACAAAAAAAGTGGGTTCAGAGGCTGCAGAGGTCTTCTTGAAGGCCATGTCACATGGCCTCAGGTTGCCTACTGGCTTCCAGAGCATCCCTAGCTCAGGCCAGCCACAGCAGGGAGTAGTTCCACAGCTGGCTGCCTTACATTTCTGAAAGCACTGCCATTTGGCTCATCCTCTGTGCAGATGGCCTGAGAGCTCAATGTAGTCTGTGTTCCATTCCGTCTGCCCTGCAGGTGAACTTGGCCAAGTCCCTGTATCCTAGCCCCAGCCTCAGTTTCTTTAACTGAAACTGTAGGACCGGCAAGCTTCAGTGCAGGGCCTTCCGGGGACTAAATGAGGTGAGGGCTGCCAGGTCCCAAGCACTTGGTAGATCCTAGTTTCTGTCCCCACCTCCTCTTGCTAGGCTCCTTCCCACTGTTTTCCTCTCTCAGCCTCCTGGACACCCCCACCACATCAGTAAACGGTGGCACCATCATCTCCTGTTTGTGGTATACAGCTGCCTATCTACATCTTTGTCCCTTGTATACAGTAGGCACTCAATAGATGCCATTACTGATGACATTAATTGTGAGTTCAGTATCTGGATATGCCTGAGCTTCTTTGTGGTCAGATAACAGCTTTCTCACAGAATCATCAATGTGCCTAAAGCAATACAAAGGGGATGTAAGTGACACATGGAATATTAATTTTTGATAATTGAAATATCTCTTGATGTGATCATTGTCTGTGGCAATTGACTGGCTTGCCACTTACAGAAAACAGTTTGACCCAGGCGTGGTGGCGAATACCTGTAATCTCAGCACTAGGAAGCTAAGGCAAGAGGATCTTGTCACGGCTGTCTTCAACCTTCCTTAAGTGGCTATACATCCTTGACTTTCCATAAGTGGCTGTGCCTCTTTGGTTGGGTTGCATGACCCCTCTGAGCTTCCTTTTCATTAGTTAAGATCCTCGGAAGCTCTCCCAGGATGGGCTACATGTCTCAAAAACAATAGACAAATGCTTTTCAGATATATATTTACTTAAGGGGTTGACAAGATGGCTTAAGAAGCAAAGGTATTTTCAGCCAAGCCTGAGTACCTGAGTTTGATCCTCAGATCCCACATGGTGGAAGGGGAGAACTAACACACACACACACACACACACACACACACACACACACACACTCTCCTATACACATACCTATACACACACATACATACACACCTATATGCATACACACATATACATACACACACCTATACACACATATACATACACACCTATAATACACAAACACACCTATACACACAGACACACACACACGTACACACGTGTACACACATGAACACATAAATGAAGGAAATGTAGAAATGTTTAATTATGAAAACAGGAAGCAAGGGGAAATAGAGGAGACATTTCCACACTTGTGTGACTTATGGCATGTCATGTGTCCCTCTTCAACCTCATCTACTTGTCTGTTGAAAGGAAAAAGGCAGAGCACAGCAGCTTTCTAAGAAGCCTCCTGACTCATTTAGGAGCCCAACCTGCCCTTCCTTTCTGGGCCCCAGCCTCTGAGCTCATGTCATCTGTTGGTTGACCAGCTGAGGACCTGAGTCACACAAACTTTTGCAACCAAAGTCTCCTTTTCTGTCATCTTAGATGACTTGGAGTTGGTGGAAGAGGTGGGGTTTTTGTTGGAAATGCCCAGCTGTCCCAAGGTTGGCAGGCCTAGGTGGACCAGGAGATGGTTAATTCTTGCTTGTTGTGTCCCTGGGCTGTGTTGCGTGCTCCAGTGGCAGGAGTTCAGCCAGGTATGCCTCTAAGGGCCAATTGCTTTTATTTGAGTTCAGTGCTGTGATTGAACTCACAGATTCACATGGGCTAGATTGTGATAGAGAGCCCAGTTTCTTATCAACACCCTCTGCCTCAAATCAGATTTCTTGCTTGCCCTCCACTGGCCCTCAAGTTTGAAGACTAATAACCAGGTGACATCTGAGATTCTATGGCTGAAGGTCAGATGCAGGTAGAGTATCTGGAAGGTAAAGATGGAGTGGGAAACAGGATAGGAGCATATAGTCAGGAGGTGTTCATAGTCAGGAGGCGTTCACTGTAGACCATCTACTACCAACAGGCAGATAGAGTGCAGCCCTCAGGGGAAGGATGAAATGATGCAGTGCACAGGACTGAGAGGTCCCGTCTTCAGGGTGGCATTGGCCTCTATTCCCAAGTAGAGCATCATAGAAGGAGCCTGTTGGTATGGGGAAAGGTAATTCCTCAAAGCCTGCTATGGACAGACCTGACTTCCATGGTTCTGGAAAAGCCCGCCAGCCCAGAGATGTGGGTAATGAGGGCTGGCAAGGTGCTAGAATGTGAGATGCGAACAGCCATTGAAGCTACAGGTAGCCTAAGGTTAGACCAAATGGAGGAAAGGAACTGAATGGTTATGGGTCGAAGGAGACAGGTTGTGATTTCCCAACTGTGCAGGCTCCTTTTGTCCTTAGAGTCTTGGGAGGTACCTATCTATAATAGGCACACTAGTGGGAAGAGTGTAACCCTTCACCTGCAGCCCCGATCCAGCCCAACATGGGTGCTCCCGACTTTATTGAGGAAGCCTCCAGTTTCATAATAAAATACAAAAGCAAATGAGAGTGAAGGAGGAGAGCTTGAGGTATGAAATGCCCTGCTAGCAGCCTCACGGGGCTTCTGGGGGACCAAGGGCTTGGCTAAGATCCCTGGGAAAGACAGCAAAGAATATCTTTGCCCAGCTTCACACGACTTTAGCAAATGACAGCTCCAGGGTCAAGAGCCCACCTGTCCCATGTGGCATACAAATTACACACCATGGAAAGAGGGGGCTTGCTACTCCTATGACCTCTTGTGGTGGTGATGGGTTGAAGGCCTAAGCAACAGGCTCGATGCCTGATCCACGCAGCAAATCTTTTTGCCTGTTCTATTAAAGAACAGTGTCTGGGGCCAGAAGTGTGAAGTCTCTCTGAGCCTTGAGGAGGAGCTTGTTGAAGGGAGGACCCGCTGTCCAGAGTGGAATTCTACCTCCCAATGCTCTGCTTAGAAGTAGACACATTCCTATCTGAGCAGGATAAAGTGGGAGGGTGAAGAGCTGTAGTCCCCCTTGGAGACAAAGGACTCTTCAGGACTTAATTAAAATGTCCATCAAAGACTAGCCCAGTCAGGGGTTACAATGAAACGAAGCTAGTTGGAGTGAACACGTTCCAAGTCAACTTCATTCCAGAGGCACCCCTGGGGTTCTAACCCTGGACAGGCCCAATCCATCCTCAGTTCTATCTCTTCTGCCACAGCAGGTGGAGGAGGGGCTTCTGAAGATGCCCAGTTTTCGTTTAAGTAGCTGGAGAGTTCAACCTTTGGGCTTTCAAGTGGTGAGCGAGTGAGGCTGGTCTACAACTGGTACCCGACTAAAGTGAGTTGAAGAGAAGGCTAGAGACCCTGATTTTACTGCACTAAGCTTTAGCATCACCCTAAGGTTGGGGTAAGCCCATGCCTTGAGGCCTCTGCAGTTGACCAGTGGAGGATCAACCTTTCCTCTAAATGACCCACAACTCACCACACACCATCTTTGTTCATGTATTACCTCCCTGTGGAGGCCAACCCCGCCATCCCTGTCTATTTTTATCTGCTTATCCATTTGTTCCCTCCCTCATTCATTTCTTTTGTAGCAGCAGAAATGGAACCCAGGACTTAACACCACCAGGGAAGTATGCTACCACCAAGCCACACCCTGGCCTCCCTGCTATCCTTGTTAAAAATCCCAGTCCTTCTGCCCAATCCTCCTCATTCCCTGGCCCTGTTTTGTGCATCCTCCCCAGAGCTCCCCATCCCCCCTTGGATAGTTTGCTCATTTGTTCACTGTTTCTTCCCAACCCCTTTAGAATGAAATCCCCCAGGAGAAGGGAGTGTGTCTTGCATACTGATGTAGCTGGCTCAGTACCTTCACAAAGAGTTGTTGAGTGAATGTGTGAATTAATATGGCAGAGAAGAAATGATTCGTTAGTTTCACTGGACCCCAAGGATATGCCTGGGTTAATGGAGTTGAGAGATCTGAAGGTGTCTTATGCTTAGGTGACGCCAGCCTGAAGGGTGGTATTCAAGAGGAACATGCTTATTCAGCTTTAAGAGCAGTGTCTCTTGTGCCCACTCTGGGTTAGCCAAGTCTGAGCCCCCAGACACATTGATCCTGCTATGGAATTGGTGAGAAATCACACACATCCTCTGCCTCATCCTGGGTCCAAGAGCAGCTAGCTGCCTTGTCCGTTGCAGATGACAGAGTGGCTGCTTAGGTTCACGTAGCAGCAAGAAGCCCTGGGAGAGGTCGGGAAAGTCCTGGTAACAAGACATCTGTCTGGAAAATTTGAGTTCTTGGTGTGATGTGTTTGGAGCCTGAGCCCACACACTTTCTCTATTCCTGACAAAAATAAACAGTGTGGAACCTGGAAATAGATGGGACGTTCCCAGATGCCACCACTGCCAGCACAAACTGGCCGGAGTGTCCTGTGGGTTACAGATTCCCTCCTGATCGTAAGTGTGGCCTGTAAGAACAAAGAGTAATGAAAACATGGTAACTCCAATCTGGGATCCTTCTTTTTTTTTCTGGAAGTTTCTTGGAAATCGCCAGCTTTTCCAGCCTCAGAACCAAAACCCCAACCAAATAAATGAGACCATAGCTTTACACTGTATCCACTCATCCATACCTCCCATGAGGTATCATCCTCATGGGAGGATGGATGGTCTTTTCATTAAATGGTTCTAGAATGGTTGCTTTCCAGATGGACTCTATTGAGCCTTGACCCCTACCTCACACCTAACACAAAACTCCATTCCAGAGGGATTACAAGCACAGGGGTAAAGACAAAGAGAGCTTTGTGGAGAAAACAGGGTGAACCATCTTCAGGATTCCAGCACAGGTGAACGATGGTTTAGATAGGACGCACAGAGCACAGCCATAAAAGAAAAGACTGAAATGGTGGGCCTCATTAAAGACTTCATCAAAAGCTATTATCAAGAAAATAATAGTGGGCCATGGTGGCCGTATATTCCTGTGAGTCCAGAACTCATGAGACAGAAACAAAAAGATCGCTTGCAAGCTTAAAGACAGTTCTGATCTATGCAGCAAGTTCCAGACTGGCCAGGCCTATGAAACATGGACTAGTCAAGAAGGGAGGGGGGAGGAGAGGAAATGAGAGAGAAAAAAGGAGAGTCATAGGGTGCGGTGTAATTCAGAGGTAAAGTGCTTGCCTAGCATGGTGGGACCCTGAGTTCAATCCTCATCACAGAAAGGAAGAAGGGAGGAGGAAAGGAAGGAGGGAGGGAGAGAGGGAGAAAGAGAGACTGAGCTAGGGAGCTAGGTGTGGTGCGAAGGTCTGTAATGCTGGCACTGAGAAGACTGAGTCTGGGCTACATAGCAGGTCTCCATTGAAAGAAGGAGGAAGCAGGTTGAAGGAAGATACTGCACATGGATATTAACTACCTACCCAGCTGCTGGTGCGTGGGAAGTAACCTCCTGACCCACCTCCACCACACACTGCCACTGCCACACACTGCCTCAACCTTTCTCCAGCGAACTGATACCATGAACTGAAAAGCGTCCAACTTTTAGAAAAAAACTTTCATTTCAAGCCAAGTATGTTGGTTTACACCCGTGATCCCAGCTTTTTGGAGGACAAGGCAGGAGGGTTGCCAAGAGTTTGAGATTAACTTAGGTTATTATAATAAAACCACACACACACACACACTACCACCATACATACACACACACACACACACATACATATACACATATACACACACACACATACATACACACATATACATACATATGTACACACATACATACGTACATACATATACACACACACATACATACACACATATACATACATATGTACACACACACACATACACACACATATACACACACACATACATACACACATATATATACATATGTACACACATACATACGTACATACACACATATACACACATATGTACACACATACATACATACATACATACACACACACATACATATGTACACGCAGAAGAAGAAAAAGAAGAGGAGGAGGAAGCTTCATAAAAACAACATCCCCAGTGGCCAATGGTCAACTGCTCCTTTTCTTGGTCATCAGGAAACTACAAGCTAGAATCCATGTTGGTAGCAGTGCCTGGGGTCTTCCTACTTAAATCCTCTACCCAAGCAAACTGGGAGACAGAAACTGGTGGAGAAGACAATTTATTCAGGTCCAGGCTTTGAAAAATGGGGTAGAGATCACGTCTGGAGAAGGGAGCAGTGATGGTGGGGATACAGGGTGATGAACAGAAGTCCCTGAAAGGCAGGGACTTGCTTTTTCTCTGACATTTTTTCAGGCAGCATCCTGTGTCTTAGTAGCATGCAGGAAGACTTTCTCCAGGAAGCTAGGGCACCAAAGAGAAGGATCCAGCTGCTTTGGTTTACTTTGCATATTTAGGCTCAGCTAAGGAAAGCTGTGGCTTCCTGGTGAGGCATCTCTTCTTCTTTGTAAGTTTACATCACATTTTCTTTGCAGTTTTGATTTTGCTCAGTTACAGTAATGGATCTGTTTTGCCAATTATAACAAACAACCAATGCTTCTGAATCTGACAAGAGTGTGCAGCAGCCTCTCTGGGATGTGAATTGGTCCAGCCACTTGAAATCCGGCAGTGCCAGCTAAGGCTGCACGTACCCGTTCACTCCTCCCACTCTACAAAACGTGAACATGCATTCCTATTTGGCGCTGGCATACACCAGCACACAAGACCGCCTTCCTCGCTGAATCCAAGAATAGAAAGAACCCAAGTGCACAGACAACTAAATACATGGTAATCTGTCCTACAAATGAGACACTGCATAGCGGAGATCTCAGTTCTATAACCACAGATGGCCAAGCTGTAACCTGGTATGCGTTTGTATATCATCTATCATTGCATTTGCAAACAGAAACATAGACATATACTCCCTGACCCTTACAAAGTTTGCTGCCCCCAGTATGCAGAGTATGAAAAGATGGACTTTTAATTCATGTAAAAGCATGGAGGAAGGTCAGCAAGATGTCTCAGAGGATAAGGGCACTCGCTGCCAAGTCTTGTGGCCTGAATTTAATCCCTGGAAGCCTTATGGTGGAAGGAGGGAGTGATGCCTACAAGTTGTCCTCTGACCGCCACTCCTGCACCACCGCACACAAGCATGTACACCCATTCTCTCTCTCTCTCTCTCTCTCTCTCTCTCTCTCTCTCTCTCTCTCAATAAATGTGTTTTAAAGTTTTAAGTATGGAGAAGTTTTACATATATAGCATTGGTCAAAAGATGGCAAACAGCTTTGGAGTGTATGCCCCTCTGCAGTCCATAGTACTAGCCTGGAACTCATGATGTGGAGAATGCTGGACTTGAGCTCACAGAGCTCCACCCACGTCTTCCCTCTGAGTGCTGTCCCCTAGAGGCATGCCCCTCCCTGCCCAGTTCACGAGTGCCTTCAGTTTTCAAAATGTTTCTTTTCTTTTTGTTTTTCTTTCTTTCTTTTGTTTTGTTTTGTCAAGATAGGGTTTTATGTAGCCTTGGCTGACCTGGAACTCATTCTGTAGGCCAGAATCTTGAACGCAGAGATCTGCCTGCCTCTGCCTCCTGAATGCTAGGATCAAAGGTTTGTACTATCACACCCAGTTAATAATTCATTTTAAAAAAGATTTATACTTATGTATAATTATGTGTATGCATGTGTTTGGTGAAGGGATATTGAACAGAAGTACAGGTACCCAGGAAGGCCAGAAGAGGGAGTTGGATCCTGTAGTGGTTTGAATAGGTTTGGCCCCCATAAACTCATGTGTTTGAATGCTTGTCCCACAGAGACTGATATACTATTAGGAAGTGTGTCCTTGTTGAAACAGGTGTGGCCTTGTTGGAAGAAGTGTATCTCTGCTGGAGTGGCCTTTGAGACCCTTCTCCTAGCTGCATGGAAGCCAGTCTTCCTCTGTTTGCCTTTTGAACAAGATATAGAGCTCTTAGCTCCTTCAGCGCCATGCTCCTGCCTTGATGATAATGGACTGAACCTCAGAACTACTGACCCAGCCCTAGTTAAATGTTGTCCTTTAAAAGAGTTGCCTTGGTCATGGTGTTTTCTTACAGCAAAGAAACTCAAACTAAGACAGATCCCGTGGAGCTGGAGTTAATGGTCGTGAACCACTCAGTTCATTGCTGGGAAGAGAACTCCAGCCCCCTCCAAAAGCAGCACAGACTCTTAGCCCTAGAGCCTTCTCTCCAGCTCTGCTTTCCCTTAATAAATAAATAAATAAATAAATAAATAAATAAATAAATAAATACAGCTTCTACTTCTAGTATATATAAATGGCCAAAGATATGCCTACATATTGTTTCTTCCATTTATACAGTGTTCACAGAGACGGAAGGTGAAGCAGCTACTTGAAGTTAGTGGTTCCAGACGTGTAATTAAACTCTATCCATTTAGATTTGTGCATCTGTCTGCTTGCAATCTCTCCATCAACGTTTTTAAGAACTAAGGAAGATCTGTGCTGTTTCATAACTCTATGGGTGCTCACAGGTACACAGCAGTGTGAGAGCATGGAGCGCAGTGGACAAGCTGCAGAGTTGCTTCTTTCCTTTGACCATGTGGGTCCTGGGAACACAACTCAAGTTGTCTTTCTAGGCAGCAAGCCCCTTTACCCACTGAACCATCTCAGGAGCCCCAAAAAGCCACTTTAGAGAAGCCCAGGTCTGAAGACAGGACAAGAATGTGTCTCTCAGCCAACTTCCTCCCTCCATTCTTAAAACACTGGCCCTAAAATTAGTGTCCCCTGAAAGAAAAAGAGCCAAGCTCTCCCCATCCCAGTGACTGTACTGAGTATAACTGTAGCAATACCAGAGACGGACCTTTTCTCAGCAAGGCACTGCATGGCAGGCACTCTCTTACCCACTCAGCACTACATTTAATGCTGCATGACCCCATCAGCCAGCTCCAACTGACGATGCCAATGCAAGCTTCCAGTATGGTTATTCAACTTCAAACATAAATCTCTTGGGAGCTTGCTAGTAATATTCCCATGCTTACCAGTTTTTCCTCTCTCTCTCTCTCTCTCTCTCTCTCTCTCAAAAGTTTTATATTTACTATCTATTTTGGGTGTGCACATGGATGCACATATATCATGGCACATGAAGTAGAGGTCAAAGAACAGCTTGCTGGAGTAGATTCTCCTTCTGCCATACAGTTCCCTGGGATCCAACCCAGCTGGCCAAGCTTGGTAGCAATGCCTTTACCCATGTCTTGGGCTCCATTCAGCTTTGGGGGAGGCAGAAAACTTCTTCACTAACAGGTCCTATGGGCGATACTATGAGGATATACTGTGAAGGAAGAGAACCAGAGGAAGACACGGTGGCAGAGGATTTGAGAGAGGCAGGGGTAGCAGGAAGGTGAGGTAGACTCCATGATGCTGGACCATGTGCAAGGTATGAAAACCTCATCCAGCAAAGTTTGGGTGAAGATGCTATCTAATGGGCAGGCTATGTGGATGCCACTTCCAGAGTCTGCTGGCATCTGAGCCTAGCTTTCAGGGTAAGATAAGCAGGCTGTCCAAAGATCAGATTCAAAACTGCCCCACCCAGCTCAGGAGTGTATATCTGTGGACATACACATGGATACCAGTGCTGGGACCCGTGAGCAAGGCTAGCCAAGCTGAATGACAGGGTATATCAGAAGAGCTGAATGAGACAGAGCACAGTAAATAAACCATTGGAGTCCTCTGCGAGTGCCCACGAAGAACAGCAAGATGTGATACTTGCTAAAAGGGAACCTTTAAAAACTAGATATAGGAGCCAGGCAGTGGTGGTGCACGCCTTTAATCCCAGCACTTGGGAGGCAGAGACAGGCAAATTTCTGAGTTTGAGGCCAGCCTGGTCTACAGAGAGAGTTCCAGGACAGCCAGAGATACACAGAGAAACCCTGTCTCGAAAAAACAAAACAACAACAACAACAAAGATATAGGGCTAGGAATGTAGTTCAGTTGATAGAATGCTTGGCTAGCATGCATGAATACTGGGGTTCATCCCCAGCACAGCATAAACTGGGTGTGGTGGATTAAGCTTATCATTTCAGCACTCAGGAAATAGAGGCAGGATGGTCAGGAGTTCAAGGTTATCCTCAGTTACACAGTAATATAATTACACTATTATACATAGTAGTATAATTACTATGTAATACAGTTACAAAGTAATATTACATAATAATAGTTCCTGGTCAGCCTTGGCTATTTGAGATTCTGCCTTAACAATAACAACAAAAAGTGCATTAGAGTCACAGGTTTGCCGAAATGGAGAGATATGTGACACACCTGTACGTTGCATGCCTTTTTGGATTATTGTTAAATAAATGTTGTCTTGATTTGGTGTCCACACTGGCTTTGAACTCATGGACCTCTTCCCTCAGCCTGCAAGCAGTACTCTATGTTCTTACACATCAGAAATGCACAACCCAACATTGCCTGGCTCAAGGAGGGAAGCAGGGTATGAGTGAGAGAGACTGGAGCTGGGAGCAACCTAGTGTTCAGTGTGTATTCAGCACCGTTCAATGGAGGTACCAGGCATACATTTTATTTAGAAACTTTAAAGTTAGGAAGAAAGGACAAGGGAAAGAGAAGGAAGGGGCTGACCGAGCATCCTCAGGTGAGTCTGTTCTCGAGAGCAAGTTTGGCTCAGAATAGGTATAAGCTCAGGCCTGGAGGGTTGGGGAGAGCAGCCACAGTGATGCCAAGTGCCGTGTGGGCTTCCTCCTCACCCGATTCATCCTCAGTCTGCGGTAGGAACAAGTTGTCTTAAAACCATGCCACACCCAGTGTGGGAAAGCTGTGCCAATGTGGAATTTCCATGCCACGCTATTGCAGCCCAAGCACTCAAAGGTTATTGCCTTTGGGCTGAAGTAGCCAAGGCTGAAATGAATAGGTAGAAGCTTGAGCCATACTCCCAGGGCATCCGGAAAGAGCACAGAAAAGAGGGAGACAGGAAGGGGCAATGGGATAAGGTCTAGACTTTAGACTGGGCTTCTCCAGGCAGGGCTGTGTGCCTCTGGAGGTGGTGGGGAGCGCAATCGCATGTGGTGACAGAACCCACCACATAGGAGTGCACTGAGCATGATATTGACAGAGGAAGGGCAGGCCCGAGTGCCCAGTGCAGGAGCACCCAGAAACTGTTTGCTATTAAAGACTTGTATCCTGTTTGAATTCTAATAATACCCTGTGAAAAGGTTACTTTGAGCCGGACAGTGGTGGCGCATGCCTTTAATCCCAGCACTCGGGAGGCAGACACAGGTGGATTTCTAAGTTCGAGGCCAGCCTGGTCTACAGAATGAGTTCCAGGACAGCCAGGGCTACACAGAGAATCCCTGTCTCGAAAAACCATAAAAAAAAAAAAGAAAAGGTTACGTTGATACACCAAAGCTTAGATAAATAGACTCTGTAATGGTCAGACAACAGAGTCTCTGATTCAAGCCTTAAGGTTCATTTGTTAGTCAGAATTTTCTAAACTCTGTTCCAAGAAACACTTATTTTCCCACCAAACTTCTCATAACTGTTCCTCTGAAATGTGAGTTTGTGGCCAGTGAGTTCCTTTTATACAGTCCAGGTTCAAACCTACCTCAACCAGCTCAGATGTGTGTATAAGTGGTTGTGCACATAGGTACTTGTGCTGGCCCCTGGGGGTTTCAGTGAAATTAGACAGGTTATTTATTGCAGGGCTCAGCAAAACCTTTTTTAAAAAATTATTTTTAGTTTATATGTATCAGTGTTTTGTCTGCATGTTTGTAAGTGGACCATATGCATGCCTGGTGCCAGAAGAATTCAGAAGAAGGCATCCCCTGCATCCGTCAGATCCCCTGGAACTGGAGTTATAGAAACTTAGAGCTGACATGTAGATGCTATGCACTAAATCTGGGTCCTCTGGAAGAGCAGCCGGTGGTAACTGTTCAGCCATTTTCTATCCCCCCCCCCAATCCCCCGAAGAGAACCTTTAAAATACTGGTGTTTGGGGCTGAAGAGATGGTTTAACAGCTAAGAGTACTGGCTGATCTTCCAGAGGACCTGGGTTTGGTTGCTAGTACCCATACGGTGATTTACAACTATCCGTAACTCCAGTTCCAGGGGTTCTAATGTCCTTTTCTGAACTCCCTGGGCATTGGAATGCACATGGTTCACAGACATATAAACTGGCAAAACACACATAAAAATAAAACAAATCTAAAATATCAATACTGATATATCTGTGACCCAAAATGGAAGACACTTCTAAACCACTTGTCAAATTTTTCCTGTTAGGCCTGGCAGTGGTGGCGCACACCTTTAATCCCAGCACTTGGGAGGCAGAGGCAGGTGGATTTCTGAGTTCGAGGCCAGCCTGGTCTACAGAGTGAGTTCCAGGACAGTCAGGGCTACACAGAGAAACCCTGTATCGAAAAAAACCAAAAAAAAAAAAAAAAAATCCTGTTAATGGAATATTATTGACACGACTGACAACTGGAGGAAAATTGGGGCTGCATGGTCAAGAATCTGGAGATGCAAGGCCAAACTGTAGGAGGACAGACATGATGAGAAGAATGCAGAGCTATTCAACATCCATTTCCAGGTAAACCTTCATCAAAGAAGTCTTCATCTTCAAACTGGAAGGTGCAGCACACTCTGAGGCAGGGTAGTTAAGACAGAAACCATGAGTTGTGGAGAGAATGAACAATGAGACAAAAGCAGGATCTGAACTCGGACCCTGAATGCCTCAGAGAGAGAAAATCAGACTTCCTTTTTAACTATCATCTGCTTCATTGGTTGACTGATGGTACACATGTCAGTGGGTCTGCTGAATGGACCTTTCCTGTGGAGATATGAACAAATGTCTACTCACCCTAGATAAGGCATCAATGACAAGCCAAAGCCAAATAATGATTGCATCAAAGTCCAGCATGGGAAATCAATATGTTTCTTGGGCTTACTTACAGAGTATAGATGAGGGACTGTGTGGGTGACCCCCAAAGCAACTACCAGAAATCTCACTCCAGGTTGGATGATGAATTCCCCATAGCTATATATAAAAGGTGTTCCCATTTTATTTATGGCAAAGAGCAACATCAGGGATAAAGGAGTTTATTTCAGCTTATGATTACAGCCTACAGTTCATCACTGTGGAGATGTTAAGGCAGAGACTTCAAACAGCTAGTCACATCACATCCACAATCAAGAGCAGAAAGGATGGATTCCTGCATGCTCAGTTGCTTGCTTGTTTGCTTGCTTGTGCTCAGCTCAATTTCTCCACTCTTAAACAGTTGAAGAACCTCTGCCTAGGGAATGGTACCTCCCACAGTGGGCTGGGTCTTTCCACATCTCTTAGTTTAGTTAAGATAATCCCTCATAGACTTGCCCACTGGCCAACTCGGTGTAAACAATCTCTTATTGAGACTCTCTTCCTAGGTGATTCTAAGTCATCTCAACTTGACAAGTCAAGTCAACCAGCTCAGATGGAATCCTTCTCCTCTTCAGTTGCCCTTCCACACCTTACTCTAGCACCTGCCAAGACCATGTGCAGCTGGGCAGAGCTCTATACAAGCTAGGGTGGGAGGGGGTGTAGGTGGGAGTGAGTAAGTCTTAGTTGAGAGGCTAAAAATGATCCCCCTGCCTCCTCCTTTGAGAGACATCAACAGGCTGGTCTTGGCTGTCTTTTGCGAGGAGTCAAGGCTGCTCTGATGGAGACAGTAATCACTGTCATGCTCAGAGGAGAGAGTTCCACTACAGGCTCTAAAGTATCTATCACCTTGTGACTTCTTAATCAGGTTGAGTGTCTCCAACTGCAAATAGCAGATGACTAATGTTAACTTGGATGGCGAGGGAAAGGAGGAAGGACAGCTGCTGAGGTAAGTAAATGTCAAGCAGAGCAGGTAGGAATCCTCGCATCAGGGGCTTAATGCCAAATCTGGAAGCTTCTAGATGGATCCCTGACTGACTGCTGTCTAAGTGCCTCGATCTGTAGGCTCCACAACAGACTCTCCAGGGAGTCATCTACAGACTGGCCTTTTTCCTTTCCCGGAAGATATCCAGCATGGACCACTGATGCTTGGGCTGGGTAAATAGACAGACACCCCTGGAAGCTGTCAGAATGTCCACAAGTTTGCAGGAGCACAGTCCAAATGCCTATCTACTAATAGAAATTACTAGAAACAAAGCCCACCACTGCTCTTTGGGTAGTAGAGATATTTTTTGAAACTGGACCAAAGAGTCTTTGCCTGGGACTTGAGAAAGAAAAATAAAAGTTTGAGAAGTGTTGAGAAGCGCATTGATCTTATTCAAGAACAACTGGATGTCCTTTGACAGCTAGCGCAATTGGGCTGTGAACAAAAGTTGCCAGGACTCTGTGTTACTTCCATACAATATGATAGATTTACAAAAGCAGCTACAAAAGCAGCTAACCTGTCTAAAAGTCTTTCGCAGTATATGTTACAGAATTGGATCCTTAAATTTGATGACACCCTGCGGGAATTGCCGACAGCAATTATTCAGATCAACTCCACCCGTCTTGACCTGTCCTTGACCTGAGGGCCTCTCTTCACGGATTCCCTTGGCAATTTCTTATTTCAAGGAATGGGTGGGGGTGGGATTGTTTGGAGCAGTGCTTTGCTGTGGGTTGGTGTTCCTCCTATGGCTCATCTGCAAACTCAGGGCCCAGACTAAAAGAGACAAGGTGGTCATTGCGCAGGCGCTTGTTGCCTTAGAACAAAGAGCCCCGGCCGGTGTTTGGCTGTCCATGCTTAAACAATAGCAGTAGGTCGCCAGCCAGACAGTTCTTGCACACCCACGAGTCTAGTCTCATTGCACTGGGTAGAATGTTTGGTCTGAGCAGCTCTTGAGGGATGTCGAGCAAAGCATCGCACAAGGCGGTCATCATTGTGGGCCACCTTGGGAGATATGTCATCTGCATGAGGGTTAAGTGCCCTAGTTTCCCTCCCTCTAAAAAACGGCACTGGGCGGGTCAGGAAAACCTCGGGCGTGCATGAGCTTAGGGGTCTTCTCCTGTACAAGGCCCAACCTTTTGGTCAGGGGATTTGACCTCTGTCTCCACCCTCTTAAGAGTGTCCTACTTTGCTTACAGAAATAAAAAGGGGGAGATGTTGGGAGCCGCCTGAGCACCCACATCCGCCATTACAAGATGGCGCCTACATTCGGCCGAGGACAAGTTGTAAACAGGCTAGTGCGCATGCACCTGGTAATTTTCCACCTCAGAGTCTCAGCCTCTCTCGTGGCGGCATCTGGCCTGGTGTGCGGGAGCCAATGGGGAAGCTCCATGTCCCAGGCAAGCGCTGTGACCCATATAAAGGGCGGGTATTCAATTGTTCTGGGTCTCCACTCGTGGCAAGCTTATGCTCTCCCTCTCAAGATGCATTGAAGCTTTACTGCAGAAGGATCCTATGTGTGCCGCGTCGTTCTTGCTGGCGAGACCGTAGCGCGGGACAGTGTTACATGGATGTCATGTGACTGCTGCATGGATATCATGTGGCTGGGTAGATCTGAGGACTCTGAGGACACCTTTCAGGGTGCTCTGTAGGTAAACTGGGGGTTTGGGAGGAGGAGAGTGGGCCAGCTCATGCTGACAACTGCTACTGAGAGAAACCAAAGAATTCTGTGTAAAACTCACAGAATTTGGAATCTTCTAGTAAACCACAACTTTTTGTCATTAAAATGCATCTGCTGCTGGGGCTGGAGAGATGGCTCAGAGCATAAGACAATTGACTACTTTACAGGATCTAAGTTCAGTTCCCAGCACTCATATGTCAGTTCATAAACCCTTGAAACTCCAGTTCCAAGGGAATTCAACACCATCTTCTGAGCCTCTTGGGCTCCTACATGCACATGGTGTATACACATACACTCAGGCATGTGCACACGCACACACACATACACACACACATACACACACACACACACAAACACAAAGGAAATTTTTAAAAAATGCATTCATTAGAAGAGTATCCAGTGCTCTTTACTGCTGGGCTATTTCTCTAACCTGGTTTCTGGATTTCTTAAAACTTTGTTGAATTGATGAGATCCAGCATATTGCTGAATATAATAATAATGCTTTCCTTTTCACTGCTGCATACATCTATTTGATAGATATTTGGGTTTTAGAGACATTTTGTTGATATCTTTTCTCACACTCTCAATGAAACACCACTAACATCCACCTTAGTGGTATGAGACACTTTCTTCTGAATTTGAGAACAAAATAAAAATATCTGCTATCTCCACTTCTCTATTTAACATCTTCTCCAACTTGCTAGCCAGTGCAATAACTGAAGAAAAAGAAATAAAAGTAAGCTATAAAGAAAGCCAAAACATGATCTCTTTTCCTTTTGCAGATGACATGAACACAAAGAAATCCAGTGGTGAAATCAGCAAGTGGATTTACCAAAGCTACCAGCTGTAAGTTCAATACAAAAAAAAAGTTCTATATAATTAACAATATTTGAAAATTAATATGTTTTAAGTACTGCTTATTAGTTGTGGGTGGGAGTTTGTGGAAGAGTGAGGAAAGAGTGTGTGTGTGAGAAAACAAATAGGACCAGATGCTAATGTTAGGGAATCCTGGAGTGTTCGTTTCACAGTACAGGATGAGATACCTGAGAGAAACAATCTGGGGATGGAAGATCCATTTGGCTCATAGTTTCTGAGGCTCCTTCAGTCTTTCTGGTCCATGACGAGGCAGAACATGATGGGAAAGGGTACACTGAGGCAAAATTGCTCACCTTGTGATGGCCAGGAAGCAGAAAGTGAGAAACACAGAAGGCCCAGAGACAAGGTAGCCTTCAAACCATGGCTTCAGTGACTTCATATAACCAGGCACTGCCTTGCACAAGCTCCTGAAATGTCATTAAATTATGAATCATTCTATGGGTTAATTCGTTGGTGATGGTGGGGTCCTCATAGCCAACTGTGGAGTCTTGAATATGCTTGGCCCTTTGCAAGTGGCACTATTAGGAGGTGTGGCCTTGTTGGAGAGTTTCACTGTGTAGGCCAGGTTTCGAGGGCTCCTAATGCTCAAGCTCCACCCAGTGAGGAAGAGAGCCTCCTCCTGGCTGCCTACAGAAGAAAGTCTTCTCATAGATGCCTTCAGATCAAGATGTAGAACTCTTGCTTCTCCATCACCATGTCTGCCATGCTTCCAGCCATGATGATAATGGACTGAACTGGGGCAGGATTTTCCCTGTCCAATCTACTTAAATATTAGTGCAGCAGGAGGCCGGTGATTGGACAGGAAAAAGTGAGGCAGAGCTAAGAGTTGCAGAGAGAGACGGAGACAGAGAAACAGGGGAAGGAAGTGAGATGGAAGACAGACAGGAAGAAGATTCTGATCCCCTACGGTATTGAAGAGCCACAGGTAGCTATGAATATCATATAGGGATAGAATAACTGGGATAACTTGTCTGATCTAGGTGGGCAGCTTGTATCATTATCAATTGGCTCAGAAATTTTGTGTGGGCATCTTGTGAATTGAGAATTTGTTTATATATAAATCTGACTGATTAATTATAAGTTTCTAGAGTTTTGTTTTACTGGGTTACTGGAAGGTGGGACAGCTGACCACAGGGGGATTATGGCTGAGAGGGTACAGGTGGCACTGAACCAGCGAACCGGAGCTGGAAACACAGCAATTGGTTGCTGTTGGGGCTAGGCCTAGAGCTGTGGAGGCAGCAGAGTTGGTGAGCAGAGAGTAGGTGGCTCAATCACGGGAATGTGCTGGCTCATTTTTATTATTCAACACTCAACACTGAACTTCTGTAACTAAGCCCAATTAAATGTTGTCCTTTATAAGAGTTGTCATGGTTATGGTGTCTGTTCACAGCAATAAAAACCTAAGACACCAGCTCACTTTTCAATGATTCCCTCTACCTACCAGCTGGGGACCATGTCTTCACCACATGAGCCTCTGGGTGACACTTCATATCTAAATTACAACACTGAATGAAGGACACACAGAATTCTTCATTCTAATTTTACAACTCTTTCTTTGATGGCATTCAAAATAAAAAGATAAAAAATATAATATGTAGGGGTTGGAGAGATGGTTCAAGAGTTAAGAGCACTGGATGTTCTTCCATAGAACCTGGGTTCAATTCCCAGCACCCACTTGGCAGTTCATAACCATTTGTAATAGTTTCAGGGTATCCAATGCCCTCTACTGGCTCCTACAGGCACCAGGCACACATTTGCTTCACAGACACATGCAGGTAAAAACAGTCATACAGTTAAACATTTAAAAAAAAAAAAAATACAATTTTTAATATCAAAAAATCGTGGGCCTTTGAATAAATCTATTAGAAGATGTACATGAACTCCATTAAAACCACAAAACGCCTTTTTTTTCCCCTTCTCGATCCGGCCCCACTCACTCCAGCCCAAAGATTTATTATTATTATATGTGAGTACTGTAGCTGTGTTCAGACACCAGAAGAGGGCGTCCAATCTCATTGTGGATGGTTGTGAGCCACCATGTGAGTGCTGGGAATTGAACTCAGGACCTCTGGAAGAGCAGTCAGGGCTCTTAACCACTGAGCCATCTCTCCAGTCCCCACAAAACACCCTTAATCCCAGCACTGGCGAGGCAGAGGCAGAGGCAGAGGCAGAGGCAGACTCTGATAGTCAGAGTTCATCTGGTCCACAAAGCAAGTCCCTGACCAGCCAGGGCTACATGGTAAGGCACCATCTGAAGCAAACATCATTGATACAAACTAAAGATGTAATAATTGGAGGGCCACATTGGTGCAGTGAGAGACGGAATGAGCTGATGTTGTCCTAGAGGTTAAGTGCAACCTCAATCAGAATTCCAGTATCTCTATACAGGCAAGACCAGAAGTGGGTACACTCTGTCAATAGCCAGACAAACATTCTAGGCCATGAGGTCTTTTCCCAATTACTTAATTATGCCTTTGTGGCATAACAACCAGCCGTGAAAAGGGATGAGAGATAGCTCAGTGGGTAAATACTATTCAAGTATAAAAATCTAACTTTCATTTGAGGCCAGCAGAGTGAGTGGCCTCTAGGACAGCTAGGGCTACACAAAGAAACCATCACACACACACACACACACACACACACACACACAGAAAACCAAAACAAGACACCCATGCTGGCCATGTTGGCGCAGGGTAGCCAGACAAGGACACCCAAGAACCTGCTGAGGATGCTGCTGTGATGGATGAGTGTGTGATGTTGAGGTGGGTGCCTGGTGGAGAGGTAGAGGAAAAGGCCAGGCCAAAGGGTTTGTACACCATGGATAAATTTGGAACTGGAGACTTGATGGCAATGAGGAACAGGCAGATATGAGGAGGCCATGATGAGGTCCTGGCCTGGGATACCACCAAGGGCCATGTCTGGGTCATGGTCCTGCTGCAGCTGAGGTCTGTGTTTATGTCTGCGGCCCAAGTTACCACCAAAGGCCAAGAGGATGTTTGTGGTTTGGGCTGCTACCAGAGACCATGTGGATATCTTAGAGCTGTGTTGCCTGGTGCTTGGTGTGGGGTAGAACATGCTGATCTGAGTACTCTGTGCTGCCACTTGTAGCCATGGGGGACATCTAGGCCCAGGCTGCTGCTGGGGAGCCATGCCTGGGTCCACAGTCTTATGGCAATATTTGAGGCCCCTGTTTCCACTAAAGGCCATGCACATGTCTCTGGTCTGTACTATTACCTGAGACACTGTACTGAACTAGCCCTGCCCCTAGCTGACCACATTTGGAGTGGGCTCTACCCCTCACCAGGATATCATGATAGAGTTGACTTTGATTGCAGCAGAGTGAGTAATCAGGGCCTCAAGAGCCTGAGCAAGGGAGAGCTGGCCCTGCCCCTCGCTGGCTACAACATTTGGGAGAGTGGGCCCTGCATATCACCTAAGCATCTAAGTACAACTGGCCCTGGTAGAGAAGCCATGGCTGAGCTGGCCCTGAGGACCTGAAAGCAGGAGAGTTAACTCTGCTCCTTGCCAGATGCAGCATTGGGTGAGTTAGCAAGGGCAGTGCTGGAGAGCTCGCCCTGGTGGTATGGTGTAGGGGAGCTGACCGCTTCCACTCAGACCCAGATCCAGGGCACTGAGTTAGTCCACCCTAACATCTACCCCATGTATGATCTTCTGAAGTACATAAAAAAGCTGGCCCTGCAAATCCAAAGGATCCCCATGGCATGGGCAACATCAGGATTATCCACAAGGAGTCCTTCTGAGAATCCAGTATAGATTGTGTAGCAGAAGCCAGAGACTTTAACCAGATCAAAGACTCATTGCAGTGAACATTTGCAAGTAAATATGTATGGACAAAAAAGATACACTGTGTGACACACTACAGTTTTCATGACAAAATCTTTTTATTCTATCTTTTTGTTTTCTTTGGGGGGGGACATTGCAAGGGCAGAGGGAGGATACAAAGGGATGGGGAGATGAGTGGGTTTGGGGTGCATGATATAAAATTCACAAAGAATCAAAAAATGTAAAAACAAAAGTCTGACTTCCATACCCCAGCACCCACATAAAAGTTAGGCAGGGTGGCATGTACCTGTAGCCCCAGGGCTGGGGAGGCAGAAAAAGGTGCATCCCCGGGGCGTCCTGGCCAGCCAGTCTAATCAAATCAGTGACTTCAAAATACAGTAGAGACACCTTGTCATGACAGAGAGAATGAACTTAGCTGTGTTATCCCATAAGTAAAGCGCATAGGAACTATAGGTCCCAGAGCTCAGAGAATACAGAATTTGAGTGTTTTGCTTTTTAACATTTGGTACCATCTGAAGAGGAATGAGCAGGTCAGCCCTGTGTGGACTTGAGACTGTCTGAACCAGATAAAGACATGCTGACAAAACTAACATGCCTCCCCACTCCCTTCCATGTTACTGTCCTGGCTGCCTTTGATCCTGTTGACTCCCACAGTTCAGGGAGATGCCTTTCTTGGAGTTTGACACAGGGATAAGTCATTTAAGACACCTTTGTAATTTTTTCCACACCAGATACACATTTATCTTTTTTAGATTACCAAATGGGAAAAGAGTTTGACCAAACAAGGGTATGTGACTTGCTGGCCAGATTTCCCTGACAGCCAATAGGCCATAGCTGGAGCCAAGGAGCCAAGCAGTGCCCTAACCAGTGCCTAACCCTGCCTTCATTATCTCCCAGGTTGCTTAGCATCTGCATTCTTATCAGCATTTCTTACTCATGAGAGAACAAGGGGATTAAAGGTGTTGCTAAAAGACACAGTGACAGACCTGGTTGGGACCTGAGACACTGGGATCCCAAGTAGAAAGGAGGAAACAGAAACACCTAAGACACCAGAGAAGACCATGATCCTGTCTTCTTTCCAGTTCCATTTATCATCAGAGCCTAAGAACTGAGACTCTGCGGCATCATCTCCATTCTCACCCATTTGCAGCTCAGAAAACATCCTGATGCCAAGAAAAACAAACTCTATCCCTTGTCCCGCTTCTAAACTAGCTTATGACTTTGAATAGTCAATTAGCTGCTCTCTTCTCAGAGTCACCATTATGGAAAATATAAGGCTTACTGTCCCTTCTACGCATCTGAGTTTCCAACGAGCGTGTTTAAGAAAGTAAGTGACATCATTACTGGGAGGAGCAAGATGTTGAGTGAACTTACGCCAGACACAAAGGGACCAACATTGGTGTCTATGGAAACCCTAGAACCACCAAGTTCCCAGAGACAAACCGGCCAACCAAGGGCTGGGAGGAAGACCAGAATCAAATTACTAAAAGCAGGACACACCTAGTAATTTTACAGAGGAAAATAGTTACTAGTGAGCACCATCAACAAATGGACAAACTCCTAGAAATCACACCACCAAGACCAAATCACAAAGACACAAAAATCTACATAGACCTATACAGGTGAATAAGAAGAAAGAACAAATAATCAAATGATCTTTGGACTGGGGAGATGGCTCAGTCAGTAAAGTGTCTGCTATACAAACTTGAGAGAAGCCTGAATTTGATCCCTAGAATTTGTATTAGAAGCTGGGGATGGAGGTGCACACTTGTCATCTCAGAACTAGAGAAGCAGAGACAAAAGGAATTTTGAAGCTCGCTGGGTAGCCAGCCTAGCCACTTGGTGAGCTCCAGGCCAATGGGAGAGCCTGTTTCAAAACAAACCAAGGTGGATGGCTAGTGAAGACCACCACCAGGGGTTGTCATATAGCTACACACACACTCAAAGGTGTGTAATCATGCCAACACACACAATACACCACCAAGGCTTTATTGGTAAATATAGAGTCTTTGTTTGATATTAATTCTTCTAAAACATTACCAAAAATTACCAAAAGAGAACAGTTCCTAAGACATCCTATGAGGTCTAAGTTACCTGAGGTCGAAGCCAACAAAGTCTCTGTAAGAAAAGAAAACTACATTCTAGTATCCCTGATGAATATTGTACAAATGTGCTTAACAAAATACTAGCAAACCACATTAAACAGCAAAAATAAGTTCAGTGGAGGTGCTGGCCAGAGCAATTAGGCAAGAAAAGGGAAGGGGGCTGTAAGAAATTTAAATGAAGCTGGGCGTGGTGGCACACACCTTTAATCCCAGCACTGGGGAGGCAGAGGCAGGTGGATTTCTGAGTTCGAGGCCAGCCTGGTCTACAGAGTGAATTCCAGGACAGACAGGGATATACAGAGAAACCCAGTCTCAAAAAAAAAAAAAAAAAAAAAAAAAATTTAAATGAACAAACCGTAAGTTGGTGGCACGGCTCAGTGGGTAAAGCTGCTTAGTGTTCACCCTGACAGGCTGAGTATGATCCCTAACAACCACATGGTGGGAGGGAAGAACCAACTCCAGCAAGTTTTTCTTTGATCTCCACAGTTATATACAGGCTTGCTTGTACACACACACACACACACACACACACACACACACACACACACGTAAATAAAATAAAAGAGGGTTTGTGTGCAAAATTGATTGAGCAAGTACATGTACTTGCACTCAAGCCTAAGGACCTCAGTTAAATTTCTGGAAACCATATGGCAGAAAGAGAGAACAAATGCCAGCAAGCTGCCCTTTGACCTCCACCCATGTGATATGGCACATGCATACACACACACACACACACACACACACACACACACACACACATACACACACACACAATGTAAAAATGAACAAAAAAAGCAACCCATTTCCAGGACCCCTCCTTGCTGCTCACCTTGAAGCTCTACCCTTCCTGCCCTTCCATTCTTTTTCAGAGACATCTATACCAGAAAGAACTGAAGTTGTCTGCTCACAGGTTACATTGTTACATACATAGAAAGTGTCAAAGGTTGCATCCAAAATCATTAAAACTAGCCAATGAATGCTGCAGAGTTCTAGGATACACAGTAACACACAAATATCAATTATATTTCCAACCTAGGGAAGAACATGATGGAAAAATTATAAAAACAATTTCATTTAAAATCAATAGCACCAAATAAGTAAATAAATGCCAACCTGGGAATGTAGCTTAATGGTAAGTGCTTGCTAGACATGTGAGGCCCTAATCTGAGTCCCAGCCCAGCAAGACAAAAAAGAAAGAAAGAAAGCAAAAGAAAAGAAAGAAAGAATAAAATACTTAGAAACTGATTTAAGCAAAGAAGTAAAAGACTTCAATACTGAAAACTACCAAAAAAAAAATCCCTAAATAATTTTAAGAATGTACCAACAAATGGAAAAACATAGAATGTTTAAAATAATAAAACAATCTTTTTAAATCAAGAAGAACAAAGTAGAGGGTCCAAAGAATCTTCCACCACTTTATAACCTTGGGCAAGTCCCCAAATGTCTCTCTTCCCATTGTCTGCAGATGAGGACTATGTCCCCCAGCTCACCTACACCACCTGTAAGCACCCTTTGAATAAATTACAGAAATTGTGAGAAAGTGTGTGGGAAGAAACTGGGATATAGTACCAGAAAAGGGAGAGCTCTGTGTGTGTGTGCATGTGTGTGCTCATGCAGCATGTGTTGTGTGTGTGTGTGTGTGTGTGTGTGGCCATGCATGTTTGAGATTAAACCTAGGTTCACACACATGCTAAACAAGCATTCTACCAGTGAGCTGCATTTTCATCTCATTATTAATAGTTTACTGGTGCTCCTTGGACCCCTGAGGAACCTAGGGAATGTCTATACCTGCAGCAATGCATTATGATGAAAATATCTCTTACCTTCTAAGAGACTGCAGCTCCCTCTGGACCTCACAACCATATTAATAATACTCCTTGAGGTCCCATAAGACTTAAGATTGCCATCCTACTGTGTACTCAGCCTGCTTGTTTAATTTACCTTTAAAAGAACAATGTAAAACTAACCTTACTGGCCTTGGATTTCCAAATTTTACAACCTAAGCTAATGCGTAGCTGTAATCTCAAGTTACATATTCTTCCATGCCCCTGATCCAGAGTAATGCTTGTGTATCATTTGTTGAAAACAGCAAATACAGAGGTTGAAAGCACCCTTCTAAAATAAATATTCACCCTAAATATTAAATACGACATTTGGATATTGACTGGTAAGCAATGGTGTTTATTGCACATTATCTACGTCGATTGGAGACAGTGACTTAATCCCTTGTAAAAACATTTTAAAGATTTCTGTAAAACGAGGTGAAGTCTGGGCATTTGGCGTTCAGCTAAGCTAGATGGTAGAGCTAGGTAACAATTTCAAGATGCCTGACATCCCAATAGAAATTAGGGTTCCACTCATTACGTATCCTTCAATGGTGTCTGCCCTCTTCTCCTTAAAAAAAAAAGTCCAATTCTGCATCAGTTCTGGAATGGACACAGTTTCTTAGCCTTGGACATTGTGGACTGAAGTCAAACATGAGTACAGAATGGATAAGGCCCTGGTTGAATTTGCTAAAGTGGGTCAGGAGCTAAACCATTATGTTAAGGCTGCCCAGCCTACCATAAATCATGTAAAAGAAGAACATCCAGAAAAGGTATCAGATTTAATATGACTAGTGGAGAAGAGGTTTGGCTTTTCAGGATAAGCATTCTGATGCTGACTTTAATGGAAAATCTGTGCAGTTTAAACAACAGCTGAGGGAACTGAAGAAGCACTGCGGTCTGCATGCAGACAGAGAGACTGATGGGACAGACGGAGCTGATAAGGATATGATTTTGATCCAGATGCAGACCAATTTCATCTGCCCCATAACACAGATGGAAATGTAGAAATCGCTGAAAAATAACACGTGGCCATACCTATGAAGGGGAAGCCATTGTTCCCACGATCGAATCCAAGCAGGAAGGATTGAATCCAAGCAAGGAATGAAGAAGAAGAAGGAAGAGGAGGAAGAGGAGGAGGAGAAGGAGGAGGAGGAGGAGGAGGAGGAGGAAGAGGAAGAGGAAGAGGAAGAAGAAGAAGAAGAAGAAGAAGAAGAAGAAGAAGAAGAAGAAGAAGAAGAAGAAGGCATTGCCAAAAATCAGCTGTAACCACACAGTCATGAGAATGCCCAATCTCACTCCAGGGGAAGAAGGGCACTTGAGAGACACAACAAGAAGTAAAACACTACCATGAGTCGGAACAAGCCACCTGCCCACAGGGATGTTTGTTGGGTTAAATGGTGGTGGGGGTGTCAAGTCTGCCCCGGGGCTCGGGCCTCTGGGAGAGGCAAGATGTGGGAAGTTTGACCAGACTCACCCCACAGCACCGCTGGGTAGGTGTTGAGCTGTGAGAAGCCACTAGACACTGCCCAGGGGTGGGGGATCTCTGCCTGGGGTCCTGGGGACTGCACATAGCTGGCTCCATCTGGCTCTCAGGCTCTTGGGCATCCCAGGCACCTCTGGATACCGAAGAAGAGCTGAGAACGGAGTGGGGGCCCAAGGGCTGGATCTAGCCCAGGGCAGAGGGGGAAAAGCATAGAGAAGCCTGGCTGGGTCCCACCAAGTAGAGAACTCAAATCTGGGGTCGCTCTAGGTTAAATGACACCAAGGGAGAGTGCTTTGATTTCTTTCCTACTTAGTAACACTAATGTTTTGTTGGTAACTTGGAGCTTATGTTCAATGCATTTAAGCCCTGCATGTGTGAACATCCAACTAACTCCCTGTAAGTGTCTTGGTCAAGTGATGCCTGTTTCTGAGAAGTGTTCTTTTGCTAAGGCCAAGTCAAGAGTTGGAGCCAATAGTCTAAAAAGGAAATGAGCCAGAAAAGTGAATCATATGTCTCATGTAGACAGGAAAAACCCCAGAGCTGCCATGCTCAGAACTTCATGGGCTGCCGCAGAATGCCCCAACTCCATAAACTAAGTGGGGGAATTAGGGATTTGCTCCCTTATCTTTGACTTGATGTAGACGGTAAGGGCATAGCCCTTACCCCTGCCCCTATAGCCAATTCATGCCCTCCTGTTGCTGTAAAACTGCCCAGCTGTCTTGAGTATAAGGCAACACTTTTCTTCCCAGCCTCTCACTCAGCAGGCTAAGAAGGAACCTGTACCTATAGAGGAGCTGCTACTGTAAAGAATATATTCCTGATGGGCAAAGTTTGGTGGCACACACTTGTAATTCCAGTGCCCTGGAGGCAAGGGCAGAAGGACTGGCTCAAATTCAAGGTTAACCTAATCTACATAACTTATTCCAGGCCAGCTAGGGCTATAAGGTAAAACTGTTTCCAGTTAATTAATTAATTAATTAGTTAGTTAGTTAATAATTCAGGGACAGGGAGATGAATCCAGGGCAATGGATCAGTGGTTGCTATGCATGTGTACACATAAGTCATAAATAAGTATATAGGGCTAGAGAGATGGCTCAGTGATTAAGAACACTGAATGCTCTTCCAGAGGTCCATGGTGGCTCACAACCATCTGTAATGGGATCTGATGTGCTCTTCTGGTGTGTCTGAAGACAGCTACAGTGCACTCATATAAATAAAATAAATAAATCTTTAGTGTGTGTGTGTGTGTGTGTGTGTGTGTGTAATTACATTTTTGAAAAAATTTAGACATGTCTTACTATGTAGAAGCTCTGGGTAGCTTGAACCTCACTCTTTAGACCAGGCTGGCCTCAAACTCACAGAGATCTACCTCTGCCTCCCCAGTGCTGATATTAAAGATGTGCACCACCATAGTAGCTTCATGTGTGTGTGTGTGTGTGTGTGTATGTGTGTGCATATGTACAAATTAATGTATGCTACATGTGTGTGTGTGTACCCATGGAAAGCCCAAGAGGATGTTGGATCCCCTGGAGCTGTAGTTATAAGCAGTTGTGAACCACTCAACATGAGTGTTAGAACCTGAACTTGGGTTCTCTTCCTCTGGAATAGCAGTAAGTAGTACTCTTAATTATTAAGCTACCTCCCCAGTAAATTTTAATTTTTTTTTTTAATTTGAAAAGAAGACTAGCAGATTAAATTAGCCACATCAATCTGGTTATACGGATTTGCAGTGACATTTCAAGTTATTCATTAGCACTCATATATTTTATTTTGTTTTGTTTTGAGACAGGGATTCTCTGTGTAGCCCTGGCTGCCCTGGGACTCACTCTGTAGACCAGGCTGGCCTTGAACTCAAAGATCTAACTGCCTCTGCCTCCCCAGCATGCTGAGATTGCAGGCGTGTACCCAGCTAATACTCGTGTTTTTTAAAAATGCTATTTATTTAATGTGCATGTGTGTGCACCATATAGGTGCAGTGCCAGAGGAGGTCTAAAGAGGGTATTGGATCCCCTGGAATTGGAAAAACAGGCTGTTGTGAGCTACAAGTGAGTGCTTGATCTTAATCCCTGAGCCATCTCTCCAGCTGCTAGTTTGAAAGAGATGGCTATGTGAAGCTATAAACTAAATTCCTTGCCCAATACTAAAGGAGGAAGAGAAAGAAAGGGGCAGGGAGGCGAGGCTAGGAGCAAGAGGCGTGATATCTGTTTTTAATTCTGCGCCCCTCCCTTATGAGCTGCAGTGCTTACTAATCCAAAGAGGCTGGAGGACCCCTGCAAGTGTCCTTCAGGATTGATAGAAGGGTTGATGCAGTACTAAGCCTTTGCATAGGCAATTACAGTACCAGCAGCTGCAAAAGAATCAGGAGAGAAGGCAACAAAATAAGCGAATTGAATCCCAGCCAAAGTGCCCCAGAAACATTGTCTTTGAATAAAAAATCAAACATTGCAACTGGGCCAGCTTGTCTGCTGCTCAGGGTGGAAAGAAAGCCTAGGGCCGGGATGTTTGCCTCTGAGCCAGGATGACTCTTACTAGAGATGTCATCCTGGCTGTTTTCCACTACCCAGCAGAACTGCACTGTGGGAATGCCAAAATAAGCAGGCTGGGAATTCCCTCCAGCTGAAGCCTCCTAGGCTCAGGCAACGCTGGTGTTTTCACTTTCTCTTTCTCCACAGCACCACACTGGGGTAATACAGCATTGTGCAAGCTGTGACGGAAGGAAGCTTCCATGGGGGTTTTCGGATGTCTTGTGTTATCTTCACAAAGCTCCACTTTCTGGAAGTCAAGTTGAGGCACCTACTCTGAACTGATGTTAAAAGTATCTGAGCCATGGGTTCAGGCCTGATGTAGGTGATCAGTTAGAAGTGAATGAACTCCTTAGATGCCACGGGCTCATGCTTCTGTGGTAAAGCCCAAATCAAACCACAGTCTATCAATCAGGCCTCTGGGCAAGAGAGGCCACAAGAGAATCTGCGAGGCTGCCCACCCCATGACTGAACCCTCGCCCCCAATTCTGGCAGACTCCAGTTGCTCAGGTCACCCCAGTTAGAAGGGCAGGTGAGTGAGCCGCTGCCCCACTCCCTAGATCAGGTCCCCAAGACCCATTCTACTACCTCTCTGCTCCCACCTCACTGGCTTGCCCCATGGCCACACCAGTCAGAAGAACAGACTCTAGCTGCTCAGGTGCAGGCCACACCCATCAGAAAAACAGAGATCACCCCTCTGCTGCACCAAAGGCCAACCAAGTTACAGCTCCCAACCTGGTCAGAGACTCCTTAGTGGTTCAGAGGTCAAACAGGCTGCCAAAAATGCATGCCACAAAGACCAAAGAGGAAACAGAAATCAAGGAGTAAAGCATTCATCCAACAAGGACAAACTCAGAAATTAGCATCTAGAGACGTACAATCGTCCCCAATCCAGATGCCTAAATGCCAGTGTAGGAACACAGCAGCCAGGGCAGTATGACACTATCAGAGTCCAGCTATCCTATGACAACAAGACTTGAATATTTCAGTGTAGCTGAAGCACAAGAAAATGAGCTTAAAACCAACTTTATGAAGATGATAAAGGTCCTTAAAAAAGAAATGGGGAAAAAAATGCCTTAAAGAAATCGAAGAAAAGACAAACAAAAATTTGAAGAACCTGTGGAGTCTAATGTCCCAGTAACCTGCTGGGTCCCTGCTTGCTCTTCCCACTAAAAGTGCTTCTGAAAGAGTATGCACCCCTCCTGCTCTGCCTGATTTTTAAATTGATGACAGATTTACAATCCATCATTTCTGTTCTTGCCTTGAGTTCTAAAAAGCCCAGAATCAAATCTCCATCCCCTCTCTTCCCCTCTCTTTCCGACAAGATCTTCCTATGTGACTTGACTGGCCTCAAACTACCAATTGTGAGGACTGGGAGATGATTTATCAGTTAAAATGTTTGCTTCCCAAGCAAGTAGATGAGAGACTGGACCCAGAAACCCAAATGCATGCCCAGTGGGTGTAGTGACCCACCCATAAGTCTGACCTTGGTAGGCCAGAGATGGGATTATCAGAGAAAGCTGGCTGCTAGTGAGGCTAGCCATAGAAAGATCTAGGTATGATTGGAAGACCCTGGCTCAAAGAACAAGATGGAAGCCATCTTTCCCTCAATTTCATGTGCAAGCAAAGGTTTAATGAAAGCTTGACATGCCCCCTCGTCTCTAAAAGCTGTCTCTTTTTGACTACTGCCTTTCTCTACTCGTCTTCTTCCTTCCTTCCTTTGACCAAGCCAGCTCAGTCAGTCAGCGGGTTCCCCAGGGCAGGAGCGAAGATTAAAGAGAAAAAAGACAATTAGACAACACTGTAGCATGACCCCAGCCAGTTCTGAGGCTGAGGCAGGTTTATTTTTTCCAAGTCTGATTTTATATCATTTTAATTACATGCAAGTAATAAAGGTCAGTCCTAGGTTAAGGAACAAGCAAGACAATAAACACAAATAGTCAAGGATCAAGCAAGGCAATAAACAAAGTCCAGAGATCAATATTCCCAGGGGATTATCTGGATGACCAAGATATCTGAGCCTATGTCTCTGTTCTGGCCCAAAGTCAAACTCTTGCCTGAAGCCTACTTCTTTGTTCTAGCCCAAAATCAGATTCCTGACTGAGCTTACTTCTGTGTCCTGGCCCAATGTCAAATTCCTGCCAAGCGGCCCCTAAACCTCTCCTCCTTCCTTTTTTCCTTCCTTCCTTCCTTCTTAAGATTTATTTTAAGATTTTATTTATTTTATATATGTGGGTACAATGTCCCTGTCTTCAGACACACCAGAAGAGGGAATCAGATGGGAATTGAACTCAGGACCTCCGGAAAAGCCGTCAGTGCTCTTAACTGTTGAGCCATCCCTCCAGCCCCTATGGAAAACTCTTCAGGCACGGCAGTGGGTTTATTTTGTTGCTATTTTTACTTTGAAGTTCCAAGTCTTCATTCCCACTTTTCTCTCCATGATTACTGAGTGAAATACTGGCAGAGTGCTCAGAGTGTTGCACAGTGGTAAAGACTTCCCAAGCATGAGCGGTTCGAGGCCCTGGCTCCAACCTCGAGCACCAGGGAGAACTTGGTAGGGTCAAAAAGTAAGGTTGAACTTGAAAAGAACTATAGCTGTTCAAACCCAGCCCAATCTTAATGATGTCTCTTTGCATATCAAAGCAGAGTCTAGCTGCCAGCCTCCCTCTTCCTACTGACTAGTACTTGCTACAGAGTCATCTGGAATGGCATGCCCCCAACCCCTCCTCTCTTGGCCTGGTTCCAGATGCCTCTGGCTGTTTTCTCCCTCAACTTTCTCCTCAGCCCTTGGAGCATCAGGTCCTCGTTTCTTTCTTCTTCTTTTTTTTAATTGCTGTGTGTGGTCACACATGCCTTTAGTCCCAGCACTGAGGAGGCAGAAGTAGGCAGATCTCTGAGTTTGAGGCCAGCCTGGTCTATAGAGTGAAACAGCCAAGTGAAAGAAAAGCCACATCATAGAAATTCTGAACAAATGAGGATCAGAAAAAAACTATCACTATAATTACCATATTATCATTTCCCTGTGAAATAACTCGGTTTTCTCGTGTGTGTGTGTGTGTGTGTGTGTGTGTGTGTGTGTGTGTCTGTGCCTTACATGATTGCATGGGACTACATATTTGCATATGGTCTGTCTTTTAAATATTCTATGTGTACATGTATGACACACACAGACAAGCCTGCTTATCTGAATGTCCACCACATGCTCTCAGGTGCCCATGAAGGTCAAAAGGGGGTTGTTAGATCCCCTGGAACTAGAGTTACAAAGACTTGTGAGCTATCATGTGGGTGCTAGGAATTGAACTTGGGTCCTCTGCAAGAGCATCAGTGTTCTTAACCGCTGAGACATCTCTCCAACACAAAAACCTCTTAGTTCTAAACTAATCAACACCCTTGAGCTTGTATTCTTTGAGAAAAAAAACTCTTAAAGAACATCTTGACTTGAGAAACCAGAATTCTGTCTACAGAGATCAATATCATAGATTGCCTGTTCACAATTTGCAGATTCTCATTCCTGAATACCTCAGTCCTTAAGCGCTCCATAGATGGAGAAGAGAACAATCGTAAGGTTGGAGGGATCTCTGAGTGAGTGTGTAAGGCCAGATGCAAGCCAGAGTTAATGTGTGTTGTTGACATAAGCATTGCCATGGCAAAGACTTCAGTGCCTCAGACCAACGGACACCACAAAAACTTCCCCAGGTCAGGCTCAGAGAAACAGAAAATCTGGCATAGCTGTGACTTTGTTGTTATTCACTAAATTCTGGGCTGATGAGATGGCTTGCTACCAAAGCTTATGACCTAAGTTAGCTTGATTCCTGGGACCTATAATGGTGGAGGGAGAGAACCAACCCCTGTGGTTACCTTCTGATCTCGACGTGCATGCGTGTGCATGTCCACGTGCACACACATGCACACGTACACACACACACTCAGGATAAATAAACAAATAGATGAGAAAAGTAAATTCCTCAGAATATTGCTTTGGCAGGGTGAAATGGCTTAGCCTTCTGTTTGAACTACTTTGATAGGTAATGTAAGCAGAACTGGGAAACCTATTACTCTGCCTCCTGCCTCCCAATCTTTCCTTTTCCTTCAGTTAACACAAACCAACGTGCAGCAGGCACCTCTGTGCACAGGCCCAGCTCAAAGTAACTTTCAAAGAAAAAGGCCAGAGGATAACCCTGAAGTATTGCTGTTCCCAGCATGGAGATGGGAGAGTATTTCCTACCCTTTGCTCTATTAAAGCCCTCAATAAGAAACCTATCCCTAAAAATCTGGGTAGTGGTGGTGGCACATGTCTTTAATCCCAGCACTTGGGAGGCAGAGGCAGGTGGATCTCTGAGTCTGAGCCAGCCTACTGAATAAAAGAAAATGGAGCTAGATAGATGGTTCAGAAGAGTGCTTGCTATTCTCTCAGGGGACCAGAGGTCAGTTCCAAGTTCCCGTATCAGGTAGCTCACAACTACCAGCAACACCAGCTCTAGGGGATCTGATGCCCTCTTCTGGCTTCCAAGGCACCTGCAAACACACACACACACACACACACACACACACACACACACACACACGAAAATAAATCTTTATAGACTGTTAGGGATAAGAGCTAAAGTAAAACAGCCAGTCAGGAAGCGTCTTCAATATGCCGTGAATGAACATAAGGAGCATGCTCCGGGATGTCAGAGAAGATGGGAGCACTTCACTGCAGGTTTTTTTTTTTTGTTGTTTTTGTTTTTGTTTTTTTAAAGGGGTGGGGATCACATATAGTCTAGTCTAGCCTAACATCAGTATACAGCTGAGATGACCCTGCACTCCTGATTCTCTCACCTCTACCTCATGAGTGCTGGGACATTCATTGACCATCATGCTCAGCTACAGGGGTATTTTGTAGGTGGATCTAAAAGAGTATGCTGATGGCTCAGCGATTAAGAGCACTGACTGCTCTTCCGAAGGTCCTAAGTTCAAATCTCAGCAACCACATGGTGGCTCACAACCATCCATAATGAGAACTGATGCTCTCTTCTGGGGTGTCTGAAGACAGCTACAGCAAGCAGGGCTGGAGAGAGAAGAAAAAGTGTCTTTACAGTGTATTTACAGTGTATTTACATATAACAAATAAATAAATAAATCTTTTTTTAAAAAAAGCTGAACTAATTAATGGATTAGATAAGAAAAAAGTGGAAAGAGAGGGCTAGAGAGCTGGCTGCACAGTAAAGAGTGCTTGCTGCACAGTCTTGAGGACAGGAGTTCAGATCCCAGCCCCTGCCTAACAAGCTAAACATCCCATAAAAGCTCCAGCCCTGAAGGCTCCAACACCCTTCTCTGGCCTCTGTACACACACGAGTGTGCACACACACCATACACATAGACACACACCATACACACACGCTTGCACATGCACGCAAAGAAACACAGCAGTCTTGTTAGAAACTCAGAATCTAGTACATAGAAATTACATAAAGCAATTAAAAGGTAAATGTCCTGGCACTTAGCCATCACCGCAAGCCTGGAGTCATCTTGGACTGATACTACACAGATTTATGACAAGCAACTGAAATTACCCCCAAGCAGCAGCATCAGGGAATTATGGGTGGAGGGAAAGCTGCACCTAAAACAAACATGACTGTTTTTAGGAATCAGCAGCTCCCTTTAAACTATAAGGGCTTGCTTCTCTCAGGCCACATTGCAGAAGAACTGGGGGTGGGAGGGTGGGGTAATCCGCCAGACCAAGGCTTGAGCTAGAATTCTGATCATCTAGATCCTTGGCCCCACCCACTTCTTCCTACAGTTCATGTCCATGCTCTGAGAATGGACCTGGGGTCACTAAGACCTTTTATCTGTTCCTCTTCTCAGTGGATTCAATTTCCCGTGTCTACTTTTTATCATCACTAGTCCCTTTAATATGGGTGGCTGAGTCTCGTACCTAGAAACTCCCAGAGTTGGCGCTTTTGCCCTAAAACTCCAATAACATCAGAGCACTGTTGGTATCAGCAGATGGGGGGAGGGGCAATGAGCCCTCAGGGAGGTTCCAGATTCTTTGTCCTGGAACAAGAAACTGTACAGAGATGTGTAGGTGGTAGCAGATAGTCTGTTGATAGTATACTTCTGAAGACAGTTCGATGGCTCAGAGAGCAAAGGCACTTAAGTGCACAAGCTTGATGACCTGAGTTCAATTCCCAGAACCCATGATGGGAAAAAAGAACCAACTCCAGAGAGTTGCCCTTTGATCACATTGCACACATGTGCCTACACACACACACACACACACACACACACACACACACACACCGCAGTGGTAATAAAAAATAAGCCAAAAATACAGCATAGTTTCAAGGAGGGGGGGGGGAGAAATGCAAAAGAACTTAGAAGTGCCAGAAGAGATGTTAAGGTGCTTGTTGCTCATCAGAGGACCCGAGTTTGGTTTCCAGTACCCACATCAAACAGGGTCGTTTGGATTCAGAGGGCTTTTCCTGCTCTAGTGGTTACATGTAGTTATATGAATTCATGCATCACAGATACTGTTAGCATCTTAATCACCACCCCTGGTGCTGTGTGCTTAGGTGTCATCCTGAGTCACCTTGTGACCTCAATGCCTTCCCAAAAGGCCCACGCCAGTTCTTATCATCAGTCGGGACTTTCCAGCCTTCTTCTTTGCCGACTAGAATTTCTCCTCTGGCAATTTTACAGCCATTATATAAAGCCTTGCAGATGTCACCCACAGCACCACCCTCTTGCCTTTACCAGAAAGGCAGTGCTAATAGCTTCTGGTATCCACAACAGCACAACAGCCATCATTCAGCCACTCCCAAAAGAAGCAATAAGAATGATCATGGAGGACTGGGCTCAGAGGTTAAGAGCACTGGCTATTCTTCCAGAGGACCTGAATTCAATTCCCAGCACCCACATAGCAGCTCAAAACTGTCTGTAACTCCTATTCAAAGGATTCCTACACCCTCACAAAGGCATGCATGCAGGCAAAACACCAATGCACATGAAGGATAAACAATTAAAATTGTTATTTAAAAAAAAAAAAAGATCCTGGAAGACAGATAGGCTCACCAGCAAATGGTGCTTGGAAAACTAGATATACTAGTTTATAAAGCTAGTATCTAAAACTAGATGTATATAGAAGAGAAAAACCAGATTCCAACCTCTTGCAAGGTTCAAAAATCCATTCAAATGGATCAAAGACCTCAATGTAAGACCTCAAACTTTGAAACCACTACAGGAGCATAGGAAGACATTTCAAGGTACAGGTGTAACAGAGCAAATTAAAATCTTAAAGAGACAGAGTGAAAATGAGCTTAAAAAGCAAATAGCCACGCTTTGATGCCTTGCCAGGAAGAAACAGTCTTCCCTTTGGACTACCTTTGATTGAAAACAAAGCCTGGCTACCTGCCTCTTCCTTTGCCCCTCTAATCTTTGCAGGTTGTTCTGAATTTAGAAATCTGACAGGCAGCTGTGGTGCTTCCTGGTTTCTTTCCCCATCACTGTTTTTCGCTTGCAATATTAGCTGAAGAGACAGCTGAGCACTGAGAAGCAGCTTGCTACTCTTAAAGAGAACCTGAGTTCAGTTCCCAGCACCCATACCCAGTGGTTCACAGCTACCTGTAACTCCAGTACTGGGGATCTGACCCCCTCTTCTGGTCTCCAAGGCATCTACACTCAGGTCAAACACACACACACACACACACACACACACACACACACACACACACACA
>JADRCH010000059.1:4012350-4026618 GCA_019843965.1 Rhynchomys soricoides
ACACACACACACACACACACACACACACACACACACACACACACACACATTGGGGGTGAAGGTATGAAACTGATTTTCTAGGAAAGCCATAGATCAAGTCTCCCATCCATAAATCTGTCGATCAAAGAACAAGTCCAAGGACAGAGCTCTGCCAAGTGTCAGAATCTTCAACCTGGCCCTCCATAACCCATCCTGAGAAATTTTCCCCCATCAAGAGTAAAATCACCTCCTCCACCGAACTGTCTCCCTGTTGTGAATGTTCGTGTGGGTGCTAGGATCCTGGACCTCTGGAAGAGCAGCCACTGCTCTTAACCACTGAGTCATTTCTCCATCCCAGTGTTGGATGTCTGGATTCTCAGCTGGTGAGAGGCTTCAGTGGGGAGAGGTGTGTGTGTGTGTGTGTGTGTGTGTGTGTGTGTATGGGGGATACTCCTTTACCTCCCCACGTTCCCATCTCCCCCCACCTGTCTTCTTTCTATCCCACCATCAATTTGGTTCCCAGCACTCATATCCTGAGGCTCACAACCATTTGTGTAGCTCCATCTCCAGAGGATCTGACACCCTCTTCTGGACTTCACAGGCACTGTATGCACATGCACATACTCACACCCAGACACGTATACACATATAACTAAAAATAAAATAAAACTGCTCCGCCCCCTGCCTTACCTCACTGCTGAGTAGGCCAAGGATGCTCAGCAGCACCTTAGTGGTCAATCTCGATTGGTTCCAGCATGCTCACTAACTTCCAGGTTAGTTTCTTGTCTGTCCTGGTACCCTGTGACCTTGAGCCCCCCAAGTCTGGTCAAGCTGTTTCAGATGTTAACACTGGGTCTTCTACAGCCAGCCAGCATGAGGCCCATCCTCATCCTCAACGCTCTGTCCTTCAGCCTCAAGACTATCCTGCTGTGGGCTACAGAGCTGGGCCCACAAAGCCATCCACTGACTCCTCTGCTCAGAAGAGGAGCTGCCAGCTGCTGCCCCATACCACCAGGGTTGCCAGGAGTTGGCATGTAAGCCTGGCTTCGGGTGTTGTGATGCTTCCACACAGGGCGTAGAGATGTACACCCCTAGGCACTCACTGCTTTGGCTTGGGAATGAATTACTACCCACCCCTACTTGGGCAGTGGGGGTTAGAGAATCCCCTGCACACATTGATGAGTGAACAAAGCAAGGAGTTGGCGAGATGGAGACTACCCAGGAAAGCCTGCAGCCCTCTGACAAGGATGAGAGTGGCCATTCCAACAACAGCTTCAGTCTCCGTAGTGCCCACAACTGTAGGTGCATGCAGAAGTACGTCAAAATGAGAGACTGGCCTGGGTAAGATGAAAGTCGTGGAACCCCCACCTCTGGAAAGACCCCAGTCCTGTGCCCCAGGGTTCCAGAACAATCAAGCCATGCTAAGGCCTGGAATGGCTGGCCACTCTACTGAAGATCAACTTAGAACACAATGGCACCTTTCAGGCACCCTGTTGAAGCTTCCAGGGAGCCTGGAATGCAGGAGAGATTCCTGGATTGCCACTAACTAGCTGACCTGCATCTCTAGAGTAAAGTCAGGGGAACAGGGCTCACTGTCCTTCTCCTCAATATAGCATAGTATGGAAGGCTCAAGACTCATATGACCCGCTGCCACTCTCAAACTAAGACTTGACCCTCCCCTTTGTTCTCAGGTTCTCCAGCTGGAGGAAGTAGCCCATCTTTGGGTCTGGGTGGTTTTTTTTTTGTTTTGTTTTGTTTTGCTTTTCAAGACAGGGTCTCTCTGTGTAGCCCTGGCTGTCCTGGAACTCACTCTGTAGACCAGGCTGGCCTCGAACTCAGAAATCCGCCTGCCTCTGCCTCCCGAGTGCTGGGATTAAAGGTGTGTGCCACCGCTGTCTGGCTGGGTCTGGTTGTTGGACCATCTGCTTAGATGCCTGGCAGCTGAGTCACTGCTGTGGGGGAGAAGTAGGATCAAAGGAAGTCCTGCAAGAAAGAGGGAAGAGAGATGGGGCCATCCCTTTGAGAAGTTTGAAGAAAAGAAAACTGAAAGATTAGACTGTGTCAGACGGAAAAGACAGACATGCTGGGAGTCAAGGAACTGCCTGAGGTCCTGATCTGGACACTGGTTGTGGTCACAGCATGAGGTCACCAGGCTGACTCCATCTTTCCACATGCTGGCTTCCGGTAGCTCTGCATTCCTCTCCTTATCTCCCTTGCATATACCATCTGCCCCACCCCTCTGAATCTCCCTGGACATTTCTTGGGTTAACTGGAGGGAGATTTAAGGACCTGCTGATCAGTTGTGATGCCCTCAACCTTCCCCCTCCCCCTCCCCTCCTCCTCTTTCCCCCTTCTATTTCCTCCTCTTCTCCTCCAACAAAACAGCATAAAACCAAAAAGTGTCTAGAAAAATATCTGTAAATTTAATAATAAGGGTTTGGAGAGATGGCTCAGTGGTTAAGAGCTCTGACTGCTCTTCCAGAGTGACCATCTTCCCCCAAAATAAGTAAAAGCACAGAAAGGAACGTGTGTGTGTGTGTGTGTGTGTGTGTGTGTGTGTGTGTGTGTGTGTGTATGAGATGAGAATTTTGTTTTCATTTTTAAAAACACAGAAATATTATGAGAATATGTTTTCATTTTAAACCCAGGTATGGGGATATGGGACCGCTTCACAGTGGGTGACTTTTGCCTCGTGCTCTAGCAGGGGCATGATTTTTCCAGCTGAAGATAGTTTTTTATAATTGTGTGATATTTAGAATTCTGGGGACTTTTCAGGGGATATAAATGCTAGAGCCCCAATAGGAGGTGCTGGTGGCTGATAGCTGGTTGGTTGCCATTTGTTAAGTCGTCATGCACAAAGAAGAAACAACAAGAAGAAATTAGATATTCTGACAGTGAAGATCAAACTTGCCCCAAGGGACTCAATGTCCCTAATCAGTAAGAAGTAGTCCAACAATATTGTCCCCCCCACTTCCCTACCCCTGACTATTCAAGGATCCCTCTCTCTCTCTCTCTTTCCCCCTCCCTCCCTCCCTCCCTCCCTCCTTCTTTCTCTCTTACCTTTCATCCTAGGAGATTGAAAGGGAAAAAGTAAAGGGGTGAAGAATGGAAAAAAGAACACACAAGATAGCTAAAAGTCAGGGCTGGAGAGATGGCTCAGCGGTTAAGAGCAACAACTGCTCTTCCAGAGGTCCTGAGTTCGATTCCCAGCAACCTCATGGTGGCTCACAACCATCTGTAATGAGATCTGGTGCCCTCTTCTGGTGTGTCTGAAGACAGCTACAGTGTACTTACATATAATAAATGGATGGGTCTTTGGGCCAGAGCGAGCAGGGCAAAAGAGAGAAGGAAAAAAATAGCTAAAAATCTGTGTATGTGTGTGTGTGTGTGTGTGTGTGTGTGTGTGTGTGTAGTAAGTTTTTCCAAAGTGCCTACTAAGCACCAGACACAATGTACACCTTGGGGAAACTATTTAGAGAAAAATAGACAGGGCTTCTACCTTTACAAATCTCACAGATCAGTATGAGAGGCCCATCACCGACCACAGAAGAAAAGAGCTAATAACCTTTGGCCTACAGGAGAAGCACGTCACACCTAGGAGCTCACCTCCGGAGGGGCTCTTCAGGGACACTCAGGAAGGATTCTGGAGGAAATGATGACTGAGCCTACAGCAGAAAGGTTAAAGAAGGAAGAAGAAGCAGACAGGAGAAAAAGCCTTCTAGGCATGAGACAATTAGATTCAAAACACACTACCAAGCTTACAAAAAAAAATAAAAAAAAAAACTAAATGAAAGGTGAATGTGCCAGAGGTAGAGGCTAGCAGGGAGAGAGGCCAGGGAGCTCAGGAGTCAACTGTTCTTGATGGAGGTTTTGGCTGGAGTGCTGAGGATTGGGTACTCATGCCACATATTCTGCCCTAGCTAATGCCTCTTTACCTTAAGAACAAGGGCTGGCAAGATCTCAGGTATCTCAATGCATAAATGTGCCTTCCTCTAAGCCTGCAGACCCGAGTTCCATCCCTAGGACTCACAGCTCCTGAGCCTCTACTCATACACATGACACACATGCCTGTGCATGTTTACACACACACACACACACACACACACACACACGCACGCACGCACGCACAGACACACTCCAAATAAAATATAAATAAACCTTGGTTTAAAAAAAGACCTGCTGGGCGGTACTGGCACACACATCTAATCCCAGCACTTGGGAGGCAGAAGCAGGCAGCTTTTTGTGAGTTTGAGGCCAGCCTGGTCTATAGAGTTCCAGGACAGCCAAAGAAACCCTGTCTCAGAAAACAAAAATCCCTCAAAACAAAACCAACCAACCAACAAACAAAACAAAACAAAAGAAGACCAAAGGGAACCCATTGAAGGTTGGGGCCACCAAGGTAACCATTCAACAGACATGGGACATCATGGACAATAGAACATTTGCGAAGGCTCTGAGATGTTGCCTCAAGAGTATTGGTCAATCTTTTACGTACAGCAGTTTCACCATATCTTTCAAGATTACCAATAAATGAACCTCTTTCCCAAGCGACTTCCCCTATAGGAACTTATCCTACATACTGCCTGCCTCCACCTCCGGAGTGCTGGGGTGATAGTCATGCACAGCATGCCCCCGGGTTGTGACAAAGGAAAGTTTCATAATAAGTATTTACTGAGGAAAGGAATTGTAGAATCAATGTGCTTTTAAAATAACTTCTGCTATTTAGAAAAGGTGTTGGGACCTTTGGTTCCTGGCACAGCTTCTGCCTCCAGGATTCTATCCTGTTTGAGTTTCTGTCCTGACCTCCTTCAATGATGAACAGCAATGCAGAATGTGTGGGATGTAAGCCAAATAAACCCTTTCCTCTCCAACTAGCTTTTTTGGTCATGGGGTTTCATTGCAGCAATAGAAACCCTAGCTAAGACAAATACCATGGCAGGCTAGAACACCAGATTTCATAGTCCTAGATCGCTGTGAGGAGGGGATTGCATCCCAAGGCACCCCTTACCTTGAAACCAACAGTGACTCTTGGATGCTTTTCAGCAAGAAGTTTAATTAAAGAAGCTTAGAACCTTTCCCAGCTGTGCTTCTGGGGGATTAGGGTTGGGAGTAAGAAGCCATGTCTGGCTCAGTGACATCACACATCTCTAATTTCAGAGTTCCAGGGCACAGTGAAGGCAATCTTGAGTTTGAAGCCATCTTGGAATGCACACAGAGATCCTGTCTCAAAAGCAAACAAACAAAGAAAACAAAATTTCCAACTAAGCCAAAAGGACAGAGGCCTTTTTGTGGGAAGGCTGCTGTGACTGGAAGAGCTGTTTCCACCCCATCTCCTTCCAAGAGGCTCCTGCGTTCATGGGGTCCACTCTGACAGCTGTGCCATAGAGAGTGCTGCTTACTGGCTTGCTTCATATGGCTTGCCTAGAACCTAGGACCACCAGCCCAGGGATGACACCACCCACAATGGGCTAGGCCCTCCCCCATGGGTCACTAACTGAGAAAATGCCTTACAGCTGAATCTCATGGAGGCATCTCCTTAACTGAGGCTCCTTCCTCTCTGACGACTCTAGCTTGTGTCAAGTTAGTTGATACACAAAACCAGCCAGTACAATATTACATACAGTCGTGCAATTCCAGCACTTGGTAGGCTGAGGCTGGCATGAGGCAAGCCTGGGCTATATACTAAGTTTATGATCAGCCTAGGCAGCATAGAGCTTATCTCAGAAGGAAGAGGAGACTGAGGTGGGGAGGAGGAGGTGTGTCTTGTGTTTGCATTTGCCCGCATCACATGACACATCTGAAAACACGGGTGGCAGCAGAAGTAGCAGCAGGAAGCAGATTAAGGCAGAACGCTCTGAGTTCTGATCAAATTCCAGTGAGAAAGAACGATGACAGAAGGGCCACCAGTTTCACCACCTTGGTCTGATAAGGAAGATGAAAGGGAGTCAGAAGCTCACTTCCAAAGGAAGTTCCCTGTTTCTCAGCACTGAGGCAGCTCCAGGCGCCCAGGAAGACAAAGCCACTGGGAACTCTGTCCTGGAGTTCCACTGGCAGGTCTAGGTGGAGACCCACCAACAGGGTCCCTGATGGACTGAGATGAGCATAAGAAACAAGCTGGCGGGGAGGGGACTCTAGCCTTCAGCCTGTGCTTGTGGCTGTTTCTATACTGTACGGCTCTCGCCCCAATCGATTCTACTGAGGAGAAAACCGAGGACTGGGGGAGTTTGGACCATGTCTGAGACTCCCAACTAGCAAGGACCCAGGTTACAGCCAGGACACCTTTCTCTTGCTTTGGGACAACTGGAAATAGAATCAGAAGTACCAGCCTCTGCTCCCCTGCCGTGCTGGGATGGAACCATGGCCTCTGCTGTGTCTGGCATATACTCGACCGCCGAGCTACCCCCCAGCCCAGAAGTACCAATTTTGAGTCAGCAATTAATATTTAACTCTTAAGTCCTCCTGCTTCATTCATTAGTTTCTTTTTAAACAATGTTTCTATTTATTCTTTAATCATTTCATGAAATGATTTTTGGGCAGAGGCCCATGGATCTCTGAGTTCAAGGCCAGCCTGGTCTACAGAGCAAGTTCCAGGACAGCCAGGGCTACACAGAAAAACCTTGTCCCAAAAACAAAAACACAAAATAGTTTTTTCCCATCCCCCAACCCAGTTCCTCCCAGATCCTCCTCTACCTCACGGCCCACTCAACTTTACATTCTCTGTCTGTCTGTCTGTCTGTCTCTGTCTGTCTGTCTGTCTTTCTCTCTCTCAAAAAAGTCAAGTCTAGTTTGTATCTGACTACACATGAGCATGGCCCTGCCCTCTAGGTGTAGTGGTTTGAGTAAGAACCGTACCATGGCTCATGTGTTTCAATGCTTGGTCAGCAGAGAGTGGGCCTGTTCAAGCTTTAGAAGGATTACGAGGTGTCATCTTGCTGGAGGAGGTGTATCACTAAGGGTGGGTTTCAAAAGCCCACACCAGGCCCAGCACCCCACCCCCTCTCTCTGCCTGCTGTCTGCAGATCAGGATGGAAAACTCTCTGCTCCAGGAACCTTCCTGTCTGCTTCCTGCCAAGACGATCACGGAGTAACCCTTTAAAACTGTTAGCAAACGTCCAATTAAACACCTTTTTAAAAATAAAATTGCCTTGGTCATGGCGAGTCTTCATGGCCACAGAACAATAACAAAGGTACCTGGTGTAAGCATCCTCCTAGGCCCAGCCCGACGGTTACCTAGTAACAGCAGGGTAAGCCTGGCTTGCTATAATAGGGGCTTTTTTGGCCCCTCCTTGATCTCTCTGCCACTTTTCTCTCTCTGACTCTCTTCTCTCCCTGACCCCTTTTTTCCCCCTCTTCCCTTCCTCCCCCCCCCATGTTCCTGGCTGGTCTCTCTCTCTCTCTGACCTTCTGTGTCCCTTCTCTCTCTACCTCTACTTCCTTCTCAACTCTCCTTCCCATGCCCCCCAATAAACTTTATTTTATACAAGACCCATCGTGTGGCTGCTACCTGGGGGTAGGGGGATGCCTCAGCATGGGCCCACTGAGGTGCCCCCTCCCACCACACCATACCACGCTCTGTCAAACATCCTTGGCTTTTTATAAAACACAACAGCTGGGTATCACTCCATTGAAGAAAACTGACTTTCCCTCTTCCGGGAACAACTCAGTGCCACAAGCTTCCCAGCTAGGGGAGAGACTGCATGCTCACCTTCCCTCCTCCACACTGAGATTTTGTCTAGCTGGAGCTTCTGTAGATCTTGTGTGCACTGTCACAGTCCCTGGGAGTCCGTATGTGTGCCTGCCCTCCCTGGTGTATCTGGAAAGCATTGTTTCTTTGAAGTTGTCCACCACCTCTGCCTCTAACAATCTCTCTGCTCCCTCTTCCACATGGATCCCCGAGTTTTGAGGAGCGGGATGTGATATAGATCTCCCACACAGGGCTGAGCATTCCACTGCCTCTGATTCTCTGCACATTGACTAGTGGGTTTCAGTGTTAACTGCCATCTACTGTAAGAAGCAGCTTCTCTAATGAAGGGTGAGAGATGCATTGATTATATCATAGCAGTAAGTCATTGGGAGCGGTTTTATTGCTTTAAGCACAATAATAGTAGAAGGCTTCCCCTGATGCCTCTGACCTATCTGGCCATACGTTCTTCATCTCATTAACAGTGGCAAATACAGGTTCTATCTCTTGGAGCAGGCCTTAGATACAATTTTTTAAAAGCTGATTGGTTGGGCTGGAGAGATGGCTCAGAAGTTAAGAGCACTGTCTGCCCTTCCAGAGGTCCTGAGTTCAATTCCCAACAACCACATGGTGGTTCGTAACCATCTGTAATGAAATCTGGTGCCCTCTTCTGGTCTGCAGGCATGTATGCAGGCAGATCTGTATACATAATACATACATACATACATACATAGGGTTGGGTTTTTTTTCTAAGTGATTGTTATTGTGGTAGCATCTGTATCACTACTGCACCAGTGGGCGTGTCTTGTCAGACAGGTTGCTATTATAACTCACAGGACTCATAGCTGAGTGAGATTGATAATTCCCTTTCTCATCCAGTAGTGTACCTAGCATTTTCCAGCACTATGAAAGCTAATCAATATGGATGAGGTTTCCAATTGAGTACCAGTTAGATTTCTCCACATTCTATGACTCAGGAATGTAGTGTTTTCAGCAATAGGGTCTTACCATCAAGTCCTGGATGTAACCAACTGCATTGGCAATAGCCTACATGTTTTAGGGATCTATGGGACCTTGTTGGCCAATGACTCTGAGGTAACCCAGGAGGTTTTATTTTGCAGCACATGACATCAAGTTGTGGTATGAGAGGTCAGCTCAGGAGCTTTGAGATATTCCACCAGGGTCCCCTCCCTCCCTCAGAGCACATGGAAGAAACAGGTTAGAAAGCATGTAGACTGGAAGGGAGGGGCTGATTAAGCCCCTGCTACCTCATTCCCTAAAGACCAATCAGTTTAAAAGTCACACTGTTTGGCCAATCACATTGTACCTAATGGCGGCTACTCTAAAATCCGTATATAAGGTCCCTGAATGGGCTCCACGAGGTCACCCTCCCATCTTGGTATATAGAGCGACCTCAGCATGCTGATGAATCAATAAATTCTTGCATTTTGCCTCAATCCCCAACTCCATGTGTTCACTTGGAGAGTCTCTGGTAAGTTAAGACTCCCCAGAGTCTTACAGGTACTGTCCTATGAAGGAAGGAGGAAGTTTTTTTATACAGAAGAAATTTTGACAAACAAACAAAGAATCTTCGTAATTTCACCAGTGTTATTCACAATTTGGTGCCTTCTCTTCTCTTTCCTTTTCCCCCGTGAAGCAAGTTGGTTTTGTGGTTTTGTAGAGCAACTGTCTTTACTGCCCATTTAATTTTGTGAGCTACTTCTCAGGAATACCAACCACATCATGGGACTTTGTTTTTAACTAAGAACTTTTCAGACTGGATTCTAACCCACAGAAACCCACCTGCCTCTGTCTCATCAGTGCTAGGATTAAAAGCTTACATCATCACAGCCTGTATACATAGGGGGTTCCAGGCTAGCCAAGGCTACATAGTGAGACCACGTCTCAAAAAACAAACCGATTTTCAGAACTGGAGACATAGCTCAGAAGTTAAGGGTGCTTACCACCAAATCTGATGACCTGACTTTGATCCCAATAGTAGAAGAAAAGGCCAATTTATCAGTGGCCTCAGGGTTGGGATGTAGTTTTAGTGGCTTTGGTGAGTCCTCTGGTAGGATGTGATCTTTGTAAGATAGGGGAGATTTTGTTAAACTTAAGTAACTTAACTGCGAATTTATTGGTCTTCTATTAATGTTGAAATATTTAGATTTTGGTGAATACTAGAAGCAGGTATGCCTTGGTTTCTGGTGGCTTCACGGAGCTTCAAAGGCAATAAACATCAGTAGGTGTGGTTCCAGGTTCCGCTTTCCCCCCAGGGTGTCCAGATGCTGCTGTAGGTAAGGATGGAAGGATGAACCAGAGCCCAGAATGGGTGAGGTCTACAGGATCCTGTGGCTGGGGTATTAGAGCTCTTTTACACCAAGCCTTTCTCTGAGGATATTCCGTGGCACCCTTTACTTGGGGTGAGCAAAGGCCAATTATGAGCCTTGGAGAGTAGGAGGAGTTTTCAGGGTGAATATAAATCATTGGCTAGAGTTTATAGTACTGAGGATGCCTCATTTGCATGGAGAGGCATTCCGGGAATCCCAGGTACTTGCAGAGTGGGTTCTTATGGAGGTGGGGGTTGTACTTGTAGGTTTTCCAAGGACTATGTGACCTTCCTCAGGTAAAGGATGTGGGGGTCAGGCTCCCCAGATAAAGTCAGAGAAGAGTTATCTCTGCTGGAAAAGGGAAGTCTCCACTTAACAGCAAGCTCAGAGGAACTATCCAGACATGGTAGATTGCCATCTTAAGTAGCAGAGTTTCCAACAGTAGGTAAACATAGATATAAAAACAATATGGGCTGAAGGAACTACGTTTGACTGAGAAATGGACAGCTGACTTCTCTCTTGGGTGCAGCAATTATTCACCCAACCAAGGAGAGGAGTGCAGACATAGCCAAGGAACAAGTGACTATTCCTTCATTGGCTTTGGGCTGGACTAATCAGCTAGAGGCAGCTCCATCAGGTTCATCAGGGGTGAAAGAAATACACAGAGGCTGTGTGTTAGGGCCCCAGGATGAGAAAACCAGATAATTAATACAAACGGGTAAAATGTTTTCATATGGCATCTATCAGCTTTGCAGCCTTTACACTAGCATCTCCTTAGATACAAACTTCTGAGATCACCTGATGCTTGCTAGGAACAGAAGCCGACAGACTTTCAGCATGTTTCACTAAGACTGTCTCCATAGGCCCCTGCTTATTACAGAATGGCAGTTCAAGGCTTTGGATTGTTTTGCCTGTCCTCTAAAAAGGTGTGAGTGTGTGTGTGTGTGTGTGTGTGTGTGTGTGTCCCTTTAGTGTTTTACAGATTTAGAGGCACATTTGAGAAAAAGGGTAAGTGCACCAGAATAAATAGAGATGGAAAATCAATTTATAAGCTGATTTTCAAGGGGGACCTTGTAAGAGTGAGAACAGGTGTTCCCAAAAATCCTAAAGTTTTTTGTTGTTATTGTTGTTTTAAAATCCCAATATTAAGGATGAGTGACCTCCCTAGGAGTTAGTGCCACCGAGGCCCTGGAGACCTCTAAAACAGTAAAGGCTGTTGCCATTGCTGTTGGCTGCATTCCAGAACTGGATGATAAGACTCTATTGACTTGGTTACAGGACTTGGAGTAAAGAGACCAGGAGTGAGCTGGAGGTGTCCCCTGCCTGCTGTCTAGTTCTTACAGTGACAAACAGTGAGACTAAGGTTGCCGGAGAGAATCACAGCCCAACGTACTACTTAATGTGGATTCTGCATGCTTCGTGATGGAAGTTCCAGACAGGCTGGGTCAGCTACTGCAGTCATGGCACAGATAGTTATGGCTTTCTCATTGGACCTAAGGCCTGCTCCAGTGATGGATGTCATGCCAATACTAGAAGCTTACTTGGAAGCTATGGCCAGGGAAGTCACATGCCCCAGTGAAAACCAACTGCTATTGCTTTGGTATGAGTGTGATATGCTGGCTAGTGTACTTCCTCACATTTGTGTTTATGGCTGTAAACATTACTGCTGTCAGTGTCCTGTTATACACTTCCTGCCTTTTCCTTACCACTGTTTTATAGAAAGAAAAAAAAAAAAAATACCACCGAGACTCACAACCAGACATGCTCTGGAAACAGAGACATAAATAAAAGAAACAAAGGTTCAATACCCCACTAGAGTTAAGAGGACAATATGTCACCCCCTCTAAGACTCTGGTCCATTGTGAGAGAAGAACACAGAGAAACTAAAAGCCAAGGGAAGGGGGTGGAGTGCTGTGTAGCAGTTTACTCAGAGATCAAAACCTTCCATCTTGGAGGGAAGCTCATTAAAACACAGGATCTTTACAGGATGTTCTAAAGCAGAAGATCTGAACCTGTGGGTCACAGCTATCAGAAATCACATATTTCCAACAGTCTTAGGAACTGAGACACTATTCAAAATTACATTTATAAAGTAGCAATAAAAGTAAATTTATGAGCCAGGTGGTAGTACATGGCTTTAATTCCAGCACTCAGGAGGCTGAGGTAGAAGGATTTCTATGACTTTGAAGCTAGCCTGGTCTATAGAGTGAGTTCCAGGACAGCCAAGGTACACAAGAAACCCTGTCTTTAAAAGAAAGGAAGGAAGGAAGGAAGGAAGGAAGGAAGGAAGGAAGGAAAGAAGGAAGGAGAGAGAGAGAGAGAGATTGATTTATGGTTGGGGGCTCCTAAGACTATCTGCAATATGTGTTCCCCAATGGTTGTAAGCCACAGGTTGAGAACCGCTGTAGGAGAGGTCAAACATTTCATCCTGCAGAGAAGCCCTGTAAAGTGAGAAGTAAACAACAGCAAAAGAGTTTCAGAAAGTTCCTGAAACTGACTAGATTCATTAAGTCCACTCTGTCCAAGAGTAAACAGTAAGACTGCTGAGAGTTACTTTCAGACAAGCTAGGCTGAAAAGAAGTCTCAGGCAACCCCAGCTGCCTGGAAAGAAGCAGAGTCTGCCATAAGAGGCTTAAACAAACTGAGCCACCTGAAAAGGGCACTGTCCAACCTTTCAGCTGCCTGCAGGCTGTGCAGCGTGCTGCAAGTTCCCAGCTTTTATGAGCTGTCGGGGTGGGCTCTGGTGGTGACACAGCTGTCTTTGTCACCTGTAAGTAACCCCTCACCCATATTCCTGTGAGTAATTTCAAGAAAAGTCATTGCTTCACCCAAGTTGGACTTTGGTGGATTTCATACTTTGTCACCAGTTCCTTATCTGGGGCAAGTGGATGTTTGTTCATGTCTCATCAGGAATATCATTTCACAATATCCCACCTCCCTCGGGACTTTTCTGCCTTTCTCTAGTTCTTCACATCTTTGCCACAGACTGCCCCATTATGGCCTCTTGATGCTTCAGTTTTCCTTTTGTTTGCTCTGGGGACAATAACCGCTGTTGCATCCATCTCCTTCACACAGAGATGGGCAATGAATGGCCAGGGAAAGGGGCCTGGAAGACTTCAGGGCTAGGAATGTTGGGTGATCGTGATCCTTTAGAGAGTTCCTAACTCTGAGCCAGTGCCCTAGACAATGTGAGGCAGAGAAGCAGGTTCTGTCCCCTTACTCCAAGGACAGTAGAGTAGAGTGTTGCAGCTTCCTGGAGCTAGACGTGACCATCACCATTGTGACGAAAAATGGCTGTGGTGACTCATCAGACCTCAGCCCACAGTCATGGCAAAGACAGAAACAGAAAGATGTGGCAGACAGCTAGGTCGAATTGACTAGGCTCAAATTCCCTCTTAGAGAAGGTAAGGAAGAGTCACAAGACTCTCCTCTGGCCATAAGATTCCAACTTGTAGGTAATCTTAGACATGCTAAAAACGAGGTAAAAACCTGATTGGAGAGTTGGGAGGTGGGACTTTTCATAGCTATCAGTGAGTCACCCCCATTTACGATCCCTATAACGTATCATTAATCAGTCAGTCAGTTCCCTTTCTTTTGTGGGTGAACAGACTTTTATTTCATGTGTCTCCAGAAAAGCCACAGGACAAGGGGAAGCTCCTGAGACACTCAGCATGTGGTTTCCTGCCCCAAGTCCGTTTCCTCAGTTCTCCAGTAAAGTCTTTCATAACAAACAAACCTCTAAAGAAGTTCATCTGACAGGACAAGGCCACAGACTCTAGACCCAGGGCTTCATACAAATGAATTTGCTCAGGCATTTTAAGAAGAGGGTCCACTATAGAAAATGAAAGCATAAAGAGCCACCCAAAAGGGTTGGGGGTGTGCCTCAGTTGGAAGAGTGCTTGCCCAGCCTGAACGAAGCCCAGATTTGATTCTTGGTACTGCATAAACTGTGTACCCATCATCTCAGAAATTGGAAGGTGGCAGTAGGAGGGCCAGAAATTCAAGGTTGTCTTTAGCTACATGAGTTCAAGGCCAATCTGGAAGCTACATGAGAGAGGCGATCTCCGAAAAAATCAACAACAACCTATTGGAAGGATAGAAGGTTGGAGAACAATGGTAAGGCTGCGGCTACCAGCCTCCAGACTCAGAAGCCAGCCCTCCTGTCCAGACAGAACAGCAGCCTGTAATGCCAGGCAAGAGATCTACAAGCTTAACAGAGAAAGACTATCTTCCGTCCATCAAAGCCCACACCTGTATCCCCTGTCCATCAAAGCCCAC
>JADRCH010000059.1:4032271-4066498 GCA_019843965.1 Rhynchomys soricoides
AGAGAGAGAGAGAGAGAGAGAGAGAGAGAGAGAGAGAGAGAGAGAGAAAAGGAGCAATAGAGAAACAGAGACTCAAAACCAGAAGGCAGGGTTATAAGGAGAATGGGAGAGGAAGGAAAGCCGGTTAGCTGGAGGAAGGTTAAAGTTGGTAAGCTGGGCTAGGATGCTAGCAGAGCGTTAACTTTGAAGTGCGTAAAAGGTACTTGTGATACTGAGGGAGCCCGGAGGCCAGCATGTGCTTGGTATGCTAACGAGCATCACAGGTAGTCATTTGTTCCTCCTGTCCATGGAGAGGGAGATGGCTCCTTTTGTTAGAAAGGAACCAGCTTCACAAATTCCTGAGGAATGCTGGCTTTTATCTAATTACCAGAAGTCCTGCTATAGTCCAGACTGAGCCTCTCCACTGACTTGTGGAGTTCAAGAATTGGAATCTCCTTTGGATCTAACCGTTATAAGCTGCCATGTGTGGGTCATGGGAACTGGTCTTGGGTCCTCTGCAACAGTAGGTACTCTTAACTGCTGAGCCGTCTCTCGGGCCCCATGCTATGTACTTTTAGTCACACCTTCCTGCCGGCCCAAACTCTGGCAGCCACCATCTCTATCATAGTAGCTTAGTCTTCTCAAGATACTCACAGAAATGCGATCATGGCAGATGTAACCTTCTGAGAATGTCTCCTGTCACTCAGCGTAATGCCTTTGGGGGTTCATCAAAGGTGATTCATGTAGCAATAGTTTTTTTGATTGCAGAGTAGCATTCCACTATTTTCCCTCCCTGAGGAGACTATTCTGATACCCTTGGATGTTTCTTAGGGAAATTTGAAGTAACTGGTTCAAAATTACACGGTGTATTTTGGGGGTGGAGAGCAATTTATCTGTTTTTTTCCAAAACATTACATATCTTTACTAAATATTTGGAAATCCCAACATGCCCATTGCTGCTCACAACTGTCCGTAACTCCAGTTCTAGGCAAGTGTGACATTGGTGTTTTTAAAGAATTTCCCTACTCATATACCCCCAGACAACCTGCCACCTGAGCATACTGTGCTTTCCCACGTGGGATCAGTAGTGGTCAGGCTCACATCGTCAGTAGGCACTGAGGTCCAGTTCCTTGTTCATTTTTCTCGTCCCAACAGAATTCACGGCTCCATCTTCAGCCACAAATGCCTAAGTCACCTCCATACTGCCACCTGGTGGTCACAGCCACAGCTGCTGGGCTCTTTAAAAGAAGGCTGCCTTCATCCTCAGGTTCACTGCCAGGTGCACAATACGCTCCTCAGTCCACTAGTGTAGCCCCAGCGGACACAAAACACAACTCTAGTCTCAAAGAGAATAAAAGACACTTTATTCTTGAGCCAAATATAAGTGTCCATGGCCCAGGGACGCAGGTCATCACAAATGCCATGAGATTTGTATAGTTATAGAACAAAAGAAAGTCACAAACTGAAGCATTTTCTAAACACATAGTCAACAGGATCTGGCAGGCAGGTTACACCAGAGCAGAAACGTCAACCTGTTGATGCTATCTGACGACACTCTTAGCTTTGGGGTTGGTGGAAGGAAGTTAATACTAAGAACACATTTCAGAAGTTTTACCTGAGAATGACAAGGATGTCAGCTCTGACAGAGCTGGGCAACCAATGGCTATCAAGGACCATTAAGAAAGACTGAATAGGGCTGGAGAGATGGCTCAGCAATTAAGAGCACTGTCTGCTCTTCCAGAGGTCCTGAGTTCAATTCCCAGCACCCACATGGTGGCTCACAACCATCTGTAATGGGATCTGGTGCCCTCTTCTAGTGTGTCTGAAGACAGCTGCAGTGTACTCATATACATTAAATAAAAAATATTTTTTAAAAAAATCACTTAATTAGTTATTCTGGATCTTTAACACCCCAAACTCTGTAAGTTAATATGTTAATCAACCTAGGAGAATCTTAAACATAGGCGTGGCTTTTCTTTTCTGGGAACTTCAGTTTATAGTTCCCCCGTTGGCTAAGCATGTGTAGTCATGTAGAAGCCATATGTTTTATGTCCCTGGCATATTCTAGGAAGGCTTGTCCCTAGGATCTCATGTAGCTAAGGTGGCAAATGGGTCTTCCTTGGCTACACAGAAAGGTTGAGAAGAGCCTGGAATACATAAGACTCTGTCTCAATAATAATGACAAAATAATCATAATAAATACTTCGATTTGTCCTTTTATCTTGGTTTTTCAACAGATTCCAGCTTGGAGAAATGAATGGATTATCACTTTATAAAAGAAACCAAATGGCTACATAGTATCATTTTAAATTTCTTTCTAGGAAATTGTTCTCTATTGTACCAGGTGATGTGTTTATAAAAAGATAAAGGGGGGGGGCATGTTCTATGGAGGTGTGGTCAGGTGTGGGGGAAGGGGGTGCCTCGGGCCAGCCACACACGATGGTATAGTATAGAATAGAGTTTATTCAGGGCATGGGGAGGGGTGTTTAGAGGGCGGTAGAGGCAGAGAAAGGCAGAGAGAGGGAGAGAGTAGAGAAGTAGAAGAGTGGAGGCCTGACATGAGCACGTGGAGGGGGGGAATGGGGAAGGGGCGAGGGGACAGAGTGGGAGCAAGAAGACAAGAGAGCAAGAAAGGGCAAGAGAGCAAGGCAAGCAGCCCTTTTATAGTGGGTCAGGCCTACCTAGCTCTTGCCAGGTAACTGTGGGGTAGAGCTCAGACAGAATGCTAACACCAGGTCTTCCTGTGTTAGGGGTAGAAAGAAGGTACCAGATTTGTAAGAAATCAAGATTTCATAGGATTTTTAAAATATTTGTTTATTTTAATTTTGTGTATATGAGTGGTTTTGCTGCATGTATGTGTACTATCTGTATGCTATGATCTTCTGATCCTCTGGCCCATGCCTCCCAAGTGTTGGCTTACAGGTAATTCTGCTAGACTCCTCCTGTCAGCGACCTAGCAATAGCTAGTGTCATCACCTGCCACCATTGCCTGCCAGGTGCTAGTCAGGTATGATGGCAGTGCATAAAGAGAACTGCTTGCAGCAGGCAGTGGTGGTGCACGCCTTTAATCCCAGCACTCGGGAGGCAGAGGCAGGTGGATTTCTGAGTTCGAAGCCAGCCTGATCTACAGAGTGAGTTCCAGGACAGCCAGGGCTACACAGAGAAACCCTGTCTCGAAAAACCAAAAGAGAGAGAGAGAGAGAGAGAGAGAGAGAACTGCTTGCTACTCTACCCCTGCCTCACCTCCCTCTTCCTCTCTCTCTCCCCGTTCTTTCCCCTCCCCCTACTCTTTTTGTCTCGTTCCCACAAGCTTCTCTTCTGTCCTTTATCCTTGCTTTCTCTACCCTTGTGGCTCTGTCTGCTTCTACCCCTTCTCCATGTCCCCAATCTCCTACCTTCCCTGACAATAATCTTCCCTTATACTAGGTCTGTCACATGGCGAGATTTCTCAGGGGAACACCTTGGCTTGGGCCCACCAGGTGCCCCCTTACACCCACCACCTCCATGTTACCTTCCATAGCACTGAGCAGGCCATGGGGGCAGTAAGCAACTTTCCCTACTTTCTTCCTGGTGTCTATTTTCCCTTAACCTAAAATCAACGTTAAAAATGTCTTAAAAAGCTGGGCATGGTGATGCACTCCTTTAGTGCCAGCACTCTAGAGACAGAGGCAGGCACAGATCTCTGAGTTCAAGACCAGCCTGATCTACAAAGCAAATTCCAGGACTACACAGAGAAACCCTGTCTCAAGGGAGATGGCAGGGATGTCTTAATGAGCAGCAATTCTGTTTCACACTTGACTTGACCTAAAATTCTTTTCTGCTAAGTATTCTAGGTTTGTTTGAATGGAGATCTCTGTAAAGAACTCTGGGCTGCTGTGGGTAACAGCGTGGAGCTATGTCTCTGTCTCTGTCTCTGTCTCTGCCACCACTGATATTTGTCTTTTCTTAGACAGATGTGGTGTGTACACCTGTCATCCTAGCACTCAGGAGCCAGAGGCAGAAAGCTCGTTGGTTCTAAATCAGCCTGAGACCTTCTATTTTTTACTTAAGTCCTAACTCAAGATTGTTGAAGTAGATTCTCTTAGAGTTGAGATGAGGGAGTGCTTTTAGTGTTATCTTCAGTGTTGCTTCCCAAACAGTTCCCTCACCCAGTGTCTACGGACTGACTAAAGTGTTCTGTTTCTACTCTTCTCAAAATGGCTTCCCTGCTCAAAGCGGCCACCGTGACCACCTCTCCTCATTTATGTGCATTTCATGCCGTCCATCAAGCCATAGTCTGGTTTTTTTTCCTTGCAGCTATACTAGTGCTGTGACATGTTCTGACAACAGAGGTAGAAAATCAAAATACTTCACCACAGTCTTTAGCCTTTCAGAAAACACAGAAGAGCCTAAGAGCATTTAGTGTACTTCCAGAAGACCAGAGTTCAGAGAACTGGCACCCTCTCCTGGCTTCTGTGGGCACCTGCACACATTTGGTACACATAACAGAAATGTAGGCACACGCTTACATACAAGTAAAAAATAAACATTATGGTCTGGAAAGATGATTACTGGTTAAGAGCATTGGTTGCTCTTCCAGAGAACCACGTGTGGGTTCCCAGCACGCACATGATGCCCTCTTTGGCCTTTGTGGGCACCTAAATACAAGTCAGACCCATTTAGACATGCAGGTACACACACATATACATAAATAAAAATAAATATAAATTTTCTTTTAAAATAATCTTTAAAAAAAAACAAAAAACAAAACAAACAAACAAAAAAAACCAGGAAAACAAAAATCTCAGCTCTCACTCTCCCTGAAGAAGCCAGGCAGCCACTAAAGAAATGTGGGGAGTCTTCTGAAAGGTAAACCATGTAAGGAGACCAAGCTGCCTTAAGTTCTGCTTGGTGATCTACACCCAAATCAAACAAACAACAATAAAAAGACAGGCATGTTGCAGATATTGGTGGGAGAGACTGTTTTATTCAAGTCTGGGCTAGAGAAAAGAAAATCCATCTTTTGTGAGAGGCACCTAGATTTTCAGGGGTTTATGAAGAACAGGTAGGAAATTCTGCACATGCTCTCTAGAGGCTTGTGCTGTCACTCAAGCCCTCCCCCTTTCTGTGAATATATCTACCGGACTAGTTCCTTCTCAATCTTTTACTTTGAAAGTCAGGTTCAAGCTGAAGATGAGGGTGCATTCCTATAATCCCAAGAGCTGAGAGCCAGAGACAGGTTGATCATTGCAAGTTTGAGGGCAGCCTGGTCTATGTAGTGAATCCAGGAGAGCCAACGTGCATAGCAAGACCTTGAATCAAAGAGATCAGGGTGAGAGTGGTGGGGAAGACCTGGAGAAATAGCAGGTAAGAGGAGTGCAAGCAAGCATGCAAGCAAGCATGAGAACTGCAGCTCAGGCCCCAGCATCCAAGTATTTAACAGGCTGGCCCTGGTCCTGTGCATGCCTGTAACCCCAACATAGCCGTTCCCAGCCTTCCTAATGCTGAGACCCTTCAATCCACGTCTTGGTGACCCACCACCAAAAATTATTTTCGTTGCTACTTTATAACTGTAAACTTGCTGCTGTTGTGAGTCATAATATAAATATCTGATATGCATGATAGATGGTCTTAGGTGACCCCTGTGAACGGATTGTTTGACACTTCCCCTCAAGGGGTCACGACCCACAGGTTGAGAACCATCGCTCCAACACTTAGGGGTATGGACCAAAGTGTAACTGAGTCTTCCTAGCTTCCAGCCTAGTTGAAAAAAAAAAAAAAATGTGAGCTCCAAGGAGAGAATTTGCCTCAAAAGAGTAAGGCAGAGAGTGGTAGAGGAAGAGAGCTGACATCAGTGCCCTCCTCTAACCTCCTTTGTACCGACTCCCATATCTGCACCCCCCACACACACACGTGAGAAAGAAACCACATTCAAGCTCAATGTAGGCTTTCTAGGTCAGAGCTAATGTTTGACTCTTTTCCAGGCAGCTGGGGTTAGTGTCGGGGAGAGGGTCGTGGAGAGGGGAGCGTCTCAGATGCCTCTTTAAAATAAGGAGGGGTGGTTAAAGTGTTAGGGAGCGGAAGGAGGGGGGAATCACAGACCTTCTCTCCCTTTTCCACTCTGTCACGCGCCTATAGGTGGGAAGCAAAACCATGTGCTTCCATATGGCAAAATCCTATGCAGACCATTTTCGTTCTCCTGTAGCCTGGAAGCATTGAGTAAACATCGCAAGCCACAGCTCTGCTTGCCCAGACCAGTCATCATCTAAGTACAGCAGATGGAGTGGCAGAGCCTCCCCAACCACCTCAGCCTGGACTCTGGACCTGAGGGATTGTCAGCACTCATAACACCTCGCTCTGTTGAGCTGCCAAATTGTTGTTGTTGTTGTATTAGTAGTAGTAGTATATTTTTTTGTTTTCAGAAATGAACAACCAGAACCCTGGGAAACAAGGCTTCACCTTTCCAAGAGGCAGCTCTTGCCCTTTTTCTTTTCCAGTGTCTCAGGCAAGGGCTGGTCATCTCTTTCAACTTGTATCCATGCCTCCCCGAAAACCTCCAGGCTTTTCATGCAAAAAGAATTCTTGGCAGCCTCCCTCCTGTGCCCTGACATGTGACATGTGACACAAGGACATCACTTCTTCTTCCTTCACATGCCTTTTTTTATATATAACTTTTATTTGGGGTCTCGTGTGCGATGTGGAACATGCCACACATGGTATCAGAGGACATCTTTTGGGAGTTGGTTCTTTCCTTCCACTGTGGGATCCGAAGATTGAAATCGGGCCATCCAGCTTGGCAGCAAGCTCCTCAGCCAGCTGAGCCACTTTGCCGGCCCTCCTTTCAGCTATTTTCCCTCAATTACAGCAGCAAGCTCTAGGAGGACATTAAAATGAATTTGTCCTCCCTGGTCGGTGATGTTTAAGGTGTGGTCACCCTATAAGCACACTGACCCCAGACAGTCACCAGTAAAAAGTAGCTAGGTATGATTCATGTAGCCCAGGCTAGCCTTAAACTCACTATGTTGTTGGGATAATCTTCTTGTACACTGTATAAGGTTGTCTCTGTATCGTTCAAATGCGGATTTCTGTACCAGCACAGTGCTGAGTACTGACTTGATTTTGGTACTGTTATTTTTATGAAGCACCACCTTTCTCAGTGTTTTAGAAACAGTCTTCTTTATCACTTCTGATTGGTTTAATAAAGAGCTGGTGACCTATAGCAGGGTAGGAGAGGAAAAGCCAGACATCCGGGCACAGAGGAACTCTGGGAAAGAATCAGGTGTAGAGAATTTGCCAGTCAGACATGGAGGGACTGAAGGAGAGGTAAAGGGCCATGTGGCAGGGCAGAAATTAAAACAAACAGGTTGATTAAGTTATACGAGATAGTTGGGAAGAACAAAGCTACCAGGCCTAAGCATTCATAAATAAATAATAAATGTGTCATTATTGGAAGCTGGCCAGTTGAGACAGTGCAGTGGTGCTATGTAATTGAGGATAACCTTGAACTCTTGATCCTCCTGCCTATACTTCCAAGTGCTGGCTGGGATTATAGAAACACAACAACAATAACAGTAACAGTTATTTTATTGTTATTATTATAAATAAAATGTGACTTAAAAATAAGAAATAGGGGCTAGAGAAACGACTCAGCAGTTATGAGCACCTGTTGCTCTTGCAGAGGGCTCAGCTTCAGTTCCCAGGATACATATGGCGGCTCACAACAATCTATAGCTCGAGTCCAGTACTTTACACACAGCACACTTAACATGCATGTGAGCCAAACACTCATACAGTTAAAGTAAAGAATAAATCTTGCCAGGTGGTGGTGGCATGCCCAGCATTCAGGAGGCAGAGGCAGAGGCAGGTGGATCTCTGAGTTGGAAGCCAGCCTGGTCTACAGAGCAAGTTCCAGGACAGCCAGGGGTACACACAAAGAGACATTTTTGAAAACCCTAATAACACTGGGCAGTGGTGGCACATGCCTTTAATTCCAGCACTTGGGAGGCAGAGGCAGGTGGATTTCTGAGTTTGAGGCCAGCCTGGTCTACAGAGTGAGTTCCAGGACAGCCAGGGCTACACAGAGAAACCCTGTCTCAAAAAAACAAAAAAAGAAAAAAAGAAAGAAGAAAAAGAAAGAAAGAAAGAAAAGAAAACCCTAATTAACTAATTATAATAGAAATAAGCTTGCTACATAGTAGCTTATTTTATAGGAAGTAACTGTAATCTAGGCTGGTTTTGAGCTCATTACAACCTTCTGCCTCAGCTTCCAGAGAGTCTTCTTGATACTACATCAAAACTATAAGTACTGATAAAATAGTAACAGGGACACTTGCAGGAACAAGAGGCAAAATTCTCACACCCTTAGTCCACCAAGCGCGCTAATCATTGAGTCTCTCTTCTCCTTAGTAAACAATGTATGGTGCACATTGGGCACCTGCCCAATTTCCTTATATCTTATCACAAGGGAAAACCCATACAGGTACAGGACAGCATTATGATGTCTGCAGGGACAATATGGCCATCAACCTGTCTTACACAGGAAAGTCCCACCATGAGGAAGAAAGTTCATAAAGTCCCCAAAGTCCCAGCCCCCCTCTGGCCACCAGCTTGCTGTCAGCAGCAGCTCCTTGCTGAGTCTTCCTCCTTAGTCCCATTTCTAATGAAGCCTTTGCTTCTACAGTAGCCTCCATTTTTGTTTCTGTGATCACTGGGACAAGTTCTGTGGCATTCGGGATCATTTGGTGACTCTGGTGGGTGTGGGAGATGGTGCCAGGACAGGTGCAATGCACTAGAGCTCAGGCTTCCAGACACCATCTCCTCCGGCAGCTAGGCAACCTCCCTGGTGTGCTCTTCCCCACAGCAGGGCTGTAATGTCCCAGTAGGAGAGGAGACATTCTAGAGACATTAATGCTCTTCCCTTCATCAGTTAGAATATGGACTGTGGGCCCTAAGGAAATTCCCTCAGAAATCCCATGCTGGGAGAGGTAAAGGCAGGTGATCCATCTCTTTCTCCCCCTTCCTTCCTTCCTCTACCCCACAGGCCCCTTTCCCTCTTTCCAAATACCAAAGTGCATAAGCCACACCCTTCTCTTGCCTTTCTTGGTAGCAGGGGAATTCCCAGAGTGCTGGAGATCTAAGTGGCAGAGGGCTAGCTAGAGGCTGACTCCACAGCTTGTGGCCCTGGAACTCTTCCCCCCCCCCCCCCGAGTTTCTAGAGTCTGGCAGAGTAGGAAGAACACACCCCACTTTTTCCTGGAATTCTTTCCTCTTCTCTCTTAATTCCCATTCAAGTTAGGTCACAAGATGCTGGCCTGTGCTGTTTGACTTGGGGCACAGGACTTCGTCCCTTTTGGATCTTGCTATCAAATATCCTACAGGTTAGGATGCCATAGCCCTGCTGATTGGCCATCCTGGGTTAAAATTACTGGTAGGGACTAGGGTGGCTTGTGAAAGTCCCTTGCGCTCGCTCTCTCTCTCTCTCTCTCTCTCTCTCACACACACACACACACACATACACACACACACATACACACACACACCCCGCCCCAATGGCAGTGCTGGTGACAAATGTTCTAAATAGAAGAACTTTGGCCAGAGAAACACAAGCCAAATGGTAGGTTTCTGTTTACCAGGAAACTCCCTTAATCCATTATCTGCCAGGATTTCTTTTAATCTACCACAAGGGTCAACTACCTCAGGCAAGAGCATCTAGTTTCTGGTCAATAATGCCTTTATCTCTCGAAGCCACCCACCTTTGCTGAGTGCCGTATACAATCTGCTTATGTTTCACCATTTTGCTCTTCTCTCTGCCCTTGGCCCAGAGGTATTCTGGGTAGTTTGTTCCCCAGTAAACCTTTCTTTTTACCTATGAGAGGTCTAGGTTGGTGGTTTCACTGTGCCCTCCCTTACAGTCCCAAAACAATCCAGCTGAGACCTGTCAGTATGAAATCCAAAGCCTTGAACTGCACCACCTATGGTAGTTAGAGTCCAGTCTCTGTAAGTCAGGACTCTACACTCACTAGTTTTGCTTCTAAAACACCTTACACTAGGACTAGAGAGATAGCTTAGAGATCTTAAGAGTACTGGTTGCTCTTACACAGGACCAGGGTTCAGTTCCCAGAACCCACATGTGTGGGGCCATGAAAGGCAGTCTGTTTTCTCGTAGAGCCAAGGTTCAAACCCCGTGGGCCCAATAGCGGGTAAAAATCCTATAGGGAACAACAGCAGGCGTTTGCCAGGCTCCTAGAAACAGCTCCTGACATGTGACTATATCTCTTCAAAGGTCTGTGACATTTGGTCACGTAAATAGGAAACACCCCTGGAGCCCTTCCTCAGGTAGAGGCATGACCATGTAGCCTCAAGACATCTCTATGTTAATGAGGCACCACCTCAACCCTACCTGAAGTTGAGGGGGTATGGTCTCACCCACACCACTCTCCACAATGACAATAAATGCTCTGAAACCCTGGACTGTCTCTCTTCATCTGCCATGGGAAACAATGGAACCGACCTTCGTCTAAAGAGCCACCCGTCTAGCCTCCCGCCGAAGCCATCCCAGCACTCTCAGCCATGGCAGCCATCCACCCAACCAACCAACCGCCAGCTAGCCGGCACACAAGCCACCAACAGGGCCCCCCACTTTGTTCCCAGTTCTTCCATGGCTGAGAGCCTGGGATCCCCACGGAGCCGGCTGTCTTGAGTCCCCAGGGAGCCATGGCTGCCTTCCCCCACCCCCAGGAGGTGTTGGGTGGTGTACATGCGGCTTCACACAGCCTGCACTCGCCCGGCGGTCCGTGGGGGTACGCGGTCAACTTACATCCGCCTCTCCGAGGGGCGCAGAGAGCCCAGGGCGGTCGCTCGGACTTCACTCCACAGAGCCGTTTGATCCAACACACATGGTGGCTCATGATGGTCTGTAACTCCATTTCCAGTAAATCTGATATCCTTGTCTGGCTTCTGTGGGCACCAGGCATGCTAGTGGTACATAGGCATACACACGCAAACATTCACATACATAACATAAAAACTGAGTAAGTCCTCAAAACACCCTGTACTCCTGAGTTTGGTTGTTTCTTTTTGCTGTTAGTTCAGTCAGGGTCTTGTGTAGCCCAAGCTGGCCTTGAACTCCTTGATCTTCCTGCTTTAACCTCCCAAGGGCTGAGATCATAGGCATGGGCCACCACACCTAATTCATTTTTACTTTGTAAGGCCAACCGAGTACCCTAAATTGGACCACATTCAGGAGGTCCATAAGGAAGAAATGAAGGTTTTTGTTGCTGTGTAACTGGGTAGAAGGAAGAGCATAATTAAACCAATAAATCATGGAAGACAGCATCCAAGGGATCACTCAGGAAAGAGACAACCCTACTGTACTCTCTTTTTCAAAGATTTATTTTTATTGTTTTTAATTCTCTATCATGTGTGCATATGCACAGGTAGTCACAGAGGCCAGAAAAGGGCATCAGAAGTGGATTTACTGGTGGTTGGGAGTTGCCTGATGTGGGTGCTGAAACCAAAGTCAGGTCTTCTGGAAAGAGCAGCAAGCACTCCTAACCACTGTGACATCTCTCTTGTTCCTATCTTTTTCTGATTTTTTTGCTATGAATTTGGCTGTTTGCTTCTGGAGGACAGGTGGTCAAACCCAGCTTCTTAGAGGAGAGCCTATGACCCCAGGCTATGTTAGTTTACTAATAAAAGCCTGGCATCTCTGTTTAATTTGATATCTGGATTTTGGAGGCAGAGAGATAAATCACTGTCCTTAAGTTTTCCTCTTGAATCATCTTGAATTCCAAGAAGAGCAATTTTTTTTTAAAGACAGACTACGACACCCCCAACCCCACCCCCACCACTGAAAGTATCTGCACTCTCAACAATGAACAAATGACTGACAGATTAACAACAACCTATTGGATCACCTTGCAGAACAGAACTAAGTCAATGATGCACTGGACCACCTCATGACTGAGACTGCTTAGTTATGCAGACCTCTGGTAATGTCAGCATCCTCAAGATGAACTTGAGGTCATTGTGAGGCAGGACAGGAAGACAGGAAAATCTTCCGAGGCCATTGGAGGGAAAGCACGTGAACAGAATCTGGTTTGCCCGTCCTGCTCATAGAATTAAAATTTTTCAGCAAAGTAAAGAAGAGTAAAGGCAAAGTAGCTCCCAGAGGCACCCTGCATTTCCCTGAAGACATCAAGGGTGGTTAGCAGACAGTGCTTGCTCAAGGCTTCTAGCCTGTCCTTTTCCCTGAGCTCACCTCACAACTTTGTTTGACAGAGGGTATTCATTCTCTTTTATTTTTTTTCTTTTCACTTTGTTGTCCTATAACTCGATCTGTAGACCAAGCTGGACTAAGCCTCAGAGATCCACCTGCCTCTGCCTCCCGAGCGCTGGGATCAAAGGCATGGACCACTATGCTCAGCTGAAATTCTTTTTGAGTTTTAGCCATGTTGCAAGGTACACTCTTTGGGCAGTGTTAAAAGGCGAAGGGGGTTCTTAGTTTTTAACTATATAACTTTAGAGCGACCAAAATCCTCCGCCTATCCCCACTATAATCTCCCAGACTCTCCTGGAGAAGCCACTCTCCCTTTCAGGCTCTTTCCTTCTCCCCTTCCCAGCACCTTTTCTCCTGCTTTTAATAAATCCAACTTTGCTTCATATTTGGCTCACCCTGACAATCATTTCTTTGTCAAAGCCATGGGTTTTGCCTGGGTGGAGTTCTCCAAATTGAATCCCTCAGGCAGGTGTCAGTGTGACTTGGAGATCTGTCTCTTTTGCTGATGACAACTAGGCTGCTTTATTTGCTCTCCCTCCCAATATGACCACTCTTGACTAAATCTTCTCTGCTTTTCACTATGACTTGCCTCTTTAACTGGTTGATTGGGGATGAGTGACTTGTTGGGGGCCTGAATGTACATTTAAAACAAAACAAAACACTAGGTTTAGCTTTGGGGAATCTTAACTTCCCCAAACTGGGACCTATCCAGATTAATGCTTCATTTTCCCAGACAGTATACCCAATGACCCAGGATGCATGGGGAAGGGGGACGAGAAAGGTGGCATGACTGCTAGTGTAATGACAGTGTCTCCTCCAGATCATACACATCTGTCATCCTTCTGAAGCAGAGTATTGCTGATGAGCCCACTAGACCATCACAAGAGGAAACTTATCAATATTTCATCAAGGAAGGAAGGGGAAAGTCCCAAATGAGACCCCTGAGATCCCAATTACAGCAGCTGAGAGTGGGACCTCCCAATGGTGACTCACTTGCCCATGTTCCTGAGATAGTTGGGTAAGGGTGCTTGCCCACGATTCTCTGAAGAACCCTCCTTTCCCACCACTGCTTGCTAACTTCCATTGCTGACACTAACTTGGAAGTAATGGCTTTCTTCTGAGTTTCTGTGCTCCAGGTAACTGCCAGCAACTACACTTTGCCCTGCCACTTTTCTCTCAAGCTTCCTTCTGCCTCCATTTAAAAATTCTTTTATCAACATGACAAAGAACCAGCAAATGAGAACTCCCCAGAAACATGTATCTTACTCCATTCTTTGGTTGAGCTATAAAGGGACATCACATCATGCATGGGACACCTTGAAACCCCCCTCTGGTAACACTCCTCTAAGTAACACAGGTAAGTTTATTGGCTTGCCAAGCTAAGTCCTTTCTTCGATCTGTCTGCATTCTCTTTCTCTGGGATAAAAAGATGTGTGTGTCTTCCCCAGAAAAGACACACGATAGCTAGTTATCAAGGTTCCCAGACTAACATTGGGACAACATACAGAAACTCAGAGACAACTCCAAATCCACACACAGTTTAGAAGAAACATCACTGGCTTATTGAGGGAAGACTGACAAAGTGCCAACCCTCCTATTGGATATTCCCAACATTACACTGTGTGTCAAACTAGAAATCCAGATATCATGCTCCCAACCAGTGTGTAGAGATCACTGAGCAAACCTCCTCAGACGACCAGACTTAAAAATGTCCATTTTCATTACCCGAGGCGAACTGGTTTAGAGAGTAGCAGCTTTATTTGAAAAGGCATTGGAAAGTCCAGGTATACAGTAAGTGCTTAGTGCTGCTACTGTGCCACAGAGGCAATGTCTACCCTCCTTACAGCTCTGCCCCCAAAGTGAGCTCATTGCCTTTATTTATTTGAGCCCCACAATTAGGATGGCCTTCAATATCCACAGGTTCGAGGGTGGGTTCCTAGCACTCAGCCCACACTGCTGTCTGGGTGAAAAGGGAAATGCTGATGGCTCAGGTTTCCCCCACAATATTACTGCACCCCGTGGTAGTACCAGTCCCTAAATAGGTGGCAATAACTCACTTCAAGGGACATTAATGGGATGACTGCTAAGTCAGGCAAGTTGATGATATAGGAGATTACAAAGCTTGGGCCAGTGAGATGGCTGAGTGGGTAAAGGCACTTGCCACCAAGCCTGATGCCTGAGCACTCTGGCACATAAAACACTCAGCAAAAATAAACAGATAATACACACATTCACACATATATACCCACCCTGTCCAGGCTCTAGCTGAGTATCCTACTTCTTCTTGTCTTTCTCTCTCTCTCTCTCTCTTTTAAAAGATTTTATTATGTATAATGCATTATATGCTTGCAGGCCAGAAGAGGGCACAAGATCTCATTATAGTTGGTTATGAGCCACCATGTAGTTGCTGGGAATTGAACTCAGGACCTCTGGAAGAGCAGGCGGTGCGCTTGACTTCCTGAGCCATCTCTTCAGCTCCCGGGGCTGCATCTCTTGCTGTGTTCCTCCAAAACTGAAGATTGTCTAAGTATTAGTTACATTACTAACCAAGATGTTGTAGGAGACTGCTTTGGGGGACACACTGTACCTGGGCTAGTCATCTATAATAAAAGTAAGGGTACTGGTACATACTGGTATAAGCATGCTATATAATTAATTCCTTTATCTTTTGATAATTTTAAAAATTATTTGTATGTATGTGGGTATGTGCACCTGAGTGGAGGTGCCTGCAGGAGTCAGAGGTGTTGGATCCCTCTGGAGCTGGAGCTTCAGCCAGTTGTGAGCTACCAGATATGGATTTAACTCTGGTCAATGCCAGAGCAGTGGGTGCTCGTAGCTACTGAGCCATGGCTCCAGCCCCATAATAATATATGCTTTAAATTACTGTTGTTGCTTTTATGGTTATCATTGTGTGTGTATGCATGATGTGTGAATTCAGGTACATGTATGCCACGGTTCTCACATGGAGATCAGAGGACAACTTTGTGGAGTTGGTTTTCTCTTTGCTCCTTAACACAGAATCAGGGGATCAAACCCGGGTCGTTAGGTTTGCACGGCAGTGCCTGTAACTACTGGAACCATCTTGCCAGCCCCTAGGAGCTAAGTTTTCCAGGAGCCAATAACATCTCTTGCTTGCTTGATAGGGTGGCTCTGTTTACCATGAGATCACATTACAATCCTTAACTAAAGCCCTCAAAAACACAGGAGATAGATGAACTGGGTTCCCTACACCCCACTCTCACTAAATTCCTTGGCCAATATTGGAACAAAACCAGAGAGAATTAGATTTCTTATTAGCAGAAAAAAAGAGGGGTGTGCGTGCTCCTGGATTCTACCTGTATACTTAGGTCAACAGCCAGGATGAGGAGTTCACATTAAAGAAGCAGAATGACCACACCCTGTGAGAAGAGGCACCTATGGAAGGCTGCCACTGGATACTGCTTCATCTGTGCCTGACTTCTGGCACTTGGGCAGCCATCACTGGCCACTGTTATGCTTGGGGAGGGTGTCTTCTCTACACTATCATTTCCAAGTCAAACTGATGCTGCCCCATGGTCCACCCACTACAGACAGAGCCCGTGCCACTGCTCTCATCCCCGTCCCATCAGGTAGGGTCAGCAAGTGCAAAGCAGCTCTGATGTCAGACTTCCACCCGCCACCATTTCCCTAAGAACAAGAAGGGAAAGGTTGGGGAAGACAGCTCAGTGTGATGATTAAGATCAGAGTTCAAACCCCCAATGCCCACATAAAAGCTGGGCTCACTGGCACACCACTGAAACCTGGGTAATATGTGTGTGTGTGTGTGTGTGTGTGTGTGTGTGTGTGTGTGTGTTTAGCAGGAGAGAACATGAGTTAGATTCCCAGAATCTGCTGGCTAGCCAGCCTTATCAATCAGCCTTATCAATCAGGTTCGGGAGAGACTGTCTCAAAATGTCAAGTAATGAGCAATAGAGGAGACAACTCAACATTAAACCCTGCCTTCCTTGTGCACATGTATACACAGGTACTTGCATATATATTAGCATGACACACATGCAGTAGACACATGCACATTCTCATGAGTAAACATACAAACACAAGACTGGAGAAGACATCTTGGAGAGTGATAAAATAATAACACATTCATGGAGACTCACTTAGTTTTTCTCCCTCACTTTCAGTAGGTGAAATAAGCCTGTCACCCGGCCCTTATTCTATCAAAAGGGACACCCCACCAGATACAGGTCAATGTCCTATGTCACAGGGATAACCTGGCCACTGACTTGTATCTTGTTCTCTGAAACCACCCTCATAACAAAGGGATGCCACGCCCTTCCCACACTGCCCAAGAGTGGCAGCCCCAGGTCCTCAAGTGTTAGTCCTTTCTCCTCAGCCCCATTCTAATGAACAACTCTGCCTAAGGCCAGGCATGGTGGCACACATGGCTACTCTACTCGAGATCACCAAAAAGTGAGGATTAGTCCCTGGGCTCAGATGGACTGGACAGCAGTGGAGATGGAGGTGCCTGGCTTTGCACTTGCCCTTTGCCTGGCAGTCATCTGGGAGGGCAAACCTGTGGCCCTGGTCATCTCTGAAAAATGATCTTTCCTAGCAAGTGGGTGGCTGACTCACCCAAATCCTTAGCATTGTTTGACAGCATGTGTCGAGGGAACAATCAATATTCACAGACTAGCTCAAGAAGAAACAAGAGAGGGCTAGAGAGATGGTTCAGCGGTGAGTGCTAACTGCTTGCAGAAGATTCAGGTTTGCTTCCCAGCACTTAAATCAGACAGCTCACACTGCCTCTAGCTTCAGTTCCAGGGAGTCCAATGTCCTCTGGCTTCTGAGGGCACCTGCACACACGTGGTATACACGAATAAAATAAAAATCTTCTTTTTTAAAACTAGAAATAATAAGAGCCAAAAGATGACTCAGCAGATAAAGGCATTTGCCACCAATCCTGATGACATGAGTTCAATCTCTGGGACCCACATAGAGGAAGAAGTGAACGGCTTCCTGCAAATTGTCCTGACTCAAACATTTATCATGGCTTGCATATTCCCACATGTATACACATACAAATAAATAAATGTAATAACAATAATAATAATACTAAGAAGAAGAAGAACAACAACAACAAGGGGCAGCAGCTGGGTGCTTTGGCACACCTGCATCTAAGTGCTTGGGAGGCAGGGACAGAAAGACTGCTGAAAGTTCAAAAGTTCAAGGCCCGCCAGGAGATCCTGTCTGAGATAAAAAGAGGAGGAAGAAAACTGTGAGCTTTCACAAATGGACACACATGCTCCAGGACTGTCAGCCACTTCTGCACAGACAGAGGTCACATCATCTCTCGTAACTGCAAGGACACAGGCATGCGCTAGCACATCCTGCTGGCTGAGTGCCCCACGACTATTCAACTCCCAGTGTGGCTTCTCTGCATCTTCTGGCTACTTCACCCACTTGGGCCACTTCTCCCTGAACCTGCTCTCCTCTCCTGTGAGGACACAATGTGGAGCACAGAAGCTTGGACCTGCTGGTGTCTACCCTGGGTACTTGCATCTTTTTGTTGGTCTTGTGTAGTAGATGTTTCCCCAGCTCAAGGGCCAGGGCTTCTGCCTGGAGCATGTTGGGAGGGAATGTCAGGAGGAGCAGCTACTATCAGATTGACTGACACAGCATGGCACAGATAAGAGGGCTTGTGGACTCTGAGAGGGGACAAGACAAACTCGAAGATGAGTCACTGAAGAGGATGAGGAGCCAGGGAAGGGCAGGGCAGCGGCTTCCTTGCAAGGTCCCTGTGCACGAAGGTCATGAAGCACATGACTATCACCTCACCCAGGTGGCACCTGACAGAAGCTGTGTACACTGGCTGAGATTTAGATCCATAGCTGCCTGGTTCTCAAGCCCATTCTTTTTTTCCTATACAGGTGGTCATCTGAGAGGACATCTCTTCTGGGGCTCAGAGATCGGTAACGGGACCTCCAGAATAGATTAATTGCCTTCAGAGCAAAGTAAAAGAACAGATAGGCAAAAATGAGAAACACAGAAAAGAAGCAAAAGAATGACAAATTCTCCCCAAATTGCATATCATTTCTGTCTGGAAAATCAGACATAAAAGATGCTGGAGACATGGCTGTAATGAGAGAACCACCTAACCAAATGTCAGCTCTGATTTCTTGCTTTCAGCCAGCACAGTCAAAGAATATTCCAGAACTGATGCTGCTCCTTTGTTCCAACAGCAGAGGTTTCTCAGTTCCAAGTGTCTCCAGGGCACTGCGCTGTGAGCTCCAGATACTCAGTTCTGTTTCTTATACTGCAAGACAGAGAGATGAGAAATGGGTGAGGAAAGCAGGTGGAAAAGGGCTCTGTTGTGTTACATGGGTCTCCCCTTCCCCACAGGAGTTTCTGGGAGGTGGTGACTCCATCAGGGGGCCCTTCACTGTCTTGTCTTAAGTTGGTGCCTAGACCCTTCTTCCTTACTGAGTAAGCTGGGGGGGGGGGGGATCATGGGAGGAAGGCTGGCAGGCTGAGGGCATTGGGACTGAGCATGGAGCTCACCAGGGCTTGTCTTTATTCTGAATCTTGTTTGTGGGAGAAAAGTCCCAGGCAGAGGAGACCCTCAGAAGCCCAGGGTCCCTAGCCAATCACCAAGGTTTTCCTTTTTCTGTTTTTGATTTTTCTGTCGAGGATAAGGCCCAGGGGCTTCTGCACTAGGCAAGCAATCTACCACTGAGGTTAATACCCTGACAAATCTGGTTTTTACAAAGTGAACTTTAAATCCTACATCTGGAGCATCTGAGTTAGAACAAGGATCTGGGGGTACACTCCAGTTCTGCACATTCCTGACTGCCTTTCCCACCTACAGTCTAGGTGTTGGTCCTAGACAGCAGCCTAGTCTTGGTCAACTTCACATAAACTCAAGTCACCTGGGAAGAGGCAACCTCAGCTTAGGAACTGCTTCTACCGGATTGGCCTGTAGGTATCTGTGAGGCATTGTCTTAATAAACGGTTGATATAGGAAGGACCAGCCTACTGTGGTAGTACCATCACCAGGCAGGTGGTCCTGGGGTGAATAAAGTAGTTGAGGGAGCCATAGGAAGCCAAGCCAGTTGGCAGGCTTCCTCTGTGGTCTGCTCTAGTTCCTGCCTTGGCTTCCCTTGGAAATGGACTGTAGCCTATAAGCCAAATAAACCCTTTCCTGACCCAAGGTTTCTGTCAGTGTTTTAAGCACAGTAACAGAGAGTAAACTAAGATACCACCCCCAAGACAGCCTCCCTCCAAGCCAGATACAGCTATGCCATGCAGGACAGTAGAGCTGTCCTTAAAGGGAAACACAACAGTCCCTGTGCCCGGGTCAGCTCACTCAGCACTGCCTGGCAGTGACTGGTCTTTCAGGATTAAGGGTGACCCTCTCACCTTGCAGGTGGGTGGGGGTGTGGTGGTGGGGTAAGCAACCTTAAGAGATTAATCTCCTACCTTGGATGAAGGAAAGCAGGTGCCTCTGTTTTCAACTGTGATGCGCAAGCACCCCCTAATGGCCAATGGAGTTACAGCATCCCCATTCCAGTGCACAGGCCGAGGCCAGAGCCAAGCAAGCGCTTACCTTGTTCATGATCCAGTCGGCATCTTCAATGGCTCTTTTAATAATCTGCTGGATTCTCTCCGGGTTGTCTTCGTCTGAGTGAACTTGGAAACTCTGTAAGTTTCAGCATAAAAGGACATGGCCAAGTGAAATTCAGAGCTTCATAGCCCAGTCCCAAGAGACTGTAGGGCACTGGTCACCTCTTAGCTCTGCTGAGGTGTGCTCATCCGGCCCACGACTCTTAGACCACAGCGTTTGAGCTCTAGTCTATCTGACAGCAGAACTGGCTGTGCAGCCAGCAGGGAGGATGAAAAGGAGACCCAGCCACTGGTCACACAGGTTATTTGGCAGGTGATCAGGGCCAAGGGGAGCCACAATCTCTGGGTTTGATTTTCTCAGTATGGGAATCTACATCGATCAAAGTGTGCTGGGGTGGAATTGGCCTTGCCACCACCAGGTGCTGGCGCTGGGGAAGCAACAGGGAACGGAGAGAAGGCATAGGGCAAAAGATCCTGGGAAATCCAGCGGGGCTTCTGACCTGAGACTTGAATTCACTTGTGTGAACCTCAGGGTTCTTCCAAAAGAATGGAGTCCTCCCTCCCTTCCCTGTGCTTCCAACCCCACATCCACTCTCCTATTCATCCCAGAAGCCCACTCTGTGCCTGTCCAGGAAGTCGCCCCTCACTGCCCCAAAGCTAATCACTGCCCTCTGTTTTCCTCAGCTTTCTATTGCTACCACTGTTTCTCTTACTTTTTGAGACAGGATCTCACTATGTAGCCCTGGCTAGCCTGGAACTCACTATGTAGACCTGGCTGGCCTTGAACTCAGAGAGATCCACCTACCTCTGCCTCTTGAGTGCTGGGATTAAAGATGTGTGCCACCACAACATAGCTGTATGAAATTTAATTTTTAGATATTTATTTAGAAATCATTTCCTTTTTTTAAATATTTATTTATTATGTATACAGCGTTCTGCCTGCATGTATGCCTGCAGGCCAGAAGAAGGCACCTGATCTCATTATAGTTGGTTGTGAGCCACCATGTGGTTGCTGGGAATTGAACTCAGGACCTCTGGAAGAGCAGATGGTGCTCTTAACCTCTGAGCCATCTCTCCAGCCCCACTGTTAAATTGTTATTATTTTGTTTGTGGCATGGTGTTTTGTCTGTGTGTATGTCTGTGTACCATGTGCATGCAGTACATGGGTGGCTAAGAATAGAACCTGGATCCTCTGGAAGAGCTGCAGTGCTCTTAACCTCTGAGCCGTCTCCCCAGCCCCAGAAATGATTTCTTATAGAAAGGTAGTATGAGGTACACAGGACTCCTGACCTACCCGTTGTTAACACTTTGCCTTGCTGGTTTTTCATCCTCTCTACAGAATCTTCTAAAGTAAGTTATAGACACTATACCTTGTCCCCTAATGCCCTGTGTCTCCTGACAAAGGGACCTCTGATGTAACCACAGCAATCAAGCTAAGACAAATAAGCATCAATGCAACCCCTACCTAATCCACAGCTAGTGTCCTAATTCCCACTGCTGAGTTCCTCTCTGGCAGGATCTGGGTCAAGCCTTCACTTGTGACATCACTGCAGTCGATGTTAATCAAGAGGGGCTTGCCTTTCCCAGTGGTCCGTAAAACTTTGTTCTGCTTCTAGTTATTTATTGTTTTTTAAGACAGGTCCTCTTACTGGGACCTGGGAGACAGAATCCTCTTGTCTCTTCCTCCCCAGTGCTGGGACTGTAAGTGCAGGCCACCATGCCAACCTTTCTGGGTGTTGAACTCTGGTTCTCATGCTTGTACAGCAAGCACTGATCTCTTATCAACTGATCTCTCTCTCCTGTCTCAACACAGTCTGTTTTTATCCTTGGAGCTATCTCACTGAGGGCCCAGCACAAGCACAGCACTGAGATGCCAACAGATACAGCCTCTGTGCCACAGGCAGAAGCCAGAGGCCAGCTGCCCACGTATGCAATGAAATTTCTAGGCCCGCTCCCCGGCACCTGTGGCTCTGGCCCCCAGTGGACACCTTCCCCAGACCTGCTCCCACCTGCCTGACAGCATGCTTGTAGTGCTCCTGGATGCCCTTGGTTGGCAGCTGCCGGCAACAACGCAACAAGTAACGGTACAGCTGCAATGGCGTCTGGACCAGCTCTGCCCCCGGCAGAGGGGCCATGTGGGAGCCCCGGTCCTGAAAAACACAGAACATCATGCTTTTAGCCATCAGGCTGGCTCCACAGTGGCACTGGTCTCCAATCTGCACAGAGGCGAGGCCCCCTTGTGGCCCAACCCCAGAAGCCTACACCCTGAGTTGGGGCTAGCCTTAGCATATAGCAGGCCCATGAGGACCTGTAGAAGTAGACGTGTAGAAGTGTAATGTAGAAGATGTGCCACCTCAGCCCAGAGTCTTGCTAAAGCTCAGCTTCAGGTGGCAGGTGATATGAGGAAATGGCCAGAAAACCCCAGGTGGCACTCACAGAGCTGTCAAGGCTACCAACAGCCAGGCACATGCTAGTGAGGGCATCAGGCAAGAGGACAGGAAGCCTGAAGGTCTAAACCTGGCTAGTCAAAGCAGTGTTCCCCAAACATTGGCAAGACCAAGGCTCTTGTACAAAACAGTCTTGGGCCCTAGCCAGATGCATGTTAATGAGATACTCAGCAGGTCAGAATGCACACTGTGGCTCCCATGAAGAAGCAGCTAAAGACTGAGTGACCAAAGGGAAGCCAGGACTAGGTATGTAACTTCATGTTACTGAGTTATTAATAACAATGAGCACAATATTCATTTCACATACAAACTGATGCAAACATATGAAAACTAAGCACAGAGAGGTAAGGTAACTTGCCCAAGCTCACACAGCTGACAAAAGGGCCATCTGAGATTTAAACCTTGGCATTCTGGCTCCACCGTCCAGAAACAAAAGGGACCTGCAACCTTCTGTGAATTCCAGGCCAGTCAAGACAATATAGCAAGACACTGCCTCAAAAACCATTTTTATTTGTTTTAAGGCCTAGAGAGATGGTTCTACAGGTAAGAGTTCTTGGTGTCTTCCAGAGGACTGGGGTTCAGGTCCCAGCACCCACACAGCTGCTCATAACCATCTGTTGCTTCTGTTACATCCAGGATCCCAAACATACACATGGTACACACATACACATGCACTCGAGTGTGAGCATTCCCACCCACTCACACGTACACACTCCTGCACACACGAGTTCGTGCGCACACGCGTTCATGCACCCACACAGGCAGGCCCACGGGGGGTTGGCGGGGAAGGAAAGCAGTCACTCACACCCATAACATAAAATATAATTTACAATCTTTTAAATACTAGGGAGAAAGATCTACTAACATACGAGTATTCACAGGGAGCCATTCTGCAATCTTCACAAGTTCACCGCTGCAGGAACCACCACCATGAAGAACGAGCTTATCCACCCAAAATTACCTGCCTCCAGCTACTGACTAGCTTCCCCAACCCAGGCTCCTTCACATGTCCCCAAGTTTGTGTCAATGGAATGGTCTGCCATGTTTCCTTCTGTGTCTAAGGAATCCATTTATTGATCTCTTGTGTCTATGTCTGTCTGTCTGTCTATTTTGGCTTTTCCAAGATAGGGTTTCTTTGTAGGCCTGGCTGTTCTGGAACTTACTCTGTAGACTAGGTGGGCCTCAAACTCAGAGATCTGCCTTAATCTATTTCCTAAGTGGTGAGACTAAAGGCGTGCACCACCACCACCTGGTTTCCATATTTTTAAAATCTGAATCTGTTTTTCAGCTATTACATAAATCATAAGAATTATGGACATTTGTGGAGTACCATAGGATATTTCAAAACATGTTTTTATTATGATTTTAAAAGGCTTACTCTAATTATAGTATGTATGTGTCTGTGGGAAGGCATGCACGTGAGAAAATCACTGATGCCACAGGAGGCTCTCACAGTTGAGGGGGGCCCAAGTCTCAGCATGGTGCCTGGCCCCAGCAAGCTTCACAGTGGATGAACTGAACCAACCGCTCGATCCTGTTATCTCCTCACTACAGGCTTCCGGGGGGGGGTGTTGGGGGGATCCCTGTGTGTCAGCTGAAAAAGCTCAGAGAAGGGACCGAGTGACTGGTGTTAGTTTTAAAGTTGCAAAGTCTGCGGAGAACACCGCCAGGAGAACCAGACACTAGAACTGTCAGACACCCCTGCACTAACAAGGAACGGTGATAGGCTGGGGTCAGAGGCGCCAACATTCTATTTCAAGAATGTCTTCGTAGCAATACACGCTCATTTCTTCAGCTAAATTGGCCATTTCCTCATGGTTCTTCCGGTTCTTGCTCCAACATTGAAGTTCACCAGCAACTGTCCGCCCCCATCATCCATCTCCCCACCCCCACCCCACCCCCGGAAATGCCAGCTTTGCAAAACTCCGGTGCACACGGGCCCAATCTACCTGACCAACCAGAGCCTGGGATTCTTATCCACTCAGGGATTGGCTCACAGATGAGCAACTGGGACTGGAAGACTCCTTCCCCAACTAGACTCAGTAATTCTACAAGGGATATCATCTTGCCTGCTCTTGATTCCAAGCAGAATGCAAAGCTGGACAAAGAAACAATGCAAGAACAAAGTCTGAAAAAAAAAAAAGAAAGAAAAGGAAAGGAAAGGAAAGAAAAGAAAAGAAAAGAAAAGAAAAAAGAAAAAATGTTAAATCCGGGCTGGAGAGATGGTTCAGCGGTTAAGAGAGCCTACTGTTTTTCCGAAGGTCGTTAGTTCAAATCCCAGCATCATATGATGGCTCACAACCATCCATAATGAGATCTGATGCCCTCTTCTGGGGTATCTGAAGACAGCTACAGCGAGCAGGGCCCGGAGCGAGCAGGGCCCGGAGCGGGGCCCCGAGCTAGCAGGGGGGCCAGAGTGAGAAGAAAAAGTGTCCGAAGACAGCTACAGTGTACTTACATATAATAAATAAATAAATCTTTAAAAAGCAGCTTGGAATGGCGATTCTGTCACCTTCAATTCAAAAGACTGATAAATCTTGACGCCCCACTTCTACTTCCAGGGGCTGGGGTATGGCTCGGTTGGTAGAACACCTGCCTAGCATTCAGGAAGTTCTGGGCTCAATCTCTAACACTGCAAGCAGAAAGCATGCCCAGTGCAGGCCTGATGTCCCAGCACTAAGGAGGTGGAGGTAGCAAGGTCACAAGGTCATCCTTGGCTATGTATATAGTGAGTTTAAGAACAGCCTGGGCTACACGTCTCAAAAAACAAACCGAAACAAAACCACTTCTATGACCCATTTCAATGGTTCCAGCTGTCGGGAAGTCTAAACAGGACAAAGTCCGTGCTCTCACCAGGCTGACTGGCCCTGCTTTAGCCTAGCCCAGAGGGGAACCCCATAAGCTGTGATGGGCAGGGCCCTGAAGGGCAACCACAGAGGACACACTACAGTCCCAATATGACAGGCAGCTCCCCTGGCAGGCTTCCCCAGACTATATAAAGTGCTAATCAAATATTGTAAAATGCTAGTCCGGAACAGATGGTTGCCATCTGCGGTCCTCAAACTTAACATTTGGAAAGAGCACAAGTTTGCTTCATTGCTTTAAAACCCAAGCAATACTTAGTAACCAACCCAGCAAGTATGGGCGGAAGATTATTTTCAGCTCAATTATATTACTTAGTCATTCTCAGTAATAACCAGCAGAGAATATGTGTGTGGGTCCACTGAGAGAAACTGAACTAAAAAATGTTTTAATTAAATTTAAAGTGTGGGTTTACTATTATTCAGGGGGCCATGAACCTCCCAGCACCATTACCAAAACTATAGTCAAACCCCCTGTCCCTGGAAAATGCTCACTCTCTAATTCTGCCCTTTGGACCTGACCTTGGACTCCATCCCCAGCTGTGCCCTGTGACAGCTTCATCTCCCAGGCAACCATGCTAAGATGGCCTCTCGTAGCCCAACGGGTCCCCTTCCTTCTAACCCCAAGCCACTGGCTTTGAACTCCGATCAAAGTCTACCTCTCTGTGCCTCGTACATTTACAGCTCCTTCTAGTGCAGATTCCTCCTGTCTCTCCTGCCAGTCTGGAGCTGGCCTCCCTGCCTTCCATCCACTTCCCTATCTGCTCTCTACCCAACAGCCCGAGTAGACCTGAAACACAAATTTCAGGGCACCCTGTCACCTCCTAATCCTCCCACAGCTTGTCACTCTGGCAACTTTTCTCAAAATGTTATGTTTAAAACCGTTTTGGTTTTGTTGTTATTGTTTTTAATGAATAGGTACAGAAGTGCACTAAGCAGACAGAGTTGCAATCAAAATGAAGAACTGGCAGAAATGGTGCCATGGCACTGAGCGGGGAAGGTGCTGGCCTACAGAATACACTCAGGTCCCTTTCCATGGCCCAGGGAGTCCTGTGTCTGCACCACCCAGTGTGGGGTATGTGAGTGTGTTGTAGGGTGTGTGTGTAGGGTGTGTGTGTGTCAGTACGAGGTATGGAAGTATGTTCAAGCTGTGTGTATCTGTGTGTCAGTGTGGGGTATTTGGGTTGTGGAGGTCTGTGTGTGTCTGTGTGGGGTATGGGAGTATGTGTAGGTGTGTATGTCAGTGTAGGGCGTATGTACGTACGTACATACGTACGTACGTACGTATGTGTGGGGTTTATGAGTGTGTGTGTGTGTGTGTGTGTGTGTGTGTGTTACAAGGCATCTGTCGTGTAATTCTGTGAACTGGCAAGTCCAAACCCTGCAAAGCCGAAATGTCCTGACTCTAATCCTAAGACAGAAAGTTGCCAGGAAGTGGGAAAGAGCCAGGGTCCCAGTTCAAAGGGCTTCAAGAGAATTCCTGCGTAGGAAAGGTTCAGACTGTTCATTCTAGCCCCATAACAGTCAAACTTGTAAACATCTAAAACCCTCCAGACAGTAGAGACAGTAGCAATAACTGAGGCCACGTAGCACCCCTGCCTGCCCCCATGACTGATTAAACTGTGTGGCAGGTAAATCTCTCCACATCTCCTGGCCTACATTTCCTGGTGCTCTCTAAGTGTAAGACTGCCACAGGACAGGCAGAGCAGGTAGACAGGAAGTGGTTCAAATGATCAGGAAGAAGTCGTGGTGACCTCAGAAAGGCCGAATCACCCCATTCCACTCTAGCCTGACTTCCACCTCAGGCTTTCACCTGGATTAGGGAAGGGCATCCACCTATGTGCAAAGAAGGCCCTGGCAGCCATTCTCCAAGGGTGGTTACAGTGCTCTATCAACTCCTCAACCCAAACCTTTCTATAGCTATGCACGCACCAGCTGACACTGTCCAGTTGGTATGAATCTTCTACTGTTACTGGGAATCACGATGATATTGTGGCTATGTGGTGTTTGCTCTTCTCCTCAGAGATGTGGGTGCAAGTATTAACAGGAGGTATGTGCCGGGCAGTGGTGGCGCACGCCTTTAATCCCAGCACTCGGGAGGCAGAGGCAGGAAGATTTCTGAGTTCGAGTCCAGCCTGGTCTACAGAGTTTCAGGACAGCCAAGGCTACACACAGAAACCCTGTCTCAGAAAAGAGAGAGAGAGAGAGAGAGAGAGAGAAGAGGAGAGAAGAGAAGAGAAAGATATTGATTGATTCTAGGCTCTGCAAGTATTTCCAAACAGTTCAACAAAAGCCAATCCACAGAAGGGACAAACTAAGTTTGAGCTCTATCCTGATCACCAGCAAGTCCATCACACAAAGCTGACTCCCTCAGTCCCTCTGTCATACCCTTTCCAGCACAGGAGTGGAAGACATTACATCTTCCCCACCCCACCCCACTCCCACTCAGTACTTCTCATCCCTGCCTTCCCTACCCTCTACTCTGAAGCACACCGAGAGTTCGAGGAACAGCAGATTGATTGTGTTCAGACCAGTTCCATGAACAATGACCCCGTCCGCTCCCGGGACCAGAGAATTCAAGGAATGCAGCCCAGACTGCACTCTCTGCTCAGACCCTCATGGCCCTGGCATCCACTTCAAAGTACCTTCCTCCATGAGCTATTATTAAGTTGGTGTCCCCATCTTGTACTGTCTGAGTCCCAGTCAGCCAGCCACGCAGTCTCCAGGATGCCCGACTATTATTCAAGTCGTCTCTATGTAATGAAAGCACAGAACAGTCACACCAGGACCGTCCTCAGCATAGCTCAGTCATGTAACATCTTCCCAAGCACCTGAGAGTACAGAACCACTAAGAAGACCAACACCTTGTTTATCCAGAATCTTCTGCATAGCTGATGTCATGTTTGATCACCTTTTCACACAGAGGCTAATTAGTTCATTAGGACAGCTGTTCACACATAACCTCATTAAATACAATATTAGAGAAGGTACTGTTAGCTCCATTTTATAGATAAGGAAACCAAGGCTCAGAGAAGCTGTGATATGTCAGTGGTCACATAGCTGTGCACAGTCAGGCAGGGAACTAACCATAAGTCTATTTGATTCTGAAGCTCACAACCTTACTTGCATCTCTGACATCTGCTAAACGGTCTACCTAAGAACATTAAGGCTGGGGTGGGGGAGTAACCCAGTGTTAAGAGCACCTCCCAAACATGTGTGAATCCCTGAATTAAGTTCCCAGAACTAAAACAAAATGCACAAGAAGGGACCTCATCCATAAAGAACTCTTCTGGGCCTATGCAAGAACAGGCTCAGTCACTGATAAGCTTACTTAACTGGACTGTTTAGGCACAACTTAGCCACAAATCTTTATTCCACACCTTTTAGAAACACAAGGGCCCTGTAGCACCTTCTCAGACACAGGTGGAAAAAAGTCAGACTAATGTCAACTACACATACACAAAGGAATGCTTTTTTAAAAAATCTTAGATAAGATGACTTATTTGACACAGGCCTTAAAACCTGAGTTCAAACACCTGGATCCCACAAGGTGGCAGGAGAGAACCAATTCCCAAAAGTTGTCCTGACTTCCACATGTGACCACACACACACAACTGAATGGGCCTGGTGGCATGTCCCTGTAGTAGCACTAAGGAGGTAGAAGCAGGAAGCCTAGGAGTTCAGGGTTCAGACTAGGGTCAGCCTTGGCTATCCAACCTAGGAGTTCAGGGTTCAGACTAGGCTACACAACAAGCTCAAGGTCCACCTCGGCTATCCAAGATCCTGTCTTAAAACTGAAACAAAACCAATTTATAAAAGTTAAAGAACATAACCTATTAAGGGGGGAGGGAGCATAAAGGGAACTTCCTGGGTGCCAGGTGACACGGCTAGCGTAGGTGCTAAGAAAGGACCCAGTCACATGTAAGCTTATTGTCCTTATCACTAACCTGTGTCCTAACACAGGTCACCTAAAAAAAATTGGAAAAAGAGTCATACATTTAAGAAGATAATGGAACTGCAGAAAATAACCCGAAATTATGCCCAATTGAGTACTGATAAAAGCCTGCACCAGCCATTTTTTAAATATGCAATTAATCTTCATGATGGAGAAAGCAGGAATGGTTTGCTCCCTGCCCCCACCCACCCTAGGGCTCCATCTGGCATATTTATATTCTTCCAGCAATCCTGCCTTCCCTCCCCCCTCTCCCACACAGCCAAGGTCAGCCCAGACTCTCTACATTCCCACGGGCACACCCTTCAGCTTTGCATCCATCCCTATGGGAGATGGGGATGCTGGAAATGAATCCTGGGGCTTGACCGTGCCTGGCAACCTTTTTACCACTGAGCTGTCCCTAGCTCCTGATTAGTAGCTAAGCTAATCAGTCTCCTTCTTTCTGGCCAATTCCCACGTGCCACCCAAGGCTATTTCAAACTTTATCCTTCTCTTTCTTTGGCCCCACTACTTTACACCCAGAAGACAGGCATGTAATAGTAAGAACTTCAAATGAGTCCCAAAGGCCATCACTGGGTGCATGGAGAGATAAAATCTGATCCAGGTAGACCTTGGAAAATTATTCTCTAATAAAGAAAATGAAGCGCTTACACATGCTACCACGTGCGAGCCTTGAAGGAGGCATGCAAGACGCAGGAAACCAATAGCCAGGGCTACATATGATTGATTCTATTTCTGTGAAATGTTCAGAATTAACAAAATCTATGGAAAGCAGATAAGTGGTTGCCTAGCACAGAGAAAAGGAAAGAGACTGGAGAGCGGTGTTGCTAGCTAATGGAGATGGTTTTCTTTGAAGGTAAACGTTCTAAAATCGACAGCGGTGGTAGATGCACACCTGCGCACATTCTAAAAGTTATTAAACATGTGCATTTTAGCACTGACCGGGAATCCCAGTATTCCTGGGAGGTTGGGGCAGGAGGATTACAAGTTCAAGGGCAGACAGGGTTACATATTGCAAAGACCAAAATTATTCCAGTTACTCCTGGTAACAGGGTGTTCCTGCAGACCCAGTGAGAGTAGAGTGGCACGTCTCCTCTTTAAAAACCATAGAACCAAGGCTGCCCTAACCGAGTGCAGATGCCAGCAGCACATGGCGGAGTCCTGGCTCCCCGCGTCTTCTGACACCGCATCCCGGCCTCCCACGCTCCTCCGCGGCGCTGCAACTATGGCTGCGACAGGTGTTGCTGGCTCTCGTGGAAAGCCTGGATCGCCCCCAGGGCTTCCACAGATCCCGGCCCTGCAGGCAGCCTTGGTAATTCCCAGCCCGCCCCCGCCGCCGCCGTCCCCCCCGCCCCGAGTCCCCGCCCAAGGGTCCGTGCAACGCGGCTCACCCGCCTTCCCGGCGGACGCCAACTCGAGACACCGAGAGAGACACGACTGCGCCTGCGCGGCGGAAGCAAGCTTAGCCCCGCCCCCACCTGGTACCCAAGCGCCCTCTGCCGGCCACTCGCGGGACTCGGGGTCCTACTGGGTGCGGGCTTCCTGATCCGACCCCACCCAGTTGGCTTAGACCCACAGCCTGCTTTCCCTTGTCTTCCTTACTACCTTGGATACAATCTCTGATGGCAAGCTCTTCCTCATATCCCCACGAATGGATAGAATATTAGGGGTGCTCAAGATCTGTGTAAAGGCTTCTTGAAGGACGTGTCCTTCCTGTTGTCATGTTGATGACAGGAATTATGTTTGGAAGGGAGTCTTCATTTTGAGTCACTTCATCAAATTACAGTCCCACAACACCTGTCAGCAGAATACATATGACAGTAATAGGCATGCTTCCTTTCAGACTCTGCTATAATTATCATCGAGGGAAAGAATGCAGAATCTCAACCTCCAGCTACTGCCAGGATCATTCTTTGAAAATGAAATAATGCTGTCTCATTAAATGGGTTCTCCCCACTCGCGCGTGTTTAAAGTCAGAATGCTTCTCTGAATTGATTTAAATACAAGTTTTATATCCTGAAAGAAATAAAGATGAGTCTTTTTCAGGAGACAAACGCCCTGTTCAATGAAGCTTCAAGCTTCTCTGGGTTGCTGTCTGAAAGGCAGCAAGGGTACCGGTGGATAACATTGCTTCTCCTCATCTCTCTTCTCCGGGGCTTTTAAAATCTACCTGTAATGAAAAGCCCGATTTCCTTACACACACTCCTCGTGTAGCTGCTTTAACAAGACGATTGCTTTTAATATCTTTTTTCTTCATTTTTAAAAAGAAAACACTGCTGTCTAGCAGCACTCAGAAATCTATTTTTCTTCCTCTTAGGAAGCAGGGGCTATTTCTTAACAGAACTTTTTCCTTTCCCTGATTATTCTTCAACTCTCTAGAATCCCACTGTCTACCCACACACACACAAAGCACCCCCCCCCCTTTAGCTTACACACTACCCTGTCCTCAAATCCGTGTGGGAGGATTCTTCCCCTGGAAATCCCAAATAATTACCTTCATTTATTTTCAATATGAAGACTTGGACCAAATATATCTGAAAGATCCAATTGCACCCTCATAAATCAGCCTTCTTATTTACCCATGCATAATCACGGCATGTCATTAGTGCAGATCCAATCAATAAATCATTACGCTTTTAGAGCCCTTACTAGGAGCAACCTGCTGGGACACCAATCCACTCTCAAACCACATTAAGATCCTTTCATATTTTTAAAAAATTTCAGTCTGTTCTCTCAGTCCCACTCTTTTGTTCCTAGATCTCCATGTTCTTGCTTCAGAAGCCTCATTCTAATACCTAGATCATAAAATATTCAAGAAGCAAGCTGTTAGCTTTACCTCTGAAGGGCTCCACCTTCCCCCCTCTTGTGTTACTTCTATCTTTACAGAGATGCAACAACGTTTATCTTTCTCAAAAACTCTTTGTCGACAGCTAGGCAGCACAAAAGAAGAACAGAAGAGAAAAAAGATTTTTTTTTTTAACCTGAGGGAGAGATCTGGATAGCAACTCCCTTTCTTTTACGGAGTCATAGTGAGAACTTGGATTTAAGAGTAATCCAAGCCAGGAGGTGCACACCTTTAATCCCAACACTCCGGAAGCAGAGGCAGGTGGAGCTCTGTGAGTTCGAGGCCATTCTGCTCTACAAATCGAGTTCCGAGACAGCCAGGGCTGTTACACAGAGAAACAGGGCTGTTTTGTCTCATAAAACCACAAACAAAACAAAGAAAGAAGTAAAAGAAAGAAAAAAACGAAAACAAGGCAATAGTGATTCTTTTTAACTTGACAGGAACTTTAGATTTCTTTCTATTTCGTAGTAAAATTAAAAAATTCTTACCAGTCCAAGCATTCACTGAAATGGCACCAGGTCCATAATCTAGTGACAGCGACAGCCTACCCATTCTTAGTCTGTCATTTTCTTTTACACTGAAATTTCAGCAGCTGAGCACCCTTGTGTAAGGCTGCATGATATTTACAGGCCAATGGAATTTTTTTTTTTTAAATATGGAGTGCTTCACGAAGTTTTCTGTCATCCTTGCACAGGGGCCATGCTAATCTTCTCTGTATTGTTCCAATTTAAGTATATGTGCTGCTGAAGCAAGCACAAGCCAATGGAATTTTAAAGACCCTTTGCTTAAGAAATTTATCACTCAAGAGTTGGCTGTGCAGGAGATTCCTCCTCACTGGGGAATGTATCAGCTTCCCTCGGAGCTACATGGCCATGTTCTCTTGGTTTCTGAACTCATGTAGCCCGACAATGGCAGCTTTGGAACCACTCGGTAGAGAAAGAGGCAAGAAATTCTGATGCCTTCAGTTTAAATTGACCTCCAGATTTTAAAAATTACATGTATTTGTTTATTGTTATGTGTATGTGCTGTGCTGTGTGTGTGTGTGTGTGTGTGTGTGTGTGTAGGTCAGAGGATAAAACCTGAGGGAGTTGGTTCTCTTCCACCATGTAGGTCCAGGAAAATGAACTCAGGCAGGCAGGCTTGACAGCAAGTGCCTGTACCACCCACTGAGCCAGCTCTCTAGTCCCATTTCCACATTTCAAAGAGAAATGATGCGTTTGGATGCTTTGATTATATCGGGTTATTGTCTCAAAGGTTGACCATGTAAATAATTCAAATTAATTCATAAATATACAATGGATGTAATAAGCATGATAAAATACTTTGAAGAAAATACTTAGATCTGCCCTGGCTCTCAGTCCTCCTCGGCTCCGATTTCTTTGAGCATATAAAATGAGCACTACCTTGATGATCCCTTCTATTCAAAGTATGCAAAGTTGCTATTTACCAGTTTGCAATTTGCATGACTCAAATTCTGTCAGAACACAGGGAGGGGGCACAAAGTGACAGGTGAATGTGCCAAAAGAGATCACCAAGGCAAAAAAAATGGAAAAAATCCCGCATACAGATCTTTGCCACCCTGGGGTGTTGTAAAACATAGCCCTTGCAGACTACTAGAGAGGATTGTTAGTAAGACAATGAAACTATCGGGTGTGAAAGGTTATGTGCGATCTCAGGCATCTAGTGCCTTTTCTTCTGTAATCGCTGGGTGGGAGAAGGGGATGAACAGGGACTCAAGGGTTTTATAAAAAGGAGTGTGAGGGGAAGGCAAACCAGGGCACGTCACAGCACACGCGCTACAGAATGGAGTCTAGTCTTCCAGGACTTTAGTCTTGTGCTGCTTTCTGAAGCTCAATGAATCTAACCCAGCTGGCTAGTACACATCATTCTACCCTTCTGGTGTGTTCTGTAGTAATTTATTGACAGTGGCTGCATGTGAAGCCACTGGTAATCTGGTATATGCCAACTCTAGGCTTGGGTCTCTGCTTTTTTGTCTAATTTTTTTAGAATACGTCTCATGACTTAAGACTGTAAATAACATGTATACCAATATCCACAATTTTTGTGTAAATTACCTTTGAAATGGATCCCTCCCACCCCCCATGAAAAGAGCAAGTGTAGCCAGGCATAGTGATTCATGACTGTAGTGCCAGCACTAGGGGGCGCTGAAACAGAATCCTGAGTTTGAGACAAGCCTGGACTATGCAGCAAAACTCCACTAAAATAACTACTGAAGAAGAGGAGGAGGAAGAGGAGGGGAGAGGAGGAAGAGGAGGAGAGAGGAGGAA